>VXBL01002643.1:0-21014 GCA_013400195.1 Aramus guarauna | reverse complement strand
ATGGGATCTTGCATACCTTTAAACTCATGGTAGCTCTTCAAGTTATTTTTTTGCTCTGACTGCTGAAGGGGCTTTAATGTGGGAGAAGGTATTTTTATATTAACTGAAAGACAGGTATGTAAAAAAATCATATATATGACTGCAATCATAGTGATGGCTAATGTATCCATAAACAGAACTGGACTGCAAGGAAAATACATGATGTCCACAGGTACTTCATTCTTACCTGTAAATCCTACTTTTGGAACATCTCCAGTCTCTTCTAAACCCTGACTACATCCAAGCACTCAACATATATTCCTACTTACACCTATCTAGGAAAGGTGGCTGTACTTTTCATGTTATTTGCAATTCAAATACTAAAGAGGAATTAATAGGAGAGTTCAAAATGAGAGATAATGGGACAATTTTGCATGTAGGTGTATGATTAATTTTAGGTATATCCAGAATAGAAAATCATGTCCCATGTAATGAATCACACACTATCTTCTGAACAAAGCAAGGTTTCTCAAGAGGAAAATTGTCTGCAATACAAGCAAAGATAAAATAGAACCTTTCAGAATAATGATCTGTTGACTTTTTTTTGTTTTGTTTTAAATATGGTTTAAAGAAAAGCTAGAAGCTCAGATGAATGGGAAATTAACAATAATGAGAGATTTCCACTCAGCTATAACCCAAATTTTAATTAATCCAAGATTTATGCCAGGCACCTAGCTTGTGATATGACCCCTGGAAATATCTACAGCTGTTGCTGCAATCAAGAACATGTTCACTATTTGCTAAGTCTCCACAGGTAAAATAAAACAGAGATAAATCATAGTTATGGCTACAATCAGGGTGCCTTGGAACTATGATCTGGGAAACTGGTAACCACATGCACGCACGCACACATGCGTGTGCGCACACATACATGCACATTTCCATTGAATTGCAATAAATACCAAGACGGGTGCTAGCTATAGTGCTTTTTTTGGGGAGTGATAATTTCCAGATTATTAACCTAATCATTTAAAGAGAACTTTTCACAGCATTAATCCCATTTAAATTTAAGATGGAAACATTCAGAAGAGGAGAAGCTCTATTAGCTGCACAATGTGAAGCAAATGGGAACACAGAATGCAGCTGCTAAAATCAGAAAGAAAGTGGAACTTTCTATAGGCAGTAGTTTGCCCGTAAGTATCAAGTAAAGCAGCAGTTTACTTCGTGGTCTTCCTTGACAACATACCCAGCATGATCTGAGATGGAAATCAATGTCTATATTTAATAAAGTGCCATAGAAATCAGCTGAAAATGCACAATATGAAAATAATTCTGAGACAGGATGTATGCTGAAATATGTCATTACATAAAAATAGGTCCAGGTCCTCATATCCTATCAATCTTAGAGATCTAATTGCATTGAAGTAGCAGGACTCCTACAGAATAAAACAGCACATGACTGCATCTCTATGATCCATACAGGTAATAATAAATACAATACTTGAGATGTATGTCGTATATTAACAGTATAAATGTAAGAAGAAGCATTAAGGCTGTGTAAAATGCTTGAGTTTGATGTTTACTAGTCTTTAAAGAACTGATTTTGAATTTCAATGCTTTATACGATTGTACAGGGTCTTGCTGGGATGGAGTTGATTTTTCTTAATAGCAGCCCTTCTGTGTTTTAGACTGGTGACCAGAGCAGTGTGGGTAACAAACCAATGCTCTAGCTGTTGCTTAACAGTGCTTGCAGAGCATTAAGGCCTCCTCTGTTTCTCAAGCTGCCCCTCCAATCATTAGGCTTGGAGGGGACACAGCTGGGACAGCTGACCTGACTTGACCAAAGGGCTATTCCATACCATATGACATCGCACTCAGTAATAAAAGTTCAGGGAAAGGAGAAGGAAGCAGGGACATTTGTGGTTATGGCATTTGTCTTTCCAAGAAAATGATACATATGCTGAGGCCTTGCTTTCCTGGAAATGGCTAAATACTTGCCTGACAAAGGGGAGTAGGGAATTAATTCCTTATTTGCTTTTTCTTGCATAGTTTTGCTTTAGTTTATCTTCGCTTTCTTTATCTTTTTGCTTTTACTTTATCTCTTTATTTTTCTTTATGAGAAACCATAAGTTTCTCTCACTTTTGTCCTTCTGATTCCCATCTCACTGTGAGGAAGTGGGCAAGTGACTGGATGGGGGCATAGCTGTTGGCCAGAGTCAGCCCACTGCGATGATTTACCCTGTTTGTGTAAACATGAAGCATGAATATAGGGACTCCCAAAAATAAATTATATTGTCCTAACTCCATTTCTTCTGACTTGGATTAGGAAAAGCCTTAACATGCTACATCATCATAAATTATACCAGACATGCACACACATGAGAAGCTAGGGCAGCTCCATCTAAGCTCTTGGTGCCTCTGAAATCGGAATTCATTCAAGTTTCCTTATATGCGTGTTAGAATGCACACATATGAAATAACTAAAAGTGTGTCATGTGAACATGTTCCTGAATAACACTGAAAACATAATGAGCTTCTCCTTTCAACCTCATATTTTGTGTTTTGCCAATGATTCCCTATTTTTAACTTCATGAAATAAATTTTAACAGCACATTCAGCAATTCATCTAACTCCTAATCTATGGAGATTATTTACTCAGATTCATCTCTGTTGAGTACATGTCCATCTCTCCATGCACAGGACAACTGGAAATATGTGTAAAATAATTATTTGAATATACAGAGAGAGATGTCACGTGTTGTCTTCTGTTCTAAAAGTTTCAGCAAGAGTCTGAGATAGGGACTGCAAAACTTAGGATCTAAAAAGCCACAAGTTAGCTAACTATTAAAAATAAGGAATCAAGTTTGCTTAACTTTCTTGATTCAGCTTTCAAATGTGTCTGTCCTAGGAAGGAATAGAAACACTTGGTTCAGAAATTTTTTTCAGAAGCAGTTTTGAATTATATAAAAGAACATATTTATAATTGTAATGGGAATATCACAATATATTTCAGTTAATATAATCGATGTTTAAAGTTTATTAATAACCTGAAAAGAAGGAAACAAAACATGGCAGAAATGTGAAATGCAATGTCAATTGTATAAAACGAGCGAAAAATATTTTGAAGTACCAGGAATTATGAGCGTTGATGCTTACCATTTCAGAAGACTGAAGAGTGTGTATAAATAGAAAGTTGTCCTTTAACATCTTTTTTAATGATCTGATAGAGTAAGTCAGTAGGAAGATGTCCTAGTGAAATCTGCATGATGAGCCTAACTGGCAAGTATTATAACTGTTTCTGTGGAGAGCAATGAGCTATCTGACAAGAACAGAAATGTGAGTAGAAAATAATAAAAGACGTTTCAATTTGAAAAGATGCTAAGTAGTATGTCTAGGAAAACAAGTAATTTTGAAAAAGTGATAAAAGCAAGCAGACAGGAACAGAGAAACAGAGAGAGCAATAGAGCCAGTAAAGATCTGAGGATGATAGCAGATAGAAATTTAGACATGATTTCACATAATATTGCAATGAAAGGGCCAAGAGATTTCTGGAATGCTCTGTAGAGACAGTAGAATAAGAGGTCTTGTCTATACCTCTCCATTACGACCACATTTAGGATACTGAGTTCAGTTCTGGACAACTGACTACTAGGAAGACATTGACAGGAGCTCAGAGGATAGAGTAAAAAAGGAATGGAAGGCTGAAAGGTTTGTTTATGAGAAAATTGAAGGAACTAAACAAATGTACATAACAAGACTAAGTGATACCCAGAACATTGGCATCATAGGAGTCAGCACATACTGAAAGAGTATGGAATCTTGAAGAGAAGATAATTAGACAAAGGTTACAGGTATAGATAGAATTAACTACATGAAATGTTGAACCAGAGTATCTCTTTCAGCTAAAACATTTTACATAGTACTCTGTGGAAGTGTATCTGAAGTACAGGAGGGAAAAAAGCAGCACTTTAAATACCTAAAACTAGATTAGAGAAAAATTATCCAATTACCAGATTATCCAATGTCTTTTTCTTCAAAGGTTCTCACAGCTTATTCAAGGTCTCTTTCAAAGGTTGAAATGCCATCAGCCAGCTTCTGCATTTCTGTCATACAAAATATGGAGCATTTTATTTGATTCTTTATACAAACACAGTCTTGAAAAGCTTCACAGTTCTCACTGTTATTTTGTCTGCACCCTTGATTTTGTAACTAAAAAACCCCTGCAAAACAGGAGGAGGAGTTCTCACAGTTTGAACTGCTTAATGGAATTAAGGACTAGAAATGAAAAGGATAAGAATGCCAGAACAGCGAAGTGACTTTATATCAGGTTGGGGTTTTTTTAAACCCTTCACACTGTTTTCAAAAAAGTTTCATTTAACTGTATCTTTCCTCATTGTATCATCACTCTCTAGATAAATAAAATATATTATCAGCATAAAATATTTTACTTCCTTTATACTAATGCCAGCTATCTGTCACTGACTTTAAGAAGTGGCCTTAAGGTAAGTGTAAAATGGCCCTAATGTGGTAAAGAAGTAGACCCACAAAAATAGCAACCAACAAGCAAAAATTATTTTCAAAAAAGTAAAATATTGCAATAGTCATTCTCTCATTTCAAGCATAAGCAGAAGGAGACAAATAGATCAAAGGAACCATCCAACCCTACCACATAATGGAGGGATAATCCCTATTACCAAATTTGGAAACCTTGTCACCATAATTCTTAGCAATGAAAATACACTGTATGTGTAGCAAAAGTACATGAAGATGATACTGGAGCTAATACAGCCTATTAACTACAGTAAAATAATACTGCTTTGTCATAACCTTTGTGAGTTTTTTTGTTTAAACAGTTATGGATGGAGGTACAACTCTACTATGTACTGTAACCACAAGTGACACAATAGGTTACACATTTTCCTTTCAAAATACAAGTTTACTCAGATTCAGTTATTCTGTTTTCGTATTTCTAGCTTCCAATCTGAAGAATGCAAGATGCCTCCACTCCAGGCCGAAGGATCTTTGTTGCCCACATTCACCATCAATTTGTAACCCTTCCTAGACACCCTTTTGGTATGTACAGGAAGATTTTACCATGTGAGAAGGGACACTGCCAGCAGTTTGAACACAACTTAAAAGTACACAGCAATTCCCTAATGGCTAAAGAACACAATGGCTGGCTAAGACTAGACAAAAACAACACTAAGCACTAATATGCTTACTAAGAAACTCCCTGATGAGTATTTCCTGGCCAGGCAGTCATCAGTCAGGTAGGAGAAGGATAGCAACATCTTTGCCCCTTGCTCTGCCCTTACCTGTCTTATCATACGTGAGTCTACTCTATGCACTTCCTCACAGCTTGGCAATTTCCTCAGCAGACTGAGCCAAAGTTACACAGCTGAGCCATGTCAAAACTCACCTTCATTGACAGACATTTGAAACCCTAGCAGGAAGGTTAATGTATCCTGTTGCTTCTACAAAATGGGCTTAGCCTCCTACACATACAACTCAGAAGGACTCTCACCTCATAATTCTTTCCACAGCTTGCTTTTGGACTCATCTTAAAAGGTGTTCCTAAAGGTTGCAGCTATTTTCTGAAGTCCCTTCAACTACCTACATATGATGTTTTTAAAACAATCAGTGATAATATTTTGGCGTTCTGTAATAGAACAGCTGACTTGCTTCAGCCTGATTGTCTCCTTTCTGCTCCTGTTGAACCAGATTTCTTGGATGTGAAGCTGCACTGTTTGACTGAGACTTGATAATTGTTTGCTATCAACTCATTTGAATGCCATAATTGTTTCTGTCTTACAAGACCAAAAATACACATGCAGAAAATACACAATGAACTGGAACAGATACATAGTGAACAATTAAAAAAATGTTCTGGCAATGACTGATCCCCTTCCCCATTCCTTCCCATCACAATATATTTCTGACCTCTCCAAAAGGGGTCATATGTGCAATATGACCCCTTACACAATGCAAGTCATTAGAAACAGCAATTTCTGATTGTTTAAAGGACCTAAGTAAGAAGAAAATATCTGCCAGTGTCCTATAGGGAATGCCATCCTTAGGAAACTGAAAAACCCTGAGGTCACATGGCATATGCTTTCTATAGTCCTGGCCTATAAAAGTGACTCATTTATGTTCTGTGTGCCATAGTGATTGTTGATCATCAGTAATATTCTTATTTTGCTATTCCATCGGCCAATATTTAGTGCTGAAGAGAATGTTCTTTTATAGTTGTATGATCTAAAAACATAAAATGAAAAATCTAGAGTTACCATCTTCTATTCAAAGGGACAAACGAACAAAGGGACTTTATGAGCAGAATGGAGGCAATATTAACAGCTTCATGAACTTTGCTACTTGTTCCAATTTTTATAGTTGGGTTTTTTTTCCCCACTCTAAAATTCCTACCTGAATTTCTTTAGTGTCATTCAAATCTAGGCCTAGAGTGCCTACTGGCTTAGATTCTCTAACAAAAAGTGACATAAAATGCAACAGATTGTCCAAAGAGGTCAGTCACATCTGATACACAAATAATCCAGTGAGGCTTTCAGTTCATTGTACTGAAGCAAGTACTTATTGCTTCCAAAAGGTATCACAGTGTATTTATACCTACTATTGCTCTTGTATTAATACATTTGAAAAGTTACGAGGTTTTAACTCTGAAAACTTCTATTTGTTGTATTGGACTCATTCTATTTACTATCTGATTTTGACAGTAAGAGCAGCTACAAAAAAAACCCTTCGCATTTGACCTTGAGTTATGTTAATATTTTATTATAAAACCTAGATTCTCATATTTCTGCTGGAAACACCAGAAGGCAGGAACATCAAAAATTTGATAAATTTGGAAGCATGTAAGCATAACATCGAACTATAGTAATGCTTAGAAAATTGAGAGCAAAAAATAGTGAAAACCCAACAGGATGGGTTTTTTTAACTTAAAACATGTTTACAAAAAAATAGTTAAGGAAGTCATTCAGCTGTTATACCGATAAAGACAAAACCCTTACACTACAATATCAATATCAGTCCTATCTTTCTGTCATTCAATTCCACCATGCTCATCTCATAGCATAGTGTATTCTGCTACTTTTTTTTTACAAATAGAAAAAGGAAGCATTCAGGCAGTTTTATTTCCTATGCCAATATTTTTTCCTTAAATGTAAATGAACCTAGTATAAACATTTAGCATGCACCTTTTTTTTTTTTTTTAGCTTTATCAGATTTCTTTATGGATTGAATTTCAGAATATCATGTCAGATCATATATAGCTTGCAGGGCTGACTATTAATCTTAGAAGTTTTATAAGCAAGCAATCTACATACCTGTCAAGAAGATACATCATTTGTCTGCATGACCATACTGCATTTTCTAGACACAGAAATGTGATGACCATTCAGAAATTGTATATGCAAGTTCTGTATAAATCACTAATTGAATGCTTCTGTAAGAGACATAAAGCAAACATACTCTGGAAGTGCTTCTGCCCCTTATTGTGAAAAAAAAAAATATAAAAGGTTATTCAGACTCTGGGACTGAACAGAGAACTTTACTGGTATTAGGTTCAACATATTTACTTTATTGTAGGACCAGGGTCATAGCAATTTTATATTAACTCTAGACATAAAACCACAATGCACAAAAAAATTGGAGCACTGTTATCACTTGTTATTTAAGTATTCTCACAGATATGCATTTTTATTTGTTCAGAAATTGAAATAATTCCAGAACTTCACAAAGCTTTGTTCAAAATTTCTGCATGGGAATTAGTGTATTAAAACATATTTTCTGACAACTCAGAATCACAGAAAGGAGATTATATCTTCTTTTTATTCATACTTCCCACTAATAATATTCTCCAATGTTTTCATAGTCTAATTATAAAAATAAATTCAAGTACTCACACAGTATGCTATGGGTCATTTTTGCTTGATGAGCTTTGTAGTAATGTTTAAAGTAAGCACCTCTACTACAGAAAAAATGTTAGGATTTATGGCAGATGATCTGAATGTAAAAGTTATGAACCTGATTTAGCATAGCTTTTTCTTCAGCAATTTTGATTATACAAACGTTTTTCATTCCATAGTATTTCTGCCACATTTATTACTCTTTTTTCTTAACTTACCAGTGTTTCTCCTCATTTGAGAATGCATAACAAATACATAGATTTATTTTAATAATCACTGTAACTATTCCCTATACACAGAAAATTATTGCTTTGTTTTTCTTGGGAACTAGGCAGAGACAATGTTCCTAAACATTTCACTGCTCGTGAAACTCATATTAAGAACTTATTTCCATTTTGTAAGAGCTTAAATAGCTTTTAAATATGTCCTGAGGGCACTTTTGAAAAAAATGTATCTCATCACTCTGAGACAATATGGTCACATTTTCTAAAACATATTCCTTATAGCTTTACCATTGCAACCATGATCCATTTTTTTCTTATGATGGCAGTTTAAAATGTCTATGTAAGTAAACAAAATATTTTGTATTGAAATAAAATTATCCATATTCATAAGACTGGCCTTTCTTTTGCAGATGCTAGTTGTGCACATAAATTTTAAAACTCAGTTGTTATGCCCTCAGTTAAATTAGTTTCCATGCTGATGTTTGCTAACATAGTCAACAATTCTAAATATTTAGTATCAAAATAAATTTCATAGGTATAAAAAATTGCGTATCAGTCTTATAGTTAAATTTTTTTTCATGACTTCCAACCACAGTATAGAACATCTGGTCTTAGCCTTAGTTCCTTCACGGATACATTGTCAAAATCTGATGCTCAATTTCTAAAATCACTTCTCTTTACTAGCCAATAATGATAATAATGAAATGATATCACACACAATGTACAGCTATGCTATGCACATTTTTACATAGCTGTTTAGTTAATTTTCTAATATTATTTTCAGACTTGATATAAAATTTTCATGTCAGCCAAAAAGAAGTGATTAGCTTCAACAGAAGCCCAGATGAAAAGCCTGTTAGTGTATCTTAGCTGTATGTTGGTTGAGGTGTTTCCAGTCTTCTACTTTTGAAAGAAAAAAAAAAGGCATTCGAGTTCTACCTCCAGCCCATTGTTTATGTGGCAACTGCAGGAGCAAAGATCAGCCCACAGTGGAGCAAATCAAACTGTATTTATTGCTAGGGTCCTATAAACTGAGTCATAATTGGAACTATGAACCTGCGGAGACCCTTGTTAGAGTTTAATGGACTGGCAAGGTCAGCACAGCTTTCATAGTGAAAATGAAAGTGCTGTCTAGGAGTTTAATGAGCACAATGACATTTCTGCATGCCCCCAAAAATTCCTGAGAGCATCTGGAGCTGGTTTGACTTGTTACAATGTTGATTTTTCTTTTTCTTTTTCTCCCATGTTTTTTTCTTTCTGAGGGCAAGTGTGTTTGTATATGTCTTAAGAAGAGGCGAACTTTCTTATGAGGAAAAGTGGGAGGCTTTTTCCTGAAAGTTGGTTTTAAAGCGAGCCTCAGTATCTTCCTCTGGAGAAAACATAAATCTAATGCCACCTTTCAGCTCTCTGTAGCCCTTATGGAGAAGATAAAGGTAACAGCCAGCATAATTGTGCAAGGTTTAGAGTGAGTATTGTCAGTGTGATCTTACAAAGAGAGTTGGATTATTGCTAGGAATTTGATTTCAACTAAAGTGACTGTACATTCCTTAATCAAGTGTGTGAAAATAATATCCAAATTTTTCTCATCCAGTAACAAAGGCTGAGCTCATCAGCCATGCTATAAATCCAGAGAAGCAAAGCTACAAGCAGGTACATTTGTTTATAAAATAATGATAATAAAATATTAGGAAGGGGGAGGGGGAGAATCTTCTTGCCATCTAGAGTAACTGATTCCTTGGAATGACTGCTGTCTTTGTACCTCATTAACCAATCCATTCAGAATCATTAGGTCTGGAGGGCTAATGAGGGCTTCCTGAGTCTCACAATACCTATTAAAGCAGTTGACAAATCTTTAATGTTGTGTAACTTCCAATTAATTTTTTTTAAGGTCAGCCTGTCACAGTGCAATCAGGAGAACAACTGCTACATACAATTCCATGGATAAGGCCTTAAGGTATTAACTTTCCCACTATTACTCCTTTTGGGTGAAAAAAAAAAAATTATCAAAAATCAAAAATCTGTTCCTTGGTGCCACTTTAGTAATATGCAATAGAGTAGGAGCAAGAATATGTCAAGAACAATTGAACATGCAAAGAGTTTCTCACGACTAGAGATGTTTATGTGGGAGTTCGCAAGGCATGGCAGAGCAGAAATGTCAGCTTAAGAGGCAGGGGAAAATGCTTTTTATTGCATCTTTTCCTCATTGCTTAATCAACCATTATTTCATATAAAGCCCTCAAGGGGGATTTTCTCTTCTGGTACACTGACTTGGCTGGACAAAGCTCCACTCCCCAGCGTGTCAACACACTGTTACTACACACCATACTAGTGCAGTACTTTCCATGCAGGATAAGGTGTCTTACTGGACAACTAAAACTATTAAAATACTTGACTTCATAGGTAATGGGTTTGCCTACAAAAGAAATAAAAAACTTTGGGGAAACCTTAACTAAGGTAACAATCCTATTTAGCTTATTACAATTATTAAAAAGCTTATTGCTTATTATTAATGGAAGAAAAATGATATTTTCCTCAAAATTGGTGCCCTTTCTTCCTAAAGAGGACCCTTATTTCTCAAGAGACATATCCTTCTTCCAGAGTGACTGTTGTCAGAGATGAACCACCAAAAGCCATGTGGCTTATTACAGTGATTAATGACACAACTAGTCCATAATATAATGTATTTATTTAATTTGTGGAATATTGTTCTAGTATGGAATATTTTTCTTCTGAAGGCCAAGATATCCATTCTTAAAAATACAAGTACAAGTCACTGTGTGTGGCTCTGCCCTGCTGCTGCTGCCCTGTGGCGGCCAATTTGATGGGAACTCCCTTGTTGATGGCAGTGACCACTCTTACCTGTTTCCTCCACATTCAGATGGGAAGCTATTCCAGGACATTCTTTACTTTAAACACAAATCTTAAATCTCTAGAAGACATCAAAGAAGAAGATGTCTATAAATGTGACTATGTACTATTACAGTATCACGGGCAAAGACCTACATACAGGTCAGGGGTAAATCTGCTACACAAACAGCATGAAGCCACGTGTAAGTTCACATGCAGCATGCCATTATGTGTCTCATACCTAGGTTCATGGCAGAAGAATGAGCAGATATTGAGTACAAATTCTTACTAGCCTCTAACATTCAGGTGGAAGAAACAACGTACAAGTCTAGTGCATGTGAATGCACTGTCCATTACCAGTGGCCAGCGTGGAAGCTGTATGGGTATTAGCTGCTATAGACATTTTCCAGACGTTGAGGTTCTGATATCTATTTTCAAGGCCATGTGACCACCTTCTGATCAAGAATCTGGAAGTCCATTTCTTATACATCCTTAACACGTTTAATCTGGGTGAAATGGCATGTTGTTGGTTTCAAAGTCTTTTGTATATACTTTAACTTAAAAAGGCATGGAGAATGAAGTGGAATTTGTTTCTTTAATTCAGGTTACATCTGCAATAAACTGAAGAAGCTCAGGGAGAATTTATTATTGCTCTATCATTCTAACTGCAATGGAGATCTTCTCGTGAAACCTTATTTTAAGTGCTTTTTCCATAACAGTAACTAAAGTAGTGCATAAAAATATAATAACTATGCAGTAGTGGCGCAGCTCAGGGAATAAACTACAAAATATGCATTGCCTTAGTTAATGTATACTCTTCTGACTATTTCTCTGGCAGCACTTAGTAATTCAAAGTGATTAAATTAAATTGGTTTTATATCTTTATAATAAAGATAGAGTATACAGCCCTGTTCTCTCAGTATAGATTGGGATTTTATTACTTAGCTTGATTCTTGCTTATAATTGGCCTTTTTGATTCTCAATGAGCTGTGAATAAAATCTGAGATATTTCAGATTATGTCAAGGAGGATGCACTCACAAATGAAATGCATTCAATTTTATGAGAAAATGATGAAGATTATGATTTCACTGTATTTGAAGTGCAAAATAAAAAGCCTTACATGGATAATCAGGATTCTTCTGTGTTCTATGTTAACGAGTATGGGCAGCTTCCAGCCTTATTATTACAATTCATCAGACTATAATTTTTTTTTTTTTAATTATTATTATTTCTTTTTTAAGACAGAGATCTGGGACATTAACTAAGCTTCTCATGCAGATGGCTGGATGTAAAGCATCAACATGTAAACTCAAGAGTATTTCATCATGTGGGCGTGTGGAAATGAGAAGGAAGAATGAAGAGATAGAGGGAGACTTTGTTTCACATACATGGTAATTTCTGTACACAAATCACAGTATATTTTAGTATACAATTTACAACAGAGAATTTTTGTGGGGTTTATATGTTCACAATGCAATTTTTAGATTTTCTGTTCTAGAAAGCTTCATATGAAAAGAATAGTTTGTATTTTCAGCTACTTAACAACATTTTCTTGTGCTATACATTACATATTCTTGTTATATGTGGTGGCTTCATTAAGCTGCATTCTGTAAAATTAAAGTAAAATTACAACTTCTGCCCAGCAGACTTCACAGTGTAAAAGATAAGATGGTTAAGGTAAATGAGGAAACAGACTGACACAGAAGAGCTACTCTACAATAGGTTTTTTAACATTGTCTATCTGTATGTATAATTCATAGCAGCATTTAGTTACACAAATAGGCTTTCCCCAGGTAATGCCAACAGGATTTTACATGAGAATGAATTGTTTATATAAATAAAGCTTGTACAATTGGATTCATACTCTGTGTAAATTATGCAAAAATATTTTAAGTCACATGTATAGGATACATAAAATTACTTTTCACCTCTGGAGGTCTTTACTGAGAACTTGATGATATCACTACATGTAATAATGTTGCATGTTGTTTAGACTTGCTTTAACCTTACGGGTCATTTATCCATATCTGAAAATCACATCACATATAAATTGACACAAGTGTCTCTGTGCACACATGGGAGGCCTTAGTAACAGCTGGTGTTGCCTTGGCAAACTTGCGTAGAAAAGCTTCTGTGAGCACTAAAGTTCACTGAGTTTGAAAAAGTATATGTTTATATTCCCCAAATTGCCTTTTAAGAAAGACTATTCAGATAGTGCAAGTCAAAAGTAGACTCATATAACATGGGTTATGAAGTGTACCCTTCTTTCTTTCACTGACATAAATTGGAAAAGGCTTGGTTTAATACAGTCCCTTTCTCTCTTCCTGGAAATTTTATACCAAAAAGAAGCAATCTAGGTCAGTCTCCTACTGGTGTACCAATTAACAGGATATGTCCATTACATTTATTATCCCTCTGCAAGGTGTCAGACTTCAACTGAAGAACCAGCAAAAACAGTATGACCTCAATGTACAGAAAATTGTGGAGTGTGAATGTTCTTTATTTTTTTCCAGCAACTTGCTCCTCACTTTCTTGTACAATGTATTTAACTATTGCTGAATTTAAAATGTCCCCTTCTTGCCATTTCCAGTATATTTTGGTGGCCCTATTTTGCATTTTCAAGTACTGGAGGTCTTTATGGTTAGGAAGCTGTCATATCGAACACTCCGACAGAAATCTGATTTGCCAGTTTTTCCTTCTTTTCTTTTGCCCTTACTCTAAATGATAGAAATCACAGCACTGAATGATGCCCTTCTTTCTCATATCTGTTTTATAAAGAGATATGCCTTCACAAAGTACACTTCAAAGGTATGATTTGAAAGAAAAAAGAATCGTCTGGGATCTTGATGTTAATGGGGGTAATATGAATGTCTCAGTTGAAAAATAAACTACATAGACTTGAAAACACACTGTAAGAGCTGAGAGTTTCCATAGTACCCAGGTGAACTCNGGGCGGAGGGGAATACAATCTTAAACATACATATTATTTGAGAAACATATGTCCATGAAAGTTGGCATTATTCTATCCTCAACACATACATTTCTAGAGGACCTTATTAATGTGAAAGAAAGATGAACACAGCATAATCAGTGCCCTGGATTACCTCTTTAACCTCTGTTCATTTCTCTTATGAGCAGGATGACATAATATCTTGTCTGAAAGGACTTAAATTTGTAAATCTCTGGGAATTGCCTATATTCACCACTTACAGGTCTCAAACAAATGCTTTCTTATAAACATCACAGAAAATGCTATGCAGTAGGAAAAATGGTTAAAAAAGAAAAAAATTTCAAGACAACTCTAGAATGTACTTAGAGTAACTCAGTTTCATAATTTTGTGAAGAAAAAAGCCTCAGATTTTACCAGAAGAAAATAACAATATTTTTTCTTTCAATGATCATGCTAGTAAAAATTTGATTGTTCCAGGAGGGACTAGAACTTGTTTAACACAGCAGAAGAATAATTTGGGCATACACAAAAAAAATCAAAAAAATTATGATACTTCCTTATCACAAACATAGAAGACCTAGGCATAGGCACTGCCCTCCACTGAAACTTGGTATATTGCACAATTCTGTAGGTGTTCTATCCAAATTATTTTTTTACAGGCTGTTGATGTACAGCTAAGAGTGCTACTGCTATGTAATGGAGACCTTGCCTGTATCATTCATTCTAATTCTGAGGGTGACCAGGGGCTAGCATAAGCAGAAAAAAAATTACAAAAATACATTAATACTAACACTGAAACATGGAAATATATCAGTATTAATACTAAAAAACACAAAGGTATGGGTCTTCTGCACTGTGATGCAATTTTCACAAGGCAAAACTCCAGTATTATCATTTTGAACAATTCAGCCCTGATCAGCATTACTGTAATAATGAGTAGAGCATCAGTTAGTGGCACAGTGTCAGGTCTTCCATTTCTTCAACTTTGCTATCAGCAGGAGGTCCCTTTACGTCTACAATATGACCTTTGCATATGTTCAAGCATGCACTGAAAGTACCAGTACACCTATGACCTGTGATAGCAGCAAGAAGACACTGCTTTGCCTCCCTTGCCTTCACACCATTTTTAAGCTGCATCATTTACATAATTTTTAAGCAAAGTGTTAATTCATTAAGCAAACACCAGCTGAACATGTAGCTAGGTTTCACTGGTGAGCTAGAAGAGCCTGGGAGGAACTGTGGGAGGCACAGGCTGTATTTCTCCCAAGATCCCAGAAAGTTTTGGCATTTTCCACATCTGTCAAAGAGCTACTAAGCTTCCACCTCTCTTCCAGTAACCAAACTGAAATTGAAATTCCTTTCCTTTAGCCTCCTTAGAGCCCTTTCCAAGCTATTAATAGATCTATTTAAACTGAAGGTATGTTTTCTGGCAGTATATATGCAGCAGTGCGGGTACAAACACTGTGTGTGCAAACTCAGTTTAGCGTCCATAGCTTATTCTTTCTACAGTTAGGAGCTTATTTCTAATTTGTCCCTATTTTTCCTTCGTCAACCATTTGAAGAGTTTCCCTACAGTTTGTTTGAAAAACACATTAGTTGTCAGGGCTGTTTTCAGCAATGCATGTCATTTAGAATTTCCCATCACTGCAAGACGTCATGCCTAGTTAATTCTGTCCGATTCTATTACGTGACATGGCTGATGATATCACATCAGCCCAATGGAATTGAGAAACAAATGGGTTACTGAGCACTGCAGTCAACAGTTGGGAACAAACAAATCTCTGTTCAACCTCTACCTCTTCAGAGGAACTAAACACCAGCTAGGGTGTTTTAAGTGGTGGACAGTTTTTTTTCTAGGAGATGTGAGTAGCAGGAACTCATGTATGACAGGTTTACATTAACTCTAGATAGAAAAGCTGTAAGGAGGAAATTTATTCAGGTGAAGTAAAACACACTGAAAATACTTAGATGTTGTTTGATGCATAGTGGTCATCTGCCACTTAGCAAGCTGTGAAGTGTACCATTAGACAAATCTGTTGTTAAGGTTTTATTATTTTGCTTTAGTGCAGCATATAGGGCTAGCTGAAAATGATACACTGAAACTACTTTTCAAAGGATTTTTCCTAAATTAAATTTCCCCCAAAAAGTATCTGCTTTCTTTCAACAACAAAAAAGAAAAGATAATAGTCAGTGAAAAGCTGAAAACAGAAACAATGCTCCAGAGTGGAATACTTTCCATAAGATGGAAAAGCAATACAAAATTCATCTTCCAACAAGCTCTAGCTAAGTGTCACCAGAACATAACCCAGAAATTAAGGGTAAATATGGGCCAAGTGATATTCTCCATGCTCAGACTAGGCAGCTAAGTGCACTAAGATCTACAAGAACTGGGAACCAGTTCCACAAGAACTAGCAATCTATGTCCAAAATAGGTAGCAGTAATAAATGCCCTGTAATTACAGGTCAGAAAGAGCACTTGCAAAACCAGGGCACAGAAATCTAGCAGAAGTGTGATTACTGAATGATTAGGGCAAAGTATGAAGTATGATTAGGGCAAAGTTTTCCAGTTGAAAACTGATTTCTCATGAGCCTTTATCACCCGTAAAGGCTATGGAAAAGGAAGAATTTGCCCCTTGCTGGGTTATGTATCAGAAATGTATTCATGATTCAATGGGGAATACTTTCCAAATGACTGAATTAGTCTTTTGCTTTTAATTTTGAATAATCAAAGAAAATAGGGCACTGAGTTAATAAATTCATTGAGTGTCATATAAATTATGTTAGTGCCCTTGAAAATCTCATTCCTTCTTTCCTAGTGGTGATAAACCACTGATTAGTAATACGCATCAAGAGATTGTGTTTATGGTGGTAACTGACAGGTAGAATGAACTGATATTGAATGGGAAGGCGAGACTGCATACAATATTTTACCAATAGACTATGAAACACTAGGGTGAAGAGAGTCAAAATTCAAATATATTTCTGCCAGTGTTACTTTTCTAGCGGAGATCTATTTGGTTAACTAAAGAAGCAAAGGAACAAAGCATTGGGACAAAGAAGAAATGATTTAAAAAAATCTTTGATTACTTTTGTAATTTAGAGTAATCATTTTTATGTCTTTCAGAATGGTTCTAGCTACCTTACATAAAATGCAGCAGAAGAAACTGAACGCTGAAAAGACAACTGCAGGCTACATGAATTAATTGGGTACAACCTGGAAAAAAGTTTGGAAAATGTTTTTTCAATCCACAGCATTGAAAAAGACAGGGTACCTCTGAGATTCTTTCAGAGTCAGCCAGAAAAGTCAGAAAGATAAATACATGAACAGCAACCCTCTTGCAATAACAGCAAAACTCAGTCTCCCCAAACCAGACACCTTTAATCTTAAGACAGAAAAGAAAGATGTAGAGAAACAGAATCACAGTGAAATGTGCAGCACAATTCTCATTTACTGTTAACAAAGCAGATGTATTGAAACTCCCTTGCAGGTTTTGTTTTCCTAATAGATCTTTTGACTGACAGTGAATTCACTCAATGTAAATAAACTTTTGATTAACATTGAGTGCATCAGATATTTACTTTTTCTTTCCATGCAATAGAGCTGGAAAAAGAAAAAGAGTATCTGGATTTTGTTCTAGAGCAAAGTACCTTTTGCACTGTACAGAGATTTATAGTAATTGAAATGCATGACAGACGCAGTGTAAATAATATCTAATATAAGGCAAGTATGCATTTATTCATGTTGTACA
The DNA here is from genome assembly GCA_013400195.1 of Aramus guarauna. Classification (NCBI taxonomy): domain Eukaryota; kingdom Metazoa; phylum Chordata; class Aves; order Gruiformes; family Aramidae; genus Aramus; species Aramus guarauna. The sequence goes on along the minus strand of VXBL01002643.1, from coordinate 3,342 downwards.
TCAGAGTGAAAGACACTAGGTTTTTGTTTTCTGCATTGTTAATGTAAATTAAGTGTGTTCAGTTAGAGCTAAATATTGGCTCAAGAAGGATTCTTGAATAGTGCTAATTGAATTTTTTAAATGAAAAATCTGTTTTCTAATGAAAAGAGAAATTGTATGCCTGCAAAAGAGAAAGGGAGAGAAACAAAAGTGCTTTCTATCAAGAAGTTCAGCTCATGTTTCATTTTATTGAAAACAACTTCTGAAGCCAATATATTTCATCCAAAAGCTGTCTCCAAATTGGCCTCTGCCACCTGGAGGGAAGCCTCAGAGTCACTCTTTGGCAGAGGCTCTGCCCTCCAGTGGGAATGCCCCTCTTAGTAGGTAGGTACGGCTGTCCCTGCACTCCCATGTGGACATACAACCATGGTAAATACAACTACAAGAGAACTAGACTACAGCTCCCACTGGGGTGCCACTGTGAAACATTTTGGGTTTAGCCAAAGACTTCTGATGTTTGTCCAATAGATTTGAGCTTTAATTTTTTTTTGCATGGGAATATATTTTTTCCTATGAACAAAAAATGATCATTTTCTGATCATTGTTTTTCTATCCTCATTAAACCAATGATGAGGCATCATATATAAATGGGTTTAGAGCTGTGCTTGGCACATGTAGATTTGCACAGATTCTCATAGGCTTCTGATGGCAAGAAAGGAAGCTTTTCAAGGGGCTACAAATCTGGGACTGCTGCTAATTTGGAGCAGCTGTTCTGGTAAATATGTTAAAAGTCACTTTGCAGTGTATAAATAGCTTATAAAAAAATTTAACAGCTATAAATTTACTGTTAATGGTTGAGAAATTCTAAAGAAAAATGGATTTCTATAAAAAGCAAGGTCTAATAAGTAAAAGTTGATAAGTATCATTTGTTGGAAGACTGAAAGCAGTTAGTGAAGAATAATTGAGTCTGTTGATTAGAATGGCTAATACCTAGTTTTCCATTATTTACTTCCTCATATTGTCAGAGAAAAAAACTTGTTAATTTAAAAAAAAAAAAAAAAAGTAACATTCACCAGAGTTGAGTACTGGTATTTTGGTTTTATATTTTAGGTCCAAAAATAAACCATGAAATTCCAGGACAAAAATTATGTTTAAATGTTTAAATGTTTAAATGTTATGTTTAAATGTTTTTATGTTTAAAAAATTAGGTTATTTGAAAATATTGACCTTATGAAAATATTGACAACAGAATGAACACAGCACTTAAAATAATGCTATTTTTCATAAAAATACATAGGTATCATATATTAGAAGAGATGGGCCTCAACGAAGGTCATCGTCAATTAATGCACTGTGTTTAGACCTCTGATGCTGAAGGGCACTGAAGTCTATGTCAGCATTAAAGTACATGGAGTCACTAGAATGTAATGACTATTCAGCAGTGTGGAAGCCTAGGGCATTGCCTGGGATACAAAGCTGTAGAATATTTTGGCTTTCTGTCCTCTGAACATTCATGTATTCCTATTTAGCCTTAGTCCTTGCTTAACTACCACTTTACCATAACATTTTTTTTACACCATTGTCCCATCAGTACTGCTTAAGATCTTGTTTTGGAACTAGATGATCTTTGAGGTCCTTTCCAACTCAAACCATTCTATGATTCTAGACAAAATCTAGGCAATTTATTCATAGTGAAATCAGTTACCTGAAAACTTCCTTTGCTCTTCTCTTCACTCTTCACAACCCTTTTTTTCCTGAGTATGTGTGATGATGGTGAAACTTCTCTTCATTTATTCCACAATTCACTGCACCAAAAGTTTGACAGTAGAGTGTTTCATACTTTTATTTCTATGAAGCATTTACCATACTCTCGGATACAACTAAGTCAGGTAACATCACAAAAGCCCAAACTGAAACTTTCTAGGGACTTTTTCCTAGATACTTCACTGGGAAAATGCTCACAGAGATCCCATCCTAACAACCACTTTTGAAAAAAGGATCCAGCTCAAAGTCAGTAAGAATGAATATTACATAACAATGTCATTGCTGTGACTTCTTGTTAGAATAAAACATAAGAAAATCACTAGTACAGTTCACATCAAGATGAATTGTTGAAGCAATTTTCTTGAGGACTGAGGTCAGCATTTCTACTACTTTAAACAAAGCAACCGACACTGATATGTGCTCTATCTGCTGGAACTTGGCACTTGCATTATGTAAATAAGTTGAAGGTAAAATAATTGTGTCCTGTTCAACCTTTATGTTTAAAGAACTGTAAAAGAAATCACAAAAGTATATAAAGCAAATGCAAGGTGTTGCCTATGAGAATTCTTGTCTAATCAGCTTAAATTGCCACTACATTCAATCTGTATAGCTGCTGTGGAAATAGTAGGTATTTCTCTATGTTTTTCATGTTCATCTTTACCTCTATCTGGCATGTCTTGGGTTTATTAATTATGAAGCAAGGAGCACTTTATTTTAAAATTAGCAATCAGTTCACACTCAGCTACCTAGGCTACTTTTTTTACATGAATTTGCTATACTTTGTGACTATCTGTGGAGCTCCAAGTGCCACATCATTCTGATGGGTACTTTCAGATATAAAGTTTTAAACTTAAGCAGTTCAGAGAAGGGTATTGCACATCTCATTTTGTTGACAGTTAAAGGGGAACCAGGGCCATAGCGATGCTGCTTTTGTCTACGAATTCAACTTTCCAAAGTTTCATTATGATCTATTTTAGAGTTCCTATGTAAATTAGTATTAATTCTTACATAAAACAATTTGCACTAGATATTATCACTGAGTTTCAAGTCTGCCCACAGAGTAACACAAATTATAATCTATGCCACTCAGTATCAGGAAGTTCAACTGAATCTAGGAGTGTCCTCTCTGTTCCACATACATGCAATAACCAAAGATCTTATTGGTACACTGTTATTACAGAGATTGCATTTCAGTTCTGTTTGCTCATGCTACACATTTGCAGCAGAGATGCCATGTAAGCACAAAATCAATCAACTGTTGTATGTTACTAATTTCACATATTTGTCAATCCCAGTGGATGTCTGGTCAAAATACAGAAACAATGAATTCTGTTGGATCCCAGGTAGTTACAGGCTGGAAAATATTGTCTCAGGAGTCAATGGTGTTAGTTATTTGGAGTAAAAGGTGAATGACAAAATAAAATGGCAATATTGGCTTGAGAGGGAAGCAGAATAAAATAATATGAAGAAATTAACAGCTGAAATAAGACAAATGTTTCATTGCAATAGATTATTGCAGCAAATTAAGGTGGGGTTGTTTTTTTTTTTCTTATTCTTTTCCGCCCTTCTTCATACCTATTGACATGGTTTAGGCTCAGC
>VXBL01002642.1:284729-328127 GCA_013400195.1 Aramus guarauna | reverse complement strand
AAAAAAAAAAAATCCCCACCAGTCACTTGTAGAGCATCAATGCGCTAGACAGAAGTAGCAAGACAACTGCTCCACAGGGTAAATTACTCTTCAGCGGGTGGTGGTGGTGGGGAACAACCTCACCACCACTCCAGGAAGAAAAGGCTGCCCGAGGTACAAGGTTGCTCAGGTAGGAAACAAGGGATATGACAAATCTCCTCTCCAGCAAAAAGGCACTCAAAGGGGAGCTGCAGGAGATGCCCCAGGGAAGAGCAGAACAGCTCAGCGGTTGCTCCAGAGCTCTTTTAAAATGGGAGCAGCTCTCTGTTCCATGGCCTCAAATTTAAAAGAAGCAGGATATTTCATGAGGACTTAATCTAGCCTAGATAATTGCAGGCTGCTACCAAAGGTTAATTTTGCTCTGAAGCTTTCTCCTCAGGCTGCTCTCTGGCCAGATCTGGTAATTGGGCACCTACAGAACAAGTCAGTTCTGCTTGCTGATTCAATAAAACAAATTAAACTATAATAAATGCTCGCCTCACCCTGTGGCTTTCATCCAGTTTGCAGAGTGGCACCTAAAAGCTCCAGATCCTATGGACAACAGCAGGAACTCCAGTTAGGTTGGTAAGTCTAGCATTTAGAGACATTAAGCAGTTATTTAAAGCTAGGGAAAGGGTTTGACACAAGCACAGTGAACACCCTTCTTTGGTGCAATTCCTTCAAGGCTACAAGTACTTATGCTTACATTTTTCCCAGCATTAAGTCTGAAGATGCAGCTTTACTATTACACTAGCTTTATATAAGTTTTTGTTTTACTTTGGGGGGTTTTTTATGTCTTTCTCCCCACTTAGCCATATCAAGAAATTCTTTCCTTTGAGGCAGTAAGCTAGGATGACCTCCCCTTAGTATTCTTAGTCCAGGAGAACTAAAATTAATGGGAAGATTGGATGGGACGGTGAAGCTCACTGAGAAAGCAGCAAGCACCACGCAACATAGCTGCTAGGTTGCCCAGGAAGAGCTAAGTGAAGGTCAAAGTGCTGCTTACCTTGAAACTGTGACAGTGTGGATACAAGAGACTTTCTAAATAAATTTCTGAGCTTCCTCATCCATATAGTCTCTGCTCCAGCTGCTTTCATGATTCCTACCCAAATTCAAACAGAACAACCTGTTGCTGAACCTTGGCAAAGGCTGGCAGACATAAACAAGACACACTCCCATTTTGTTCCTGAATAAATCTACAGAAAGCATGAGAATAATTTTGGAAGTCTCCTGATTTTACGAGGCTCCCCTCTAACGCTCAGTCATGTGCTTTCCCACCTCAGTGTGGAAAATAACACTTAAGGTGTCTTAAAAAGAGACCAAAAAACCTCTCACCACTGCTGCATCTGCTTCATCTTCAACGTTTTAGCCTAGGACATACGTACCAGCACTATTTTAGAATCACCAGATAGTCATTGCCTGAGCAGGTCTCAGCAGCATCACATGAAACAGCAGGAAGACAGCTCTTAGCCCTTCACCAAGGTTCCTGCTACCTGCTAAACATTAGCTGAACAAATGAAGGGAGGAAAAACAAAATATCAGCATTGTTTTCCGACATCCACAATTTCTTCAGTAGCTAGAGGGTTTGCACTGTATGAGCTATGCTGGCATTAGGAACTGCATCATTGCAAGGTCCCTCACAGTCAGTCTGTGCTTCTGGGACGTATTTTCATGCTTAGGATACAGTAGCAATAAATAACAACTTTAAGTCTTTCTCCTCAATTAGCTATATCAAGAAATTCTTTCCTTTGAGGCAGAAAGTCAGGAAGCCTTGCAAAAAAAGGTCCAGAAAACTAGGTTACTGAGTTTTTTTCTTTGTTTTTGCTAAGGATGTTAACAGCTTATTTGAAGGGAGGTTGGAAAAAGGAAAGACCCTGATTTATCTATGTGTGTCCTCCTCTGGCTTACCAGTACAAGTCTGACTAGAAAACACCAAACAAGATCTGTTTGTTGGCACAAACAACAGTAAAGCTGCATCAATAAAAAAGGCTAGCATTAGAAGAGGTTTAATTAATAAAAAAATTCTAACAGTTCCCCAGGAAGCCATACTTTTTTGGGAGATTAGGCATCTTATTTTGACTTGACTCCAAGCTGAACATCTAATCAAAACAGGTAACACTATAGCTTTTTCAAGTTGCAGGGCAAGTTTCATTTTAAGCCTCCATCAGCATCAGGGTCTACAGCAAAACCTCAATGACAGTTTAGTCATACTTTGAACAACTTCAGAAGCCTCTTCAAAATTCAGATAGGTTGTTTCAGTACAGGAATCATTATAATAAATAGAACACAGATTACAGAGTGACTGGTTTGTAAATCATAATTCAGGTAATAAAATATCCACTGCATCCTGCTCAAAGCAGCATTTATTAAAGATAGTATCAAGATAAGTCAATGCGTAATAAAGCTTTCCCTCCTACAAATATGTAAACAAGTTGACAGCAAGTTATTATTACAATATAAAAATTAAAGCTTACATTGCTTTTTTTTTTTAAAGCTACTAACTGCAGTCTCAGTGTAGACAGTCTCTGGTCTGTAGCATTTAAAAATACGAGTTCTTGAAAAATGTTAGAGCATTGCCTTTGCCCATATACATTTTTGTATAAAAATACTTTAAAATACCAACTTCCCATTAATAAAAGCAACACCAAAAATAAAACACGTATTTTGTCATGAACAGCGCTCTAAATGCATCTAGCATTTACTCCACCATTCTGTTTAACCAAATTACCTTCCGTTCATTTTAAAATTCATTACAGTTTGCAAAAAGTACGTTGGATAATATTCAGTTACTTTCACATTGCAAAGCAATTAGCATTAAAGTAGCTAATATTGGCAATTACCTTGTAATCAGAGTCTGGCCTATGTTTATTTGCAACCGAGGCCATCAATTTAATCCTCATTTCAAACTGTGTATTTTAACATGTAGAGTAGGCTCTTGCTGAGAAATCTGAGTCAGTTCAGATATATTTTGGAAAGGTTTGAAACCTTTATATGATTTAAGAAACACATATTCTCTTTTAAACTTTAAGGTTTAAAAGAGGTACTTTAACTACATTAGCAGTTCTGTTGGTGGCAGTCAGGCAATTCTCAAGAAATGTTTTTTTCCTAAGATTAAAACATAGCTAATGTCAAATTATATACATGCCAAAACCAAAATGAATGTGAGGTTTAATTTGGATTTTTGTTTAACATTTTTCCAAGAAGTTTACTGGCAAGAGCTAGACAGATCACTTCTGCAGTTACTAAGGCAAAAAAGTTTGAAAATTCCCTGTACACAAAGTTTAAAAAATTGCATATTTCAAAACCAAACTAAACTAAATTCAACAAGCAGAGAGAAGCACATATCATTGGGATGAAAGCTAATCATGCCATTGTGCCCTGCCAAGCATCAGCTGACAATGAACAGCAAGGAAAAAAAAAAATTAATACAGTGAACCAATTTCAGGATAAATTCAAAGAGCAAAATAGAGCTGTCAAGAGAAGACTTCTACAGTAGGATATTAGACTGAAAAAACAGCTAGGAAAACACTGGAAGTTTTATCACTTAAGACAGTCTGACAGAACACAAGTACATTTATATGCAAAGAGTAAGGAATATGAATAATAATGCCAGCATTCCTCGTCCCATGCGTAGTTCAGAAAAAGGAGTGTATTTAGCCTTTGTCACTTCTTAATTAGCAAGTTAAGTCTGCCAGAAGTTACAGCCTCAAGTACGTAACAACATGTAGAGTAAGTGACTGACCATGAGCGTAGTAGAGCCTAAACTACTCAAATGATCTCCAGCCCTGGAAGCATGAAAAGAACACAACTCCTGAAACAGGATCTCTGTGAACTTGTAACAAGAAATGTAATTCTGAAAGAAGGGCTCACCCTGCTCCTTCTCACACGATTCTGATTTGTAGAAAGATGACAATTTTATTGCCAATAAATTGCTTGCCAGTAAAACAAACATGAGTTAAAGCAAGACATGGGAGCAAGTGCTCAAGGAGGATGTTCAATCGGAGAGTAAAGGTTAGAAAGTCCACCCAAGGCCCAGGTTAGTCTAATTTTCAAGAGGAGCAAGATGCAGATATGAAAGCTGCAGTTTCCTCTAACATCTTACATACCTTAACACACAGACAGCCTTTCCCTGCATTCAGGGAAGCAGATGAGAAGCACAAAGGACCCGGGGAGGCTGCCCTTCTGATCAGGGCCTCCTCCACAGACAACAGCTCCTTATAAAAAGCTAGATCACAAGTTGTAGTTTTGGTTAGAAGATGGAATTTTTGCATTGTACTCATCTGGGAGAACAGGATTCCTGTTTTCTGGTATAAAACAGCATCTTTGAGTAAAGTGATACAAGCTTTGGCCTTTTAATCACATGTGGACTGTTGCAACTTCTTACTAAAGCATTTCACTTCCTCGGAGATACTAAAAGAACTGCACCATCAGTATTGTTATATTTGCCGAAGGCTTTGCACTTGGCTTACAAATGCCTGCAACAGCAAGCGAATAACACAATGCCGATACAGACCAGCTGCGTTTTTATCCATACAATTCAAACCCTGGCCCAAAGTCTAGAGGAGACTACTTCAAATGCCAGTATAAAGTAATGGGCCACTAAGTGCCTACCAGCAGCAAACCCGCTAGAGCTGTAATACAAAGAAAAAGAACTGCATCAGGCCCAAGCCTTAAGAATCTGTTTAAAAGCGCTGCAGTAGACTTGCAGGTGGCTGTCGTACCTGGGGAAAGGCCTAAGGACTGGTGTCCAATATCCAAGGATAAGAGGGATCACGTGCCATTTTCTCTTCAAGAAAAGTAACACCATCTCTCCCTGTGCCAAGTAATGAAATACTATGTACAAAAAAATGGGTGTTTTCTCCCTGAATCCACAGTAGAAATATAGTCACACAGAAAACTAAAGTCAGTCTAATTTTTAGAACTGCAGAAAACAGAAGCAAAGGGGACCTCAAAAGTCATTTTGACAAGTCCCTGCCTTGAATGACATTCCAAAAATTAATCCCTGTGCAAACAGTTATGCCATGGGACACTATGTTATAAAATGGCTGACTGTATCAGCTAGACTTTCAGAAAAAGCTATTTATGTAAATATTTTAGTAATAACTTTAGCAATATAAGAAAGTACAACACAGCCAATTTTAGAATCCACATATGATATGAAATATACACTCATATATGTTCATATATATATACACACACACACATCCTTAAAGCAATGCAGAGCAAAACCAAATCAGGGCCTGAATAATCTATCACATATGCCATCATGTCAGCATGACTTCTAATACACAGGTGATGGGCTGGTCAGATCCCTGAGGTCTATCACTGGAATTGCTACAAGTTTTACTTACCACAATTTTAACCAAAAACTGACTTAAAATATGTTACATCTCTCTAGGTGAAGGAGGAAGACAGACAAACAAAACAAACAACCTACACACAGACAAAAAACCACACAGCCTTAGAATACATAGCAAGGCACCTGATAATATTGTTAAGTATTAGTAGCAGTTATCTACAGCATCCAAAGCATACTTAAGCAATCACGATAAATTCAAAAAGACCATGAAAACCAAGAATTGCTGGCATTCAAAAGTTAAGTCTAATCTACCTAAGATTCTAAAATGACATGTGCAGCTGTAAATCAGTAAGAGTGTGCAAAACTATACAGTTCTGCATAAAGTGCTAAACATACCCCCAGTTTGCACCTATTAGTATTATATAAGTTTAAGCTTGGCAACACGATGCAAGAAAATGATCTTAAGGATGTATCCGATCTACCTTGTCTTTCCTTCTCCTTCCCCACCATTATCCAATATCCTTTAAACTGTACATTTTTAAATTACACAAAGGCCTTTTCAGGAATTGCAGTTCAGAAAAAATATTTCAAGTATACCTATCTTTCCATGTAAACTTGGGGACACAACAGGTTCAATTTTCACAAGTTTCAAATACTTACAACTTCTGCTAATTCAAGTGGAGTTGTAATTATTTCGGTCTGTTCGGTACCTCTGGAAAAAGGCTGTTTCCTGTTACACGTTTAGCTCCCATTAAAGGAATGCTGAAATTCATACTATAACTTGTCCAGATTTAAGTCTAAACAATAAGCAATTAAAGAAAAGCAGAGTAATATTTTATCCAACCATTTAAGTTCATAAAACCAAGTCCTACCATACCTATTCATACATACTCATTATATGAATCATACATAGGTCTTTAACACTTGACACACTGAATTCAAGTTACTATAATACAGCAGTTTGTCTTGCAGGCATTGTGCAATACACTTAGAAGTATACAACGGGTCTCTTCTTTACTCTGTACTTCAGTGATCCATACCGTATCTGAGGGGGGAAAAAAAATTGTAACTTGTTGAGATCACTTCAGGCAGAAGTATTATTTACCTTTCCACTAATCCAATCTAGTCAGCATCTTTAAATGTGCTTTGGACACTCCACATATTCAGTAAGAGAATCTACCTATGACTGAACAAGTCAAAGCACACCGTGTGTCTATGGGAACTAAGAAATTCCAAATTTTCTTTCATCCATTAAACAGCAGATAAACATTCACAACCAAGGCACACAAGTGCAGATGACAATACCACTATCTACACTACACTCCTTTCCAGGTGAGCAATTCCTGGAATTTGGGCTTGGTGGTGCCAGAATTAGCATTACAAGCAGAGAGTCTATTTCATCTCCTTCTCTCTTTTTCCTCACTTAGTTCATTTCATTCATGTATTTTCCTTAAACACCCCAGACTACAAAAGCTCTGAGCTTAGATATATTATCATGTACTTCCTTCTCCATTTAGCATTCTACAACCCAGTTATTGTTGATAACTACTCTAAGATTAAGAAAAAAAAAATTGTTCATTATTAAAAATGTCAGGGTGCATTATTAAAAACAAACTCAGTATTTAAAGGTTATACTTGCCTCTTTACGGCCTTTAATAGTTTTCACAGATTTCATGCTCTGAGTTCTTCGAAGGCCTCTATGAGGAAACATTTCATCCTCTGAATGTGTCCCCTCCATCTCTTCATCTGTTTTATCATCTCCAGGGTTTTTTTCCAGTGAAGTTTTGTAACCTTTAAAAAACAGTTTTAGAAAAATGTTTAGTAAGAAGTAGCTGTAACTTTTAGATTTCTAAGAAAGCCATGAGTTTCACCTTTAGCACATATCCTTTATTCTTTTAAATGATACAGTCAGTCTGCTAGCTGTTTCAAAACAGCAAAACATCTAGTCTGCCAGGAGCTTGTTACTTATAATTCTGCCATTTTTAAGTAACAAGCTATTTCATTCCGTAGATATGTAATGCAGTGGTCCTGTAATTGTCAAAAGTTAACTCAATCTACTACCATCTTCTGCTTTATGCTGAACTGCAAAAAACATGGACTAGATGATCTTTAAAGGTTCCTTCCAACCCAAACCGTTCTATGATTCACAGGGTCTTTCTTCATACTTACACACCTCTCTGCATATTTAATACCAAAGGTCCTTTCAGACAGATACAATATCAAAGTATTAAGGGTTGTTTACATCCTGCAAAAATAGGACCAAAATTATTACCAAAGCTTCTCACTAGAGGGCGCAGACTGCTTAAAAACACGTGCTGAGGAGATCCTTAGGGTCCGACAGCCCTGAATCCCCAGCACAGACCTATCCTACAGCCCCCAAATGTAGTCGGTTCTTCCACCCCCACCAAGCTCTCCTTTTATAAAGCCATTCCAGAAGCTACAAGCTGTACCACTTGGATACACCTTTTAGACTCCAAACCCAACTTTACTGATGATCAATGTACAGTTCATCTTAAGCCAATGTTTTATTTAGGCTTAAGTAGATTCTTTACTTTTGATAATTTTATTTTTTTCTCTCTGAAACTAGAATCACACTCACCTACTCAATAGCTCCTTAAGGCAGACTTGCCTCTTCAGCCATTCTAGAGGCAACACGTCTCTACCTCTAACACAGTTTCAATTCATCTTTTTTAATATGGAAAAAATGAATCACATCTGTTACTCATATCATTTCTGACTAGGGATGTTTGCAGTGACACCAATACTTCCTCATCTCTACTTGTAACACCCCTTCTGACACATCAAAACCACATTTGCCTTTTTCACAGCAAGCATACAGGCAGCTCAGTCATGCTACAATCAACGTCCTTCTACAACTAGGTCTTTTCAAGGTCTCCCAGCTCAGATCATTAAAAAAAAATTACTAAGTGCAATAAAATATTACTATCATAGTGTTCCTAACTCTATCAGTTGTTTATTCTTTCTTAAAATCTCTAATACTGAAGAAACTTCAAAGAAACTAGGAGAGGTGTACACTAGATTTGGGTCCAGGAATAGAAATAATTAAGTTAAACAAGCTCTACGAGAACATTTTGACATGTGAGATAGAATCTCAATCAGGGTTATTTACACAGTATAAGCTATACCTAAGTTTGTTTGGGTTTTTTTAAATGGAATTTTGAGCATTTTCAAGCTATTTCAAACAGACAACTAATGCTGTCTTACTGAGGAACAACCCCTGCACAACTGCAGTGACATCATCCCTAATGCAACTCTTGGTGAACTCAGGGGCTTTTCTCTCTGGCCAGCCCCCCGTCTTTACGCTGATCTGCACAGGGTACCTTCTGGGCTCAGTGAGCAGTTCAGCTTCGGGCCACTCAAGTGGCCATTTATTCCTCAGAAACACCATGGGCTACAATGCAATTTCTGGAATTCCTTGTACTCCACAAGGACCACTCCTCCATGAAATGAAGGGATGAGAAGAAACAACAGACTTAAGTAGAAAGACAAAAAATAGACCAGAGCTATTTCTTTTGTGTGAAATACCAACCACTTTGCACAGTAGCCTAACCACTTAAAGTGCAATTGACAGCCTTCCACTGAAACCTTCCCTCAAGCATCACAGGCACAAGAGCAAAGTGATGCTAATATGAATAAAGTTGTCTATATTAAAATTATATTGATAATATTACATATAATATTGTATATTAAAATATGATATGTAATAAAATAATAATAAACTATCTCTACATAAACATATATTGGTCACCATACACTGTCTTTTGAGTGTTGATGTGTGTCTGTATATTATGATAAGTTAATGCCTTCATTATTTGTATCACCACAAGCAATTTTACACTTTGAACTATCATTACAGACCTACTCAATTTCCATTCATTTTCTCTTCTTATTTGTTGAGCTTCCATAATTTTTCATGTTTAACTTTGTGTACACTTGTCACAGAAACACCACTTAATCACATATTTTTTTTGGACTCCCAATTAAGCCTTAGCTGGGCAAGAAATTCTCATCGCTAACTGGCAAAAGTAGGAGTAATGAGTACATATGACTACACTGCTAGTGGCTGCAAAAAGAAAATAATTCAGGGAGCATTTCTCAACCATTATAATGTATCTTGCTCAAGTTAACCCTGATCAAGTCCACTGGAATTCTTTGAGGTCTTTGCCATTTGTAAGTGGGGTAGATGTATTTCTGCTTTCTCACTTTTGTCTTTGGTGAATTGATCTTTTAGCTAGAAAGAAGTAGATAGATACCTACCTGAAGGATCACCTGCAGAGGCTCTGGTTTTCTTTTTTGCTTCTGGTAATGTCTGATAGGGTCTCTGTCCTACTGGCTCATCTCCTTGTATAGCAGTCAAATCATGCATACTGAAACTTCTCAGCTTCTCAGTTATCGCACCTTGACTCTGAAATACAACAACGGTATCTTTGAAAACAAAGCAGAGGTTTAACTTTGCTGTTCAAGTTGGGTTAAGATGTTTAAACCCATGCTTCCTTGTTGCACTACAAAATTCATTGAACATAAGCATGCAGTAGATTTACATTTGCTTTACGTATTGCTTTTACCCAAGCTTAACTGTAAATTGCTCCTAGACAAAAAAGGTACAGATAAGCTAGCGATTTCATTACAAATGTCCCATTTCACTCCTTTAATCTGAGCAAATAAAGGCTTTTTGGTGAGGGGAAGTGTTTAAAAGAAAAACCACATCAGAAATGCTCAGTTCACTTCAAACATGGTATTTCTCCAGCAGTGCTAGGTAGTGCGACAGTGGCTTTAACACTTCGTTTTAAAAAGTGTGGTTGAAGACAAATAAAGATTTCCACTATTTTATATTTTACTATCTACACATTTGAATATGCATAAGGGAAAAAAAGTGTTAAAAATACACTCTAACATTAACTCAAGTAACCAAGAAACTGGCAGCACTACAAAAGCTCTAGTTGACAAAAACTTGAAACCACAAACCAAAGAGGTCCTGCCTGGACTACAGGCTAGCAGGTTCTCTTCCTAATGTAGCTTTTTTGACATAATACCAACCCAAAATCTAACGCCACATATAAGGATAGTTGATCATATTTGAACATTAGTATTCCTTCTCTGATTGTCTCTACATCTTTTCTACATGTGACACAGAAAGTCCCCCTTTGGAAAGGAGGGTCATCAAAACAGCTCTTCCATCTTACACCAGATGATGTTATTGTTAAAGCACTGAAGCTTAATTTATTGTATAAGCAACTAAAAGGACAAGCACATCACTCAATGTCATGTTAAAATAACATTTAATTCTTCCTTCTCTGGCATATGAGGCAAAAAATACCCATTTCAGAGGAAGGGTGACAAGCCTGTGCATGAATCCCACTTTCAGTAAGCATTCCATATTTTGTTTCATTCTTACAAGTGAAGCTTTTAAGTAAAATTCCTCATTTGAGCATTACGTTAGCTAGCAGTAGCAGAAATCTGGGTACAATTGCACATGCCTTAACACTCTGCCACAGCACGAGTGTTAAGGCAGTTCTTGCACCACTGGCCACAGACATTTGTTCCGACTCCCTTGGCAACAAGTGGTTGGGGATGGTAGACCAGCCCACTAAATTATTCCACGTTAAAAATAGCCAAGTGAAGACAGTAGACTGATACTCCTTAAGCTTGCATAGCCACCAAAGGCTGAGGGGGTGGAGTGGCTGAAACCTAGTATTCATTTTCTAGTGACTAGTCATTAGTACAGCATATAAAACTAAGTGTGCTACACAGGCAAGAACCACCTATTTTCATTCTTACACCACCATTCATGCATTGCAACTAAATAATAATAACAAAGAAAGGTTTTTTTGTAAGAGAAGCCTTTACTTTTCTAGTTCTTCCGCATAGATGTGGGAAGACTGACCATTCTCAAGAACACAGCTACAGCTTGCCTCTGAGTTAAAACACACTACTGACACTGTACAGCCTGTGTATAAACTACTGTAGAAATTCTGAAGTTCATTTCATTCCTTAAAATAGCTTATTTAAGGCAGATCTGTCCTGCCTTAAGGCAGGAATCCTGCCCTTCCACTACTCCAGTTCTTTCTTGCTTTGAAAAGCATTTGCACAGTAAACCAAATCAGGAACCAGCTATGCCTCAGAACGTAACAGTCAGCTGTTAGGACAATAAAGAGAACTGGAGAGACAGGACTGCTTTTTTGACAAGTAACAGCTTACAGTATCTGCTATAACACATAAGACTTGATCAGTCTGCATCCACTGCTTGAAGACATGCAACTGGACTCACATCTCAATCACTGATTGAGAATGCATAAATACATATATATATATATATACATGCACTGACAAATGCATAAAATGGACCCACTTGGATCTCAGCAGAATCCACGTAAATTCATCACAATTCCACTCACTAAGTGTGGACAGAATCTACTGCAGTGACAGAAGCTGGATTTGGCCAGAAACAAAAGTATAGAAAGACACACTTGCATAACAGTTGCACAGCAAGTTCATTCATCATGTGATGTGCTACAAAGACATTTGGAAACTGTGCAAGATACCTTAATTAAGATAATAACTAACATGCTAAGAAGAATATACATTACAAGCTTGTATGTCCCATTCCACTGTCGATATAGGGGATTAGATCCAAGCTGGGAACGTTCAGCCTTAGTCTTCAGTACAGCTTTGGGATACAAAACTTTTTCAAAGGGGGAAAAAAAGTCAAACTATATGCCATAAAATAACATTGTGCCCTTAACCAAACTGCACACTCAATGAGGCTAGAGCTCCTGTGGAGCATTGCCTTGTTCAGTGAGGACATAACAGACTCATACAATGGGCCCTTCATTCCACGAGTACTTGCCAAGATGGAAAATTTCACTCAAGTTACACACAGCAAATATTAAGAAGTTTGAAAGGATACATATACAAATAAGAGAAGCAGCACAAGTGCCTGAGAGTCATAGTAGGAATGGGGGCTGCACAACCACTGCTGTACTGCACAGTCATGGTCACACACCGCACTAATCCTATGCGGGTACTCCCTACAGTCCCCCCCATCACCTTCTGCTTGAGTGCAGTCTCCAGTCCACCCCTAGGAAGATCCAGTCTAGCCAAATCAAGATTCATTTCTACTTCACACCACTGCACAAATTATCTGGAAGACAAATTTCAAGGTCTTGTGTGGGGTTTTTCAATTAAAAAAACAAACCTACACCACTGTGCTCATACAGCACCTACAATTTAGCAAGATTCTTCCACTTCCCATGCCTAAAACCAGCAGATAATTGCTTTCTGCTGAAACAAAGCATTCCATAAGGATCTGGATTACTATCAGCTCAGAATGAAAGTCTGGCAGAGAAATACTAAAGACCCTCCAACTGCAGGAAATGTGAAATTAAATACCCTCCTACTGCAGGAAACGTGAGTACCATTCACATTTAGAATATTAATGTATGAAGAGCTTTGGTATCTTGTTTGAAAGTTCAGAGAGTTACTAGCCACAGCTTGAAAGCAAGACGTTTGCCCACAAAATAGAAGGCACAGCAATCCAATTGCAGATGGAGCTGAAGGGGGAATCTCCTGCTTCCACACTCACGCCATGGCTATGGCAGCAGCCATCACCTCTCCTGCCATACCCACAGCACCAAGATGCTGCTCACAAGAAGATGGCAGAAGAGTTGCCACGCCTGCACTGCTATCCCATCATTTCAACAGTTCCTACCAGTAAGGAAGAAATACAGCGAGCTGCATCCAGCCCAGAGGCTGCTAACTAAGTTACACCACAAGAGATTGACATAGACACATTTACAATTACAATACAGGCAAAAAAAAGCACAGAACTTCAGTGCTCAAATTTTTATGTAAATGAACATTGAAGAGAGATGAACTGTGAAGTTTGTGTTGTATGAAACGAAATGCAAGTCTTAAAGAATGAGCTTGCTTATTTATTCAATAGTATTTCCTAAAACATATTAAATCCTTTTCAGAGACCTCATTTATTACCAGCGACCAATCTGAAACACTAAAGTTGTAATAGGTTTCTAAATCCAGTTTTTGATAAATATAGCCTACTTAAGGGACTCCTTTAGAGACTACTCAGACTCTAGTAAGCTATTAGTATGTCGTCTCATCAGCTGATCCTCATATATGAAATGCCGTTCTCTATTTTGTTACCGAGCATGTATTTTTATAGCCTATATACTTAACCCAGGGAAGTTGCTGTAAACAGACACCACACAGTATGTCTGCCTCAGGGACTTTTTGCTGTTGTTGTTTAAATTGGACTTGCACCCCTCAGTGGTCAGGATCACCAAAGAAAGCAGCTTGCCTTCCTTGGACAAGTTCTCAATGGACTCCGTGTCCACAGAGCTGCTTGGAGATTTGTGGCCGCAGAGCTGCAGTCCACAGCACCCACATTCCCAGCTGTTCTCTCCCTGATCCGATCCAGGGTGACAGGGAATGACTTCTGTTCCCTCTCAACCTGGAGAGGGACTGCTGTCCTGTGAATGACCTCTGCAGCATGCCAGGCAGTCCCAGCAGGGAGCAGGGATGAAAGCAATATTGCTGGTGAGTGGAGCTGCTCACAGTCATACTGGCTGTGCGCCACAGCTGGCTGCAAGATACCTCCTTCCTCTGCCATGCCCTGAGAGGGACAAAGGGGAAGTCTGAGCAAGGCCATTAGAATAATATTCAACCAGCAAAGAGACAGCAGATTTGGGATGCAAGACATGCAGGAACACAGTCCTCAAAATATTTTTTTATTATTAGCACCAACAAATAATACTTTACAAATGACCGATATTTGTGTGACCTCATAAAGAAGGACAGTGCATTTCACAGCTTAATTCACAGCCGTCCCTCATGTGGTGATATAGAAATCAGTTTTTGCTAGCAGCTTGAGAGTCAGAATTTGTGTCAGCAAAAATTGGAACATACAGGTAACTGGGATCTCAGAGGATCCAGAAAGCAGATGCATCAAAATACAAGATGTATCAGTGGAACAGTGTTATGGATTGAAGTTCCACAAATCCATATACTATTGAGCTGAAAGAGCTCCAACGACCTCCCTATCATTAAAGGCATCTTGTTGCTAATTCTTTTATAACCCAAAGAAAATTTTTATTAGTAAACTGTAAAAGTCAGCCTAGACCATATGTCATCTCTAAGTTTCCTGAAATCAGGATTTTACAAAGATTTATTTTCTTAAATTAACAAGACAGTAACACAATTTATTTTGCTAATGTATGCTATTTAGCAGGTTTTGAAACACTATATTTTGTATGAACAGTGGCTAACTAGTACCAGAAGAAAAAAAAAAAAATCAGTATAGGAGTGTAAGCTATAAGCCATGATTCCTGCCAATTACATTTCAACTTAACTACAGTGTAGCAGATTTAAATCTATGTCAAATTTCAGTAGGCTGACCTGGCTGGCTGCTCCAGTCTCCCCTACACAGCCAACCAGCCTTTTAATATTAATCCCCTATTCCTTTGACAGCCCTTGGAGAAAACTGCTCTTTCCCACACTTGATCTTGAAAATATTGCAGAGAGTTTCCAAGCGATTTTACCACCCTCCTAAAGTCAGTATAAGCAGACATCGTAGTGTCTTTTGCTTGGACACTTTAGTGAACAGAGGCTTTCTGTGGACCTCCTCTTGTGTTTAACCTCCCACATTCCCTAATCCTAATTTGAGATCTGATGTCAGAATAAGCATGCCCGCTCCTTCAAAAAAAAAAAAAGTGACAAGACTGTGTCTCCTTCCCATCAAAACTGATCCCACTAATAGGATTCCATTCCTGAAATCCTATAGCACCCTCACCAGCTCATGCTGAAGGGATAATCTTTTCACCTGCTGGAGGCAGCAGTCAACTCTTGAAAAACAGGGAACAAAATCAAGAACACATGCATTGTGTCTCCATTTGCTTGCATGAAGCAGTCACGCTCAGCTTTTTGGAATGACAAACTGAAGAGGTTTAACATGCCAAAATAAAGATTTTCAGAGAGTCTCCTCTTTCATACTGTTTAAAAATCATGCCTATTTTAGGTCTTTGGTATCGCGGTGGTTGTTTTGCCCCAGCATCTCATCTGCACTGAACTAATTCTGTACAAATATTCATGAGCATGTTTAACAAGTTTTAACAAATAGAGCAGGCATCTCGCCAGTCACAGCTGAATTAGCAATGAAATCTAAATACATTTAGGAAAAAGTTACTCATTATTTCTGAAGAAAGGGGGAGGAGATATTTGTGATATTTATTTTACAATATTCCTGTAACACTATAAGGATTAAAAAGGAAATATCAAACATAAGGAAAACACACAGAGCAGAAACATTATTACAGGTGGACAATGTAATAAATTATTATTTACTGTTTGGCAAAGAATTTGCATTTTAGCATTTATCATAGTTCTTAAACTTTTTCGTAGAGTACTTTGAGGTTTAGTTTGTTGGGTTTGTTTGGGTTTAAATAACCTATTTTCACTCTGGATACTTTCATTCCTTTAGAGGTGAACTCTATTTGATTTTAAATTATTTTATGCCTAAAGGCAATACTAAGAATTTGAATAACAAAAAGAACCAGTGATCAAATTGAACCACATTCTCAGCATTTTAGGCTCATTTTGTCCCTATTTTAAACCAAAACGTGTTTTGGTTTGGTTTTTTTTTTTTACACTACCACCCACATACATCTTTGAAGAGAGAGAAAATGAACAAACAAGATATGCATGACTATTTTTCCAGACTTTTTTGAGATAGCATTTGAAAATGTAGTTTTTAGAAATGTCTTTGATTTACAAAGCAAGAAATTCACATACAAGCACAGCCATTTAAGTTAAATGTTAGACCGACCTACCTAACTTTGACAGCCAGGTATCTCTACACTGTTTTCGGTTAACTACTAACAATGTGTAGGTTTTTAGTTCTGTTACTATGAACACAGCAGTTTCATTCATTCCCAAGAAGAAATTAATCCTGATTGCCTTAAAACTATCCTTTAACTAGGACATACACCTCTTTTCACACTTTTTTTTTGTGTTCTGGTTTAAATGACTATTAGGGAGAATACACATTGCCTAAAGTTATACTCCCTTTGGTGGGCTACAAGTTGCTTAGAATCTTACTTATAAGCTTGTATTTTGTCCTCCTGGACCTAGAACCCTCTGAAATTCAACTGAAGGTCACAAGTTTTTTAGGAACAACCACAGGTTACTTCACAATTTAATGGCAATTATGTGACAAAGCAAGAGTATGCTCTAAACAGCAATATGCAAGCTTATGCTTAGTGTATTAATTTAATTATTCAATCAACAAGTTGCAAACAAGTTAATTGTGTCAAGGTAACTTTTATCCGTGGTAGTAATCTTTCATGCCTTACTTAATATGTGGAGTTACCTCAAGTTGATTGGAGAAAAACAGCAGAAAAGCCAGAAATCCTTAAATAGTTTGTGTACCAACAAGAAAGCACAACAGAGACAGAAAAGAAACAATGGTCATCTTTACTAAAAGCCTGGGTAGAAAACTGCATCTTTTGAATTACAGTAAACTGATTGCCATCATCCAAGAAATGACTACAAGCTATTTTAAACAAACAGAGGAGGAGGACTAGGGCTGCAACCCTTACATTGTGTTCCAGGTTTTCAATCATTTGCAGAATTAATCTTTTTGTTTGTTTGTAAATCCTCAGTACAATTAGAGTGTTCTATGTAAAGGACAAAAGCAGTTAATGCAAGCAGAAAGTTACCTTTACAGCTGCTGTCACTGCAGCAGTGGCTGCCAAATTCAACCCTTGCCTTCCAAAATTCACCATGGTCTCATAGCCTCTTTCTTTGGCTTGCACAATGTACTCATCAATCTCCTAAAAGCAAAACATGGTTACATTTTAGAGGGCTGTGCATAAGTGTCACATTACCCCACAGTATTATTTTTCCCATCAATAAACATTGCAGCTACATAGCAAGTTCCTTACAGTGAGCTTAACTTGTCAGACAAAAGATGCTCAAGAAATAACATGCTTAAGATGAAATCAGAGCACTCCTTAGAAAGGTAGAGTCAGCTCACAAAGAACTTCTGAAACCAGAGCTTTAACATAGTTAAGTACCAAGGACAATACAGTCATGACATTTATCCCCAGCTGTGGTAAAGTGCCTGGAGTTGGAGATAAAGGCTTCAAGGTACTTCACAACAGCTAGTAGACTACAGGGAAAAAATCTCCTTAGCTTTTGAAGCTGCAAACGGTTTATAGGTCAACCTTCAGAAGGTCAAGATGACTTGCTGTTCATATCAGCGGCAATCATGTCAGCTACCTGTTTTGCCTAATAAAGGCCAAGCCTAGCACTAACCTCTATGACTGTTTTTCTGTACCATGAGGTTTTCCAGTGGTAGTCTTCACACCTTTGCTAATCGCTCTTTCCACACATCCAAACAGAATACTGAGAGCGCTAAGCAGATCTGTGGCCCTGTCATACTTTGGCTAAAGCTAAATAATCCTTTAGCTATTTTCCGTTTGTGTATTTTCTGTTGCAGACTGGTCCTCCCTTAAACCTTAATAGAAAGTCTCTCCTCTTATCTTGTCAGTTTGCACACAGAAAAGTCAATGTCATTCATCCTGAGAAGTTTTATTACTAGGTTAGTGCTAGAAAAAAAATGGTAACATGAAAAGCTGTTGCTAAAACTGCATTCATGGTTCGGCACAGAGACTACTGCACGTGTTCTTCCAGTAGAAAGTCAAACTGCATCACTTCCACTCAGCTGGGCTCCCCAAAGTGCACTAAGGCCAGAGAACACCGAGCTGTCTCATGTCAATAGAAAGGAGTACGTTGTCTGCTCATGCAAGTTAAACAGAAGCATGTACATGGACAGTCATATGCACTTGCCCCTGCTAGCCCCGGTTCATGCTGCCTGGCAACCAGTAACATATTGATCTGCTTTATTATGTATCTAGCAAGTCAGTATTTCAGTATGAGGTATTTCTGTATTAGGCATTAAAAATATGAGAAGTTATTTCTTACCCTTTCTTTAGAAGAAAGCAGCGGGTGGAGAAATTTTCTGTAGATTAAACTTGCCCCTCTAGTATATGGGGAAAGGAGCCAAATAACAAAAGCTATCTTCAGTTCATAGTACAGTGGAAACCTACAGACAAGTTAAAGGTTGCATGAAATCAACAACTGCAGTAAGAAAATGCACAGTAATTAATCTTGAAGAGATCTCTTCAAAAACCACAATTACATATGAGGATTCTTCCCATACAAAAGTTGTATTAGACAAATTGAGTTATAGATCTATGGATTTAATTTTTTAATTTACTGTATTGTCACTTAATAAATGGAAACAGTTAATATACTTGCTTTGCATCATACATTCCTGCACAGAGAAATTCTAGTCCATCCTTTTAAGAGTTTCATTCCCCTATTCAGTTTCTACAGCAAAGGTGGAAGTTTTCTAGTCCCTGCTTCAAGTTACAGTGCACAGCAAGCTTGAAAACAGATGTTATTCCTCACACACACTGAGATCTTTTCCTGAAAAAAAAGGGCTATCAACAAGCACAACTTATTTATAAAAATTAAATCATTACAAACCAGAGAACATCAGAAACAAATACAGTTTCATCCAGAGTTCATAAAAAGCAGGCTCTTACCAAGAGACTGTTAGGTCAGTTATTGTTTCAGTAACTGTATAAAGAGCAAACACAATCCAATACATCATCCAGCGAACCTGAAAATTAAAACACCATCTTCAGTAAGAATTTTGATTTCACCTTTGCACAGAATACACTATACACTGTATAATCAGTTCAGAGCTGTCAAAGCAAGACCTTCAACAGTATCTCAGTCTCATCAACCAGGTTTCAAGTGACATTCTATGAAGGTCCTAAAGTTTTCTGCTCCTAAGGAGAACTGGTGGCAGCTGCAACTAGCTAAGCAGAATGGCTGGGTCACCAGGGTCACAACTGGTCCTAGGCTGGCTTCTAGATCTAGATTTGATTCTGCCTGTAGAAAGCTTTAGTGATAGGGAAAAAAAAACCACACTGCAAAGAGTCAGCAGATTATCATAAGTACGAAGTGCAATTCCCACTATAGCACTAAAGGGTATTTCACTCTCTTCCACACTCATCCATATGTTTATACCACACACACATAAGTCAGTATTACTAAGTCAGGTAGCCTTTGCTTTCATTTCACAACATAGATTATTCAGCTATACTTAGCACTTTAAGTCCTACATGTGTGCTTTGCACTGTGGCAAGGCAGGGAAAAAAGCATTTTCATGGAAATGTAATTCTATTCACATGCCAAGAACCATAAAATTCTCGTTAATAAAAAAGCTCAGATGTAAGCATCTTAATGCTGCAGGTTATATCTGTACACTGGGGGTTTTTTTTGTTTTAAGATTTACATTATACATCACCGTTTTGAAATCAGACAATGCTCTTAAAATACAGGTTTTAATTCTGTTTTCTAGTCGTTAACTAAATCGCTCATTTTTCTTGAACATTTGTTCAAATTTGGTTGTCCAAACTTATTACATCTTTCAGAATAAATATTACAGAAGTAGTTCCATGCATTTGTCTTCTCTAAGATATCAATGGCCAAGTGCAATGTATTTCCAAAATAGGTCAACGCAAAACACCGCTGGTTATTCATACTAACTGAACGCCCACATGTTCTTTAAATTGCAAGACTATCTAAACAAGGAAAAAACCAAACAGTTTAAAAAAAGAAAGAAAATATAAGAAAAGCATCACCCGCAACCAGATGTGATAACCTCATTTCATTTGCCATATACAGACTACTAACTCTTCTGGTATACCTAAAAAGCATTAAACACCGCATTTGTTAGACATTAGTTTGAGGCCTAAATTCATGGCACCCTCTTTCAAAAGGAGTAATATATATACTTTCCTACAGAGGACACAGCTGAGATTAAATCTTCACTTTTATAGCTTTTTTTTTTTAAGTGGACTTACCTACTCAAAACCTAATGCTACACTGCTGCCTATTTCATAGCTGTGCATTATGCTTTAAAACCACTTCCTTTGTCACAACTTGAGACTCATTTATCTTAAATGCTTTTCTGCATTTCACTTTGAAAAGAAACTCAGTCATGGGATGACATTCTTCACTTCAATCTCTCAGAGGATTTAGGTATTTTAGGCTTGAATAAACTAAGACAAACATACACAACAGCTGAAGTCATCTCTGATAGGCCATGTGACATTTACACTGGTGAACCTCCCATGAACCAGAATCAACACCTGAATAAAAATAAAATTAACATCCAACCTAAGCATGATGCAATGCAATTTTTAAGATACCATGCAAGACCGAATTTTTTTCCTCCATATATTTTATCCAAGCTACTCATTCTTTAATCAACATCTATTTATCCAATTAGGAACAACAGTAGAAGTGGAGTTTCTCTTGGGCTGCTAGGAACAGTAAGAAATGCTCTGCAGAAGGGCACATGAGATCTGCCAGGAGTCCTGCTGAGGTCTGGGCAAGGATTCTTAAAAACACAAGTCAAAGCATATTCTAGTACAATTAATGCATTAGGTACCAGAAGTATCCTTGACAAATGAACCTGAGCAACTTATAGAATGGGTTTTATATCAGGAAAAAAAAAGTAAACAAAGAAGGTCATATTTGACACTGCCCAGAAGACCATCATCTACTTAACTTTTAGAGTTGAAGTTACAGCAGCTTTGATTGAGTATTGCTTTTTATGTTAAAAGGGTGATTACAGATTTGTTTTGTTGAGCTTTTTTCTACCATCCAAGTGTTAAGCTTGTCTTTGTTGGCTTTGGCTGAAGCACATCCTTTGAAGCCAGGATTTGAGACTGGTTGTTCAGACTTCTAAACTACGTTTCAGATGCTTATTACAAGCACTTTGGTGTAACACAGTGAAAAAACTCCTCAAAGAACTCAGTCAACTCCATTAAACCAGGGTAATTACAAGAACAAATAAATCTCCTCAAAGGCACAGGTCCTAATTTCTAGAATTAAAGTCCATAAGCCTTTTAAATCACCAAAACCAGCAGCAACACTTTTTTTCCCCAGAAATAATCTTTGAACAATTTGCTGAATCATGACCTACAGAGCAAGTCAAAAGATGTCTGCACTTTCCATTTGTTCATTTTTTACTGGTGGAAGCAGTGGCTAAGTAAAAAATGACAGTGTTACAAAGCTCTTGCAATCCAGCAAACAAAAACAGATGGCTCCTGAGCCACACATAAACCTGGAAAGGAAGTTGTGCTCGGGCCATAGCATGACTGGCAGCAGAGCTGTGCCATTTGGAAGGCTGCAGTTAAACCTACACCCTCTCTGTGAAAGAAACTGACCCAGTTGGGAAGATGAAAGCCATGGATCATCCCTAAGATCTATCTGGGCACTCAACCCAACCAGCAACAGAGTGATAATTTGCTGATGAATCAATGTTCTTTCCCACCCATGAAAAAGTCACCGTGATGGATATCTCATTAATCTCAGCCCCATGAACATTTCGTATGCAACTGGAAGTTCAGGAACCGCTTAAAGACCACAGGTGACTGAAAAAGCAGTGTTTTCACACTGTATACACAATTGGAAAAAATGGTTCCAGGCTCTACTAAAGGTCTTATGTAAATGACAGGCATCTCTAAAAATGGATGCCTAAGAAAGACAGCCAAATCATAGCTAACTGGACAACCAGGATGAGTTAAAATCTCAGCATTCTACAAACACTACTTTTGTTTTCCTATGAAACATATTGCAAGAGGCCTAACCTTAAATTAAAGTGATTTCTTGTACTAGAGTTTGAAACTGCTATCTTCTACTTAGCCTGTGGATCCCTTTTGAGGGAGCTGGGAAGAAAAGCAGATTATAAATTCTTTGCATTATATACTTTCCTGACAGGGTAAAGTAAGCATGAGACAGAGGAAATTCTTCTCTTTCTTTGGATGATTTCCACCCCCCACGCCGAAGCTTAGCTCTGGCAGCCTCTAGCTCTATGTGCACAAATAGCTCCAACCAGCTTGTACACAGAAACTAGAAGTATGTATATGTCCACTTTGGAGCCTTGATGGAGTGATCAGGCTAAATGTAAGACATACAAGGGGAGGAACAATAGCTACTGCATTCTACTACTACAACCGAGTACAAAGCAGAGACATCACATATCCAGACAAGCAGCATTAGGTCACAATTACAGCTGCTGAGTTAAAGTCACCGACGGCACTGACTCCATCCCGAGCCAGGCAGCCAAGTTAAGAACAAGGTTCAGGAGAGAATATAGGTTAGTTGCCAAAATCAATCTAGACTTCCTCTTAAAACAGGGAAGTAACTCAGTGACCAAAGCTCCTTGTGATTGCAACTGGGTGACATTCTTGTTGTAATCATCATTGCTCATACTGAAAAGTAAATTATTTAACAGATTAATTCTGAACTGCAGTAACTACAGTAATTGTGTTCTTCTCCATCTTACTCTTATGTCTGTTCTGCTTCTTTCCTCCACATCATCTTAACCAAATCTTTTCCTTCCTTGGTTGCACATTTTCTCTTCTTAGAGAAATGATAGATTAACCAGAGCTACCCTTTTCTCAGATAGACTTTGAATCCTCAGTTGAGCTCCATACAATGGCAATAACTGCTGTTACTGTTGAACAGTAACTGCTGTTACTGTTCAAGTGGTCACTGAGAATCAATTTGTCACTGCTTATACTACAGGTGTCACAGAATTAGGAAACCTTTTTTCCAGCCTCAGCCCAGAAGTGCATTATTTTGGGCAGTTCGCTGAAGTGTGGCCAACACTTTAAGGTTTACTTTTTTAAATCCTCCCGAAAAAAAATATCTGTATACAGCATAGTACGTGGACATGTTTCAGCATAGTCTATGAAAAGTCTGAGAAATATTAACTTTAGCTCTCCAAACAAAATCACAGGATTAACACTAGATTCACACAGGTGTTCTAATACATAGTCAAATTAGGCTTTCATATGATTTATTGCACTGCATAATGAAAATTTCACAGTTGTATATCAGCAGAGGCATTTACTTAAGCAATTAAAAGGAATGTGACTTACATATTCCTTCACATTTTTTGTCTTCACAGCTTTGTACGAGTAATATGCAGGATATAGCATCCCAAACACCAGCCTAATGGAAAATAAAGACAGCTTTCAGATTCTGTTATTCTGTTTAAGACAAAACAGTGACAATACATCATTACAGCAATGCAGCCAACTTAATTAAAAAAAAAATCCCATTCTCTAGCTTGAAAAAACAAAACCCCACCACAATGTTATAGGTTGCTTGGAAGAAGTTTAGCAATACATAAAAACAGAGCAACATGAACAGAAAAGGCTGTATGCCCTGAAGACAGCAAACAGTTTCATAAGACTGCCTCTAATAGATATGTAGAACTAGTAGCTCTTCTAGTTCAGCTAGAAGCAAAACCAGTCCTGCAGCCTGTCCGTACCAAAAGACTGTTTCCGCATTGGCAGTACTATCGACACTTTAAAAGCCTCTTAACAACTATCAGTAGGTAATCAGAATCATCTACCTTTATCAGATTACCAGAAGATTCTTCAAAAGCAATTTTAAGACAACAAGATTGAGTTACATAATTTCAGCTCCCTTTGCTAGAACTCTGCAACAGCAACACATGGAAACAGAGGCAGGTAGGAATTAATCCAGTTGTGCTCTGACAGCCAATTTCTGCTGAAATTCATCAAACGTAAGGTGCAGAGCAGGGTGAGAGAGTGCCAAGCAATCCGTGCTGAGAGCAGGATCAGGAAAAAAAAGACCTGCTCTAACACAAGTTTGTTATAACACAGCATTTTCTAGTAAGTGTCTTGGCCATAGACTAGCAGAACAGCACTTTATGAAAAATTGAATAGCAGTAGTTGCCATCTCCTTGACAAACACAAGAGCACCATACTTTTATTTCACCAGCTTGTTATGCTTTGTAAAGTCAAGCAATCGCCTGCCCTTCGTTCCAGCTGGCCTAGAGCAGCAATTACATGAAAGTCTGTAGTGAGATCAAGTGCATCCTTAGCAAGTTTGCCAACAACACCAAGCTGTGTGGCGTGGTCAACACGCTGGAGGGAAGGGATGCCATCCAGAGGGACCGTGACAGGCTTGAGTGGTGGGCCCATGCAAACCCCATGAAGTTCAACACAGCCATGTGTGAGGTCCTGCACAGGGGTTGGGGCAATCCCAAGCACAACCACAGGCTGGGCAGAGAATGGATTGAGAGCAGCCCTGAGGAGAAGCTCACCATGAGCTAGCAATGTGCACTTGCAGCCCAGAAAGCCAACCATATCCTGGTCTGCGTCAAAAGAAATGTGACCAGCAGGTCAAGGAAGGTGATTCTCCCCCTCTACTCTGCTTTCCTGAGACCCCATCTGGGGTCCAGCTCCAGGGTCCCCCGTACAAGACAGATACGGACCTGTTGGACTGAGTCCAGAGGAGGCCATGAAGATGGTCAGAGGGCTGGAACACCTGTCCTATGAGGACAGGCTCAGAGAGTTGGGGTTGGTCAGCCTGAAGAGCAGCCTTCCAGTACTTAAGGGGATCTACAAGAAATCTGGAAAGGGACTGTTCACAGGGGCATATAGTGATAGGACAAGAGATAATGGCTTTAAGTTGAAAGAGTAGATTTAGATTAGATATTAGGAAGGAATTCTTCACTATGAGAGTGGTGAGGCTCTAGCACGGGTTGCCCAGAGAAGCTGTGGGTGCCCCCTCCCAGGTAGTGTTGAAGGCCAGGTTAGATGGGGCTTTGGGCAACCTGGTCTAGTAGAAGGTGTCCCTGCCCATGGCAGTGGGTTTGGAACTAGGTCTTTGAGGTCCCTTCCAACCCAAACCATGCAATAAGTGGAAAAAAAAATATGGAATTATTAGCACCAAAAGGTGAGCTACTGTCTTCAACACCACAGATACCACAGAGAGAGGGTTTCTCCATCCTTAGTGCAAGACAAACACACAGTTACCCATGGAAGGAAGCCTGTTGTAGGGGCAGGAGGATATTGGCAGAGGTACTAATGTTAAGCTATAAATGCCACAAGTGAAGGAGGAGGATCAAACTATGGAGGCATAACTGCAGAACCCCTCATGTTTTGAAGGGCCTTGTGAAGTCATCTAGTCCAATCTCCTGCTCAAACCAAGGTCAACATCACATTTGGACCAGGCTATTTAAGGCTTCAGTCAGTCAGGTCTTCAAGACTTCCAAGGAGGTATTTTATATTCCTCTCTGAGCAACCTGTTCCAATGCTTAATGGGCCTCCTAGTGCAAAGTTTTAGTTATATCCAGTCAGAACCAGAAGTTCAGAACCATTATTGCTCTTGGCCAAGTAGCACAGCAAGAGAATAAGTCTGGCTCTCAATCTCCAAATAGTAACGCAAGATTGCTAATAAGTCCCCCAAAAGCCTTCTCTTTTCTGGCTGAACAAGCCCAGTTCATTCAGACTCTCTTCAACATCTTGGTGGCCTCCACTGAACCTTCTCAGAAAAATCAGCATCTTTCTTGCACTAAGAAACCCAAAGCCAGACACAGTCAAATATATAACTCTCACATCTACATCCCCATTCTCTCCTGAATGTTTTATATAATTTTTCCTGATATTTTCTTCATCATTTATTTTAAAATTATAAAACTCAACTTAAGAAAAATCCTCAAACACTGAACCATATACTTTCTTACCTTTAAAGAACAAAAAAGGGTCTAAGAAAAAGAATTGGTTTTGACTGAATTTAGGACAACAAAAAGAATTACTAGCTGATTATAAGTTAGAGTCAAAGCTAGTGAATCACATATAGCTCTTTTCTAGGATGCATTCACTTCCACAACACAAGACTGGAACTGAACAAATCTTCTGGCACACACTTTCAATCTTTGTGTACATTGAGCCTTTACCCATACGCCAGAATTGCTAATGGCGGATAGCAGCAGAGGAGCTAAAGGACACCAAGCAAGTCTCCACAAGATAATATTCCTTTGTAGTGGGAAAGGATGCTGCACTGCAGATCACTTAAAACAATATTGATATGAAAAAGCATAACTGGTGTACAATAGTGGCAGTTTAAAACCTGGATCTGGATGCTCAGATGTTCACAATCCATGCTAAACTGGACTTAACAGAAGATGGATCCTGAAGCTCTTTAATATGTATAGGCTAAGCTGCTACTCTACTGCAGCAGAGCTTACCTACACGTTCCAGATGTTGAAATGCCTTTTGAAAGAGTCCAGACTACTTCAATTCCAGTTCAGAATACTAATCTGTAGAAGCCTATCCAATACAGCTCTACTACAATCCAAAGACCTTTCATCCTAAGGCCAAGAAAAGCAACAGTCAGAAAACCCTGAACAGTTTTATTCTCAACTAGGAGAAAAGCCTGACAGCACAAGTTAAAAACCTCACTTCACCCAAACAACAGGGAATCTTGGAACAGAAGGAATAAGACCAAACATCCTTCATTTTTCATGAAATTCTGTAGTCAACAGCTCTTCCTCTCATTTTTGTTCCTGTGATATACCCTGTGGATTTCAGCTCTAAAGGCTCTCACCTTTCCTTGTTATTCTGGATGAAATTATAACCATTAAGTATCAGAAATAAGGAAAGCTTTGTTAATCCTAGTAACATAACACAGGCTTAATAAAGGGCAGAAATTTCTTTGTTCAAAGAAAAGACACAAAAGAGGTTCCTGAACATTGTAACTACTACCAACTGTCAGACAACTCCATAATTATATGCCAGCAGTTACTGGTCATCTGTGCATCTCTCCTAAATTCTCAAAAAGCAGCCCAAAGTTATTTAAACAGCTACTAGTAATGCACATAGATAAGTTTCTTGCTATGAAAGACGAACAGTTTGAATATTTCACTTAACAGATTTTGGGTCTATACTTTTCCACTCACTTTATTGTCAAGTAGCTCCACTTCTATTTTTAAAGAGTCATATTTTTAAATTTAAACAGCAATTTATCCACTGAATGTGTCATCCTCTAAAATCTGGTAGAAACAAGAATTGGGACAGAACAGAATTTTTCTTGAGAGCATTGCTTACAGATCATAAAGCTAGGTTACAGAAGGCAGCAAGTTAAAACAAAAATGCTAGCACAAGACAAACACAATAAAAACAGCTAGTTTTCCCCATCTAGCAAATCTTTGCTACTCAATTCTGGTCAAATGAAGAGTCAGGAAAAAAAAAAAAAAATCTGTGTTTTAGTATTCACTTTTTTCAAGAATTCCTCCAGAACTCACTTGTAAAACCAAAGATCAAGAAGTTTAATACCACAATATATTATTACTTGTTAGTGTTCAATATTGTTGTAACATGGAAGTGTTAGAAAAACTGCCACTTGTCCCCAAAAAGTGGGTAGATAGGACCAAGAATGAAAAATACCAGCACATTTAGCCAGTAATAACAGGAACCAGTACTGTGAAGTTTTTATCTCCTTACAGCCAGAGCTGACATTTTAAGTGTGGTGTGATGCTGCTGCCAACTCTGGCATCACTACCTCCTTCACGCGGGCAAAGTCATCTAATCTTAGTGAAAGCTACCAGGCAATTTAACAGTAGAAAAGCCAACTTGTCACCAGTGAGTGTAGCTGAAGGTCAGCAAATTCACTTTTACCCTCAATCTATACATGATAGATTAGTATACAGGCAAAAGAGGGATTGCTGCAGCTGGCTGAACAGAAACCCATAGAAGAGGAGCAGCAGGGAGCCTAGGCACCATGAGTATCACTGACATAGATAGCTACAACAGCCGAGAACTTTCTAATAGTTTTCCTGTTTGCATCGATACCCCCCAAAAAAAATCTCAAAGTTGTTAGCAACACCTACTACCTACCTAGTGCATCCCTCCTCTGCTGCTTCTGCAGTAACTGTATGACACACTTCAAGGATGTTCCCCATTATTCTGAGGCTTTGCAAACTTAAAAGCGTGTTATTTTTAAAAGCGTAGCTTGTATTTCACAATGGATATCAACACACTGCACTAATGTATCGGACAAAACCAAAGCCAGTTTCCACTGATGGAGACAGATTGCAGCTGAGCATGATGTCCTTCCAGTAGTAGATGTATGGATAATCCTGCTTATCAATGTACTTTTACTGCCAGTTGTATGCCTATTTCAATTTTTCAGCTGTACTCAGCAATTAAAGTAGCATTCCATTTTTGGTACAGCTCCTTCCTCTGCAGACATTTTGCTCATTTAAAAAAAAAAGTTTCTCAAATAGACTAGGAGATTAAGATCAAAAGACAAAGAAAAAAAGTATCAAAAAGCCTTGAAATCTGAATAGAATAATGTATTTGTGTATCCATATAGCTGTTAAAACAAACATAACCTCCTGCCTGTATGATCACATAATCTACAGTCTTACAGTTTAAATAGCTTTAACGTGTACAACTATTTGAAAAATTCACCTCTGAAACACAGCAACTGAGTTTGCATTTAACTGATAACTGGGGGGGGGGAACAAAACAGTCACCTGTACACACACTGCTCTGGCTCTGAGCATATTTAACCTGGATAAACTCCTCTAAAGGTAATGTTTTAAAAAAAATACAAATGAAACCCACCAAGTCGCTCAAAAAGACTACTTGCATCCAGACTCTCAAAACACCAAGCCATTAAACCAATAGTGCATTTAAGACTTGGCCCTGTTCATGTTGCCAAAGAATTGCCCAAAACAAAGTGTTGGCACTTTATTCTTTTGTTCCTCTGAAATGCAGAAAGACAAGGGCCACAAGTGTTCCCTGATAGTCAAAGCCATTCACGAAATTCGTTCAGTAGGAGATACTTTGGAGACAATGCCATTTGCTAAGCTCCCTTTCCTTACCGGGTTTGATAACAGAGATGACACTGATTTGTCTGCCCACTGATTGACTATCTTGGCACAGACTGATACAGAGCCAGACATTTGTTAAAGTGTGCATCTACAGTGGAAATACCCATCTACATGCTGATGGATCAGCAGGTTAGAGAATAAAAGAATCCTCCCAATCTCCACAAAAACATGCAAGCATATATCAATACTTGATATACCTCCTAACTTCACTAGTCATGCCCTGTTCCCCTTCCCAATACTAGTCTTTACCCACAAGTTACAATAGGAGCATCTTCCACTAGTCTTTACCTGCAAGTTATGATAGAAGCATCTTCCATTCCAGTCATATACACACACAAGCTTTTCTAAGAGCTGCTCAGACACCATGGAAATACCAACAGTAACACAGATGTCTCCCAGCTCCACATGTAGTATGAAACCCTTAACTGTAGTGCAGTATCTATGCAGAAACTAGGTCTGATTTGTTAGTATTACTTTGATTCCATACAAACTATAATTACTATTCCATGTTATGGTTAGCAGGCTTAGTTTAAGCAAGATTTCTCTTGAAAGGGAAGTTTGCTAATGGAAACTAAATAGCAGAATGAAATCTAGTCTGAAGAACAATGCTTGAGTCTTTGGCTGTTCTTGCCTTTAAAAAGGAAGATATGGCCATACTCCTTAACAATGCATCTACTGAGGTTTCAGTCAGCACACACTGGAAAAACATAAGCATTTTTGCTTAGACTGTATGCTACTCATACTTGTAAGTTACTCCCATAAAAGATAAGCAGTGTGGATTTTTGGGGGAGAGGAGCTATAAAGCAGTAAGTCTAATCAGTTATGCACTAAGTTATAACTGCTATGCATCTGTGTGGTACCCTCAAGCTCAAAATAAGGCATAAGGACTATCACTAAGAATCCTGTTCGGTGTGAAAAAAAGAAAAAAAAAAACCACAACCCTGCAATTAAACAGAAAAACCAAGACCCTCAGTCATGCCTGCCAACAGCCCTGAGGGTTACAATGGGGTAGTAAGTTCTAGACTAAGCCAGCTATCTCCTAGGTTTTTACATGTCCAGACAAACAACAGCTCACCCTGGCATTTTTGTCCTGAATATTTTTGAAAGGCACTGCACTAAAAGTTTTTCTCTTCAGCACCTGATAGAATTTAGTTCCATTGTGCTACATTCAGATACACAACACTAACCATAACAATCTACATTAAAAGACTAAGTATTTGAATAATTACAAAGATTTGTCTAAATTACATTTCAACCAAAATCCTGGTGTGCTACAGGGACAGAGCAGCATGAAGATAAGCGCCTGAACCTCACACCAAATTGTATCCTACTTTTTCTTTCGCCCGTAACCTTGGGCAAAGAGCGGGGAAAGTCACATAAATCCTGTTAAGAGAACACGTCTGCTAACAGTAGCAAACCTTAAACTCAGCAACTCCTTTAGCAGATTGCAGTTACCAAAAGGCAGGAATGCCATCAGAAACAGATCTGTTAAAATCTTTGTAGCAGTCTTATATAGAGAATATCCCCAAAATCCATGGAAAAAGTCTTAATGGTTAAAGAATATACCCAGAACTAACAGACTTGATTAAAGCACATTCTTGAGCAGAGCAAGGAGGCTATTAACCTTCCAGCTTAGGAAGATGGAATTCTTCAAAGCAACTGCCAGATTCTTCCAAAGCACAACATAACCAAAAATAATACAATTCAAGCAGTTGAAAAACACCTTAAAGTCTTAAGGAGAAGTGACCTCCCTACCAATCCCACTAGCAAGTGGGACTTTCCTATGTCAGGAACATTTGTTTAATAAGTCCTAAGTATAGCAATTGCACACAGTCTGATAGGAGACAATTAGGCCTTTCTTCCAATACAGAGCTCCAGGCTTCATTACGTGTATCCTAGCCATTCATGTTCATGGAATACTACTTTGACTTACTCCAAAATAGGGAACCTGTTGCCAGGTACTCTTCAAGTTTTCTCAACTCAAAAAACAGCCTTCTCTCAATCTTGAAAGAAGTCTAAAAAGAACACACCAAAAAAGTTAGAGAAATTTCTTTGAGTCCAAAATGAGGATTTTTCCTTTCCTGCCATTACCTTAAGCAAAATTCACCTATAAATAGGAATTCTTAGAAGGATGCATTTATTTTCTCCATTTGCTCAAAAAGCATTGAAAGCACTGGAAATTTTCACAGCATTCTCTAGCTTGCCTGTTCCACGTTCTGCTTGCTACTACAAAACCCTCCATAACACAATAAAGGTCAGAGAGCAGTCTTAAATAACAATTAACTTAATACTTTTACACACATTAGATGTGCTACCTCCTTAGCAAGAATTCACCTTGAATTTCCACCTTACAGCCTACACACAGCTTGCAGCCTATTAGGCCAGTTCACTCAGCCACCAATATAGCCCTAACACAAGTCTGAGTCCCACTCTCCCAGCAACAAACCTACTGTCTGTGTGTCATAACAGCCCTGTCTCGGGGGCCTGTGGCAGTTTGGAACAAGGTATTGCTAAAGAGCAACTCCCGAAGCAAAATCCAGGCTATTCTCTCTAAGGAGTCAGCCTGGGGACTGTCTTCCACATGGACAACCTGCATCAGTGCTCTAACACCACAGCTGTCCCAGTCACTCTCTTCTCAGAGTTGACAGGGCATTACCAGTTGTGAAACAACTCACCTCTCGTCCACGTATAGATCACACAGTGCAGAAGTACTTATGGAGAAGCTATTGCATATCAATCTCACTAGAAGAATCTATGCCTATGTCTGGAGACAGTGTCCAAAACTTGTGTCCAGGACCCACCAACTTTTCTTGTGCTGCTGGACAGCCTAGGCGTATTTTAACAAAGGTATAAGCCTGGAGATACAAACACCATGTCATTAAAAAAAAAACAAACCAGGTCTCAAATCCTTTTCAAAACATACAGCCAAGGGGCCCAAACCCAGTAGTATAGAAAATTCAGAAAAGCTAGTACTGGAAAGCAAAATAGAAAACATAGTAGGAATAGAAATTGTTGTAAAACTCTTAGTCACTTCTCTGCATGCCTACCGATTCATTGCTTTATTTTGATGTCCATGTTTGACCACTACTGTAATAGCGTCCTGACTATCCCTGCACTATTTCCTGTTTACACTTACTAAGCTCCACCACGTGTGCAGAACAGTCAGCAGGTGAGCTCATAACTTCCAAGCACCCACACCGAGGAACTGAAACAAGAGGCATCTGTAACACTTCCACATGATAAAGAGCAAGCACTGAAGGCCTTCACTACAGAGTAACCCTTATCAGAGAACTTAAATCTTTCACCTAGCTCTCACCTCAAGCTCAATAGAAGAACTTCATCCCTGCTGGAGAAGTATTAATTTCTAAAGCTGCTCACACTTACTTAAATCTCATATAACTCACCATTCTTCAAATCTGCCTTAAATAGTTCCTGATTTCACCTGTTGCTATGACTGTTTAACACTGGAAGCAAAGTATTTGTGGCCTCACAGCAGCCACCTGTGTCATCAGGCAGGAGCACAACTGAACACTGAGGACTAGCCAACAGTTAGGAATGACTGCATCTACTCATACAGCTCTTAAGAGAACCTGGTATGACTTTGTTCAAAGGAAAAGATGTGTCCTTGTACTGAACTGTGCTTTCCTTTTAATCATCAGCAAGGACTGACAGCTGGATTAAAGATGTCAGTTAGAAGAGACCAACTGACTAATTTGTTATTTTTCATTTTTTTAAAAAACATCAGATCAACTATAGTTTTCAGCAGTTATTTTCTATTTTTATTAGTACATGCATGAATAAGCTTATTCCATGGAGCAGGTGAGCAAGAACACAATTAAGACCACAATTATTTTTTAACTTTAAAGATGAAAGCTGATACCTACATGGATGTTCAAAGAAACTGTCACATAGCATAAACTGCTTTAGTTGATTATGCTTTAAAAGAGTTTACATAATAAAGGTGATTGACAGAGAAACACATTTATGCACTCGTGTTTTGAAAAAGTTCTTTACACTTACTACTCTCAGAGATTCTACAACCTACATAGTTTCCAGGAGCAACACAATCCTCTCAATTTAGAATACTTCTGATGAGTTCCTAAAAGGCATCACTAATTTTATGCAGATGAGATGCTGAACAAGATTAACATGAACATTATAAATTCAAGAATGAGGTGTTCAATTTTGTCATGAGGTTGAAAGTTAAATATGCATTTCATACTTAAGTTTCTTGGCTTTGATAAACTGAAGTAAAATATTATCAGTTCTCTTATTTACCTACTTAACTACTCTTAGCTTTGTATTTAGCGTCTTCAGAATAATTTTGGAAGCTCCTACAATTTTTTAATTAGGTCTTAATTTCTGTACAAGAATATGAAGCCCTGTGTATCAAGGGTACTCCAGAAGAATCTGGAAGAGACCTTGCAAACATCTTCCATTTTAATCTAACTGGTACACTGAAAAAGTGTTCATTACAATAACTTCAACTCACTCACGTAAAGGCAGCAGCCACTTCTTTCCAAAGGTTTCTCTGCTCCATGCCACAGTAAATTTTGAAACAAGCAAAGATAGACAGATGTTTGGAGAGCCAAAGCTAACATCAAATAAAGCAAATACTATCATCTCAGTACTGCCAACTCCTGCACATTTTTAAACACATTTAACAGTCTTAAAGCTTCAGCTCTTGCAGGTCTCAAAGATCCCAAACCTGGCAAAATGACCAGGTAAGATTTGCATATGAAGATGATCTTTTATCCAGTACAAAATTGGAACAGAAGCAGTAAGATAGCATAGCTGAAGAACAGCAGTACTAATTAAGTGACAGAAGTTCTGCAGTTGATAGAAAAACTAAAACAAATGCTGTCAAAAATACAGGAACACCGCATCTCCACAATAAAACAAACAAAAAAACACTCCCACAAAATACATTCTCGTTACAGCAACTATACTTAATGTTTAAAATAGCCTCACTCAACGTATCTAAGTCCCAAAGCAAGATAACTCGGTATTTTAAGTGGCAGTAATCTCTTTCAGTGATGGGAAAAAGAAATTTTTGGTTGTCTGAAAGGATCCAAGGCCAGCTTTTTCTTTGTTTGCCCTAACTTGGACGTATTTACCCTAACTTACATTATCTTCAATCAAGCATGGAAGTCATGATGGGAAGCCTGTGCATAACTGTACAATATAGACATCCAAGTCTCAACTGCATGAGATGGGGAGAAATTCTTTGTATTAAAGTGTTCAAGCATATTTTCTCTATTGTCTCAGCAGCTGCATAAGGAAAAAGCTACCTGACATATCCAGCACTAACTATGGAAGTTCAGTAATCTAGTACTTCTAATATTATTTTCATTCTCTCAAGACTATAGAGTCATCCTCATTCTCAACCATTTTTGATATCTAAAGCTTTCTTCAACTCTGGAAAGTGGCTTCAAAGCTAGCCACTGCACTGGAGTTTTCCCATCCTGGCCTCGGCCATCACTTACAGTCTAGACTCACTCCCTCTAATACCTCAGATTGCCATATAGTTAACAAAAAGTGGATTTCCACTTGGATTCTTACTTTGTCAACTTTGTTTTTTCACCTTACATTGGTCTGCTAGAGACTTTGGCAAATCTCACAAGTTAAAATCCAGAATCATGCCATTGCTTGCTGCTCTCAGAGAATATCTTCTCCCAACATTTTTGCAGCACATCAAC
Organism: Aramus guarauna; assembly: GCA_013400195.1. NCBI lineage: Eukaryota > Metazoa > Chordata > Aves > Gruiformes > Aramidae > Aramus > Aramus guarauna. The sequence goes on along the minus strand of VXBL01002642.1, from coordinate 293,275 downwards.
ATTAAAATAACTTGGCTATAGGAAACTAACATTTAAAATAGGAGTGGTCCCAACTAAGAATTGCTTCTGCTTGTTCCAAGGAAAACCACATTTTATTTTTGAGCCATTTGTAAGTGAAAGACAAACCACATTGCATGTAACCGTACATTCATCATATGGGTTGCATTTTTTTTTTTAATGAAAAGTGTCCAACACTGCTACAGGCTGCACTGTATGGAATATTAATCTGGCTGGCTGGTTTTAGAGAAAAAAGTGCAGTTCATAATCTACAGGCCCAGAAAGTTCCTACTTAATCATTACACATTCTAGAACTTAAGGGTGTTGTGCAGACCAGCCCCAAGGTCCTGCTTCTCCCAGGAAAATGCTACAAAAAGACAAGAATTTGAGCAAAGAAGAGTGTGTAACCACACAACACCAACACTTCAAGTAAAGATTATCCTGTCTTATCTCTTCCCCAGACAGCTGGGGTTTTTGCTTTTGATCATCAGGTTATTTACATCTCAATTTTTGCCTTAAGGTCTCTGATTTCCAAGAATTCTGTTAATCTTATGACCCAGAAAAGTATTTCTGAAGCCTTTTAAAGCATTCAAAAGCCAAACTTCCCCATTGTACACAGGAAGAGACTTCTCCTATGAAATTTGTATTTGGCAGGTACTGTTGAGATAGCATCTGGACTTGTCGTTCCACAGTATACGTGTTTCCTCAGTTATAACCCATACTTAGAGAACTCTGAATACGCTGTTAGACACCAAGTCAAGAATTGACAGCTTGCAGAATCTCTACCAAACTTACTCATGTGGTTGTATTAGTAACTTACACTTCATGTCAAAAATACGATGCTAAAAGATACCTTTATTTCCTCCCTTTTGAACCCAAATCATTTATTGTTTTTTCTTTAGACACTCATGCATTAATGAAGCAGTTTGAGGGGTAGGCTTTGTTCTTAAAAATAGATAATGCACACTATGCTAATTGACCAAAGGTTCATTTTTAAGAGAAGAATTCTGTTAACACAAATACGCTTGATCGGTAATACGTAAACAGGCTAAGAATACAGAAGATACAGAGAGAATGTAAGTGTGCCTTTTCAGAAACATCATTTGCCAAATGCAAATGAAAGGTACTTGGCTTTATTCACATTACCCTCTTTATACAAATGCAAATTCCATTTTGTCTCAAGCATTCAAGATTAACTTTTATTCAAGAAGAACTACCACTAAAAGTTCTGTATGTAGAACAGTAAAACCAACACTGCTTATATTGCATCTATGGCAAACTAATGACTGCCAAAGCAGTCATTTGAAACATGTATTTTATGTTTCTGTGGATATATTGTCTTCCAAGTAAGCTTTAAGCTGTTCCCCGCTGAAAAATGTGACTAGGTCAGCTTCTTCTCCGGCTTCTAAAACAGTCTAATAGTAAATACACTTCAACTGAGTAACACTAGACATGCTTTTAGCCATAAGGGAAACCATGTGTTCTCAAAGTCCTAGTCTAGGAAAAAAAGATTAGCAGACAAGAGTGAATAGTAAGAGCACAAAGGCAAATAATTAACTTTTTATTTTTTAACATTACAGTTTAAAGTAATGTTACCATGCTATCAAAACTAATCAAGCTATTTCTATGCTAGTGACCATTTTTCTCACTCTTCTTTCCATGGTTTTGATGAATGAGTTACAAAATGAGGTGGGGGGAAAGAAATAACAAAATCAGACAGTAGTAAGAAAGTATAAGCACAAACTGTCTTCTGATTTTCCCATTCAAGCACTGCAAGTTCCAACAGCTTTATTAGCAGAAGAAAGCAAAGCATTATGTCAGACTTGTCACTTCAGGAAAAATTCTGCTTTGTGAATCCCTTGCATTTGAATGCTGGGTTAGAGGCTTTTGAAAGAAATTGCACTTAGTTTTCAACAGCAAATGCAAGTTCCAACTGTGTTCAGGATACGCAAACAATATTTCAAAGATGATGAACACAGGGAAAACATTCGTCTAGTTAAACCTACTTCCATGTCAATGCTTGCAGACTAGCTATAAAACACAACAGAAACAGAAGTAACGCCCTATTATTTTGTCAGTGATAAACTGAACTGGATAGTAACAGTGACGGCTGACAAAAGGTTCAATACAGAGTTAGCCACGACAGGGTGTTTTATTCCCCCATGTCCGACAGCATCTCATCAGATGGGTTACTCAGTGCCACCGAGGCCAGTCATGCCTAAAGTCAGACTGGCCAGCAAGAAAACCTGCAATAATCTTTCCTACCGAGACTCCTATACATCTCATTTCTCCAGTAGTAAATTGTTACAATCTAGTTTGGCAGGTCTTTAAAATTTGAAAGTTTCACAACAACAATCATATTGTTTTCATATTGTTTCATATTGTTTTCATTGTTTATCTAAAAACCTAATACTTTCACATAATAGTACACTTTTTGAAGTTGCAAAACTTCAACAGCAGAACAAAAACAATCAAAAAACTTAGAGAAAGTCTCTTCACACATGAGGCACCAGAACTGGGGGGTTTTGCCAGACATGTTTTTACATGGTTTTTTTTAATAATTTCTTATCAAGGATTGAACATATTGAGCCAAAACAACTTTTTTTTTTTTTTTTTAAATATCAGAACTTGGCTTGGGATCTCACTCAGCCTTATATCAGCTTATCAGGAGTCAGATGTACATACAAAATAACCAGGAAAGACAAGCCATTCCACCAAGTTACAGAAACACTCAAGAGCCTAAAACATGCTTGGTCAAAGCAGACATTGATTTGTGGAACACACAAGAGTGAAGATTGTTTGTTTTAATTAGAAATGTCCTTTTGTGCCAGACCGTGCAGTTCTTGGTATTCCTTTATCTACAATGCATAGGACAGATGTGGATTTCAGCACGTTTTGTAACAGCGTCCATGCCAAGATCATTAAGTAAGAATGTCAGCCTCCACGGCACGCCTCTAGTTGTGCTCCATCTGTTTTGAGCAAGCTTTAGTCCACCCGCCTGCCATAAGCTGTGAAAACTGACCATGCACGCTCTGCATCTACACAGTCCCATAAACGCAGAAGAGAAAAGAGCAGCTAGATTGCACAGCAAACTTTGATTTAAGGAAAGGTGTGCCAGGTAGGCAGTGGGGACACTTTTTTCTAACAAATTGTCAGAGCAAGTCATTTTGCATTGCACAAACTTACAGAATAGGTATTACAAGTCTAGTCAGCAGACACTTTTTGCTGTACATACTAGGATTGCCTAACTGAGAAGCTGAACTGTTGGAGAGACGTGCTGTGATGATTTCATTGTTCAATTATGTAAATTATTTTAAACTTTCACACAGACAAGACAATACACTTAATCCCTAAACTTACATATGCTTACAGATTTCAACCTATAAAATTGAAGATCTTTTAAAAAAAATCTGACACCTTGTTTGGTTAGAACAGCTGCACCATTATTACTGGAACTATTTTCACAAGAAAGAATAAGCAGCAACACGCAAGTGAAGAACGTAGCTTCAGAGTACATTTCAACCAGTTTGGTAATACGCTGATGCCAAAAACAATGATGTTTTTGTCCTTCAACTTTTCATTCTCAACACAGCACTTACCTAGCAACCACACAACAGAAGCATGAGCTTGTGCAGTTCGCTGCAACTAACAAAAGATTAACCTCTTTCAAGCATGGTAATTTTCATTTGGGTTGACAAAGCAACCAGATTCACCCCATGGCCACACAACTTTTGGACCCTGTGGAAAGTGGAGAATGACAAGAGGGTGCAGGGCAGGATGGCTCCTCCCAGCAACAGGCCAGTGAGATCTGGTTAAGCACGGTATGAAGTGCCAAGGATAACTGATACGTGGTGACTGACTCTTTACAGTTCTGTGGTGAGACAGACATTTCAGCACATCTCTCCATCTCAGTCTCTCACACTATGACAGCAACTCCTTTTTCCCCACAGGTGCAGCAGCAATTTATAGGCCTTTAGACTGGAAGGATACTGGAAGGCATTCAGCATCCAACAGCACTCAACATCCTTCATACTTCAGCTGGAACTGCCAGGAAAAGAGCAGGCTACAAATCTTTGAAGAAACCCTCCCACAAATGGCCCTTCTGACTTAAAGATCAGGCTGTATAAAGCTATTCCTTCTACTCAGCATGCCGTGGTATTGTTATTTAATTCCATCTGATGAATTACGGTTGTTTCAAGATAACATGTTTGACAGCATGCTGATTAGCAAAGAGGAGGGTAAATATTTTTGTACTTACCACTTTTAATTAAAAAATTTGTATTCCAAGAGCAAGACACAATCAGGGTTTACAAACAAAGCATACACCGTTACATAAAACATCACCACCACGCTAAGCCAAATATTCCCAACAACAATGCAATCAATATAGAAGCTATGGCTTAAGCTATCCGTTCTCAGATGTCTAGTAATTCTAGATTACTAGAATCTAGTAGCTAGATGTCTGGAAATGCCAAACAGCAGCAACAAAAGTATTGAAAGCAGAGTAAGAGAATGCTTTGGAAATTACCATGAAAGAAACAGCTCCAATCTGTAAAGCAGCAAAAACTGAAAAGAGACTAATACTACTGCCTACCTTCAGGTCACCTCCTGTGTGCCCCAAACAGTCTTTGTCCAGCTTAATGTAGTTACAGCTATAATCTAATATTAGAACCAAGGAATGCTTGCTGCATCTTTTACTTGTACACCTTTTGCTCCTTGTAATGCTCTAAAATGGGTGTGGGGAAGGCGGGCATTACAAGCACAAGCAGGCAGAAAAGTAAGTACTAGTACCCAAGAGAAATACATTCTCCTATGGACCACTGCAACTCTCCCTTCCAACAGTCACGACTGCCGACCAGCTTTACTGAAAACAAAACATACTTAAACACGAGGGTAGAGAGAGTGTTGGAAAGCAACACAGATGGGGGAACTTTCATTTTTAAGTGAGGAGGGGAAAAAAGTTAACAGATTACAGCATACAGTCTGCTTTAACAGATTGCAAGAACAAAATGGCCATCTACTTTGTATTTAGGATGCTTCACATCTTTGCTTGGCACAAGAGGATAGTCTGATCTCATCCATACCAGGCTGTGACTGACAAGTACTCAGTGTGTTTACTATTAAATACACTGTCTCAGCAACTGATGCGTACACAATTGCTCAGACCTTACAAATGAGAAGAATGAGCAATCAAAGCAGAGTAAAAGTCAGGCACAGTCTCTATTAGAAGTTAACGAGATGGGCAGCCACAAATCAAAAAAGCTATTCCCACCACTAAAGACTGAGAGCTTGACAAGGTGTACCACTTGGAGAAGTTTTCTTAAGACTCTGAAAGAAATCACTATCTTCTTGTTGGGTTCGGAAGGGAAGAGCCCCGCAGTAATCATTCTGCATACTGTTGCAATAGCCAGTGTATTTTTTAATTCATAATGACCTATACTTACTACAGCAGCACCCCACAGACACAAAACTTTGAAACGAAAAGATGTTCTAATTACATGTTTCAAGACTTCTGTTTCTTGACAGAAAGAAGAAGGTATGCAATTAGTACAAGGTAGTTCACATGTTTAAATGCCTAAGCATAATAGCATTTCTAGAGCAAAGTAAAAAGATTTCATTAAAACAAAGTTTTGCCAAAGATTATTATGTGGAGCGCTGAATTTGAACCACTCCCCGTTTCCTGTACATGACTCAAGACAATTCACATGCAATTAAGAATTCTAATTCTCCACTAGCACCATTCCCTAGTTCCTTAAAGTTTTAACCCCAAATTGCAAACTCTTAAACTGAATCAGAAGTCAGTTTGCTAGGGACATGCGTGTCCAAACAAATACTCCACGTCACAGGTCAGCAGAGGGCACTGTGACACACCTACAAATTAACATTTTGCTGCTCTTTTGGCCCTGAAAAAATAGTAGGTCAGTCAGAGGAGGTGAATTCTGCTGCAGCCAAAACAACTGCTGCTCCTTCCAATCACTAGTCTAGAAAACAGGTATTCCTGATGGCTGCCCAAACACAACAACAGGGCTTTCTGGACTTGCTACAGACAGCGTAGGATATCCATAGCTCTCATACACAACAGAAAGTCACCACATCAAAATTAAAACACTACATAAAGTAAGAGACCCTCAGGTCTTAGCAGCTACATAGTAGTTAAAAAAATTTCCATCTTTCTTATAGGGTTTAAGGAAAAGGTAGGACATGCCTTCCAAACTCATGACACACAACTCAGAGAAACAAAGTCACTGGAACAGGTGTGTCTGGAAAGAGACCAGGAAGGAAAACAGATCAAATAGAAAAAGATGGGGACTGAGAAAAGAGAACAAGGAGGACAGTCTCAAGAGCACTGAAATTAAGACCTCTTACGTCACACCACATTGACTTCCATGCTCCTTCCCACCTTCCTTTTCCATGTGAATTTTGCTTTATTAAGCAAAGTTAAACAATAGTCTTGAAGCCGTCCAAGTTCTTCTTGAACACTTTCCCCTTCCCGGGAAGCTGAACACTTGCAAACTAGTTAAGTCCCATAGCTAGGGAAGAAAGACACAGGGTGGAAAAAGATTCATAAATAATATTAAGGTCTCCCTTTTTAGCAAAAGTTAGGGCACACAAACGAGTGACCAATTGCAAATGGAAAACCTAACTACAAAGAACTGCACAATACATTGTCCTTTACTACCTCTTGCAATAAATTTGTGGATAACAGTTGCTATTCTCTTCATTCCCTGTGCTATTGGTTAGGCCCATAGAGGACTTAATCCTCAAAATGCCAATACAACCCTTAGTTGTTTTTTCCATGAAATGAATTGCTAACTTCACAAGATTCTGGTCATTAGAAATTGAGGTGCTCAGCATCGCTGATATCAACCAACGCAGTCTAAGTTGTTGTTAAAATAAAATTCTCTGGTTGGTGCTTTTACATAACAAAGTAGAAACAGGTTCAGCAGCTATATTTGAGGCACAGAAAGTAAGCGTATGCCTCTTCCCTCTAGTTCTGTGCATTGCCCATGGGAAGACCACATTGACAGAGCGCATGAACAGCAGTTCTTCCCACAGCCTCTCTCTTGCAAACCAATGTCATCCTTTGCCAAACCTGGAACACGATGCTCTACTTTGCAAGTTCCAATTATCTGACGAGTCTCAGGGAGGGCAGGGAGAGGGAGTAGGACTGCTACTTATCTAGGTGACCAGATCACAGCAGGAAAACATACATGGCAGTATGAGAAGGCTTCCCGACAACAAATAAAGTTTTCAGATTAAATTACACCAGATAGCTTAAGGGGGATGTTTGTCACCAATAAAACAGGGAAATCCTATTAGACCCTGCTTTGTGTCATACACTCCTGCTACGTAGTTTGCACTAATTCAGATGTTTGTTGGACTGCTTTGTGAGCAGATTCACTTCGTTTGCCAGGCAAAAAAGTCACACACAGCAAATCTCAGCTTGAGCGACCCAATAAGCACTGCAGTCCCCACAGACACAGAGATACTCAGCAAGGAGCATAACGAAGACTCAGTTGCTCAAATATTACTCGATATTTGTGAGGGAATACTATTCAAATGAGCAAAATATCCCATCATTTTCATGAAGGAACAGTAAAATGCTTAAGGAAATCACCATTGGTTGCACTGGAGTTTACTCCTTCTCAAACAGAACTTGGATACCACATAAGACGATACTTTTCACCTAAGAAAGTTTGCCCCTTTGGTTGACAAGAACTCAACTTTACAAAGACTGGTATGCGATAACACTGCCAGTCTACCTCTTCATCAGCTGATGACCTATACTCACCACAGATCCCCATTTCACACTCCCAAGCGTTCTCCTAGCCCTTTCAGCTCTGCCACAAGTTAAAAAAGGAAAACAGTTACCAAAAAGATTTTATAGGTTGATTTGGATCAATTTACAAGCAACGCTCACAATGCATGTGTGACAGGTACCAGGAAGCCTAAGCTTCTTGGCTGTACAGCCCTAGGAAACAAGGCACTTACAGCGGGAGACACCCGGCGCGACCAGGAGAGACCACCTGTGCTCACCAGGACCCCGGCGCTGGTTTGGCGGGCGCTTCTGGGAGCACAACAACCCTCTGAGGCACCAGACAGCTCAACCGCTGCCAGGCAAGTATCACTCTTGGGCAGAAACGGAGCTTCCGCTACCTCGCTCATTTCGGGGGGGGGGAAGAGCGCTTTGAGGTGATTAAATTCCTAAAAGCAAAGTCGTTTGTTTTAACACGGCACCTCTAAGCCGTCGGCTGATGCAGCACGGCGGCGCTTCGGCCCAGACACCCGCCCCCCTCACCGCTCCGGCAACCCGGCCCGGACCCGCACGACGCGGCCCCTGCCTCACCTGGGCCGGGAGCGGCGAGGCCAGGCTGTGCCGTGCCCTGCTGGAGCGGCGAGGCCGGCCACGGCCCAACGGCAGCTCAACGGCCGCGCGGGCACCCGCTGAGGGGAACAGGGGGAGAGAGGGGCCGCCTCCCTCCCGCCACTGCCCTCAGCCCAGCCCCGCCGAAGGAAGCCCCAGAACCGCCCACGCCGCGGGCGGCGAG
>VXBL01002642.1:265875-284719 GCA_013400195.1 Aramus guarauna | reverse complement strand
CAGCCCCGCCCCTTCATTGGCTCGGCGGCTGCGCGCATGCGCCCTGGCGGGCCCGGGCGCGGCGGGGGTGTGGAGGCGGTTCTGTGCCCGGCGGGCGGAGAGGCGAACCCGGCCGGGTGCTTCACCCCGCGGCGCGGCCGGGAGCTTCGGGGCTCCCACCGGTGCCAGACGGGCCCGGGGACAGTGCGCTCGCTCTTGGGGGGGAGGGGGCTGCAGCCAGCGCCCCGCCGTAAGGAGGTGGCCGCGCCTCCTGCCCGCAGCTGCCGCCTGTTCCCTCAGCCCAGCGCTGCTCCGTCCTCCGCCGGGCAGCGGCAGGGCCGCCTGGTTTACACTGGCGCGTCCAGACAGACTCTGCACCGCACCAAGTGCACGGAGATAGGAACAGCTTTAATTAAGACTGCAGTAAGGCACGCTTTCTCCCCTTCTAATGTCTTCCCTTCAAAGCGCAGTGACCTGGGATGCTCACCCCTTGCTTTCACCCTTTCCTTGTGTTCCCTACGTGCCGGTTTGCTGTAGGACCTATCAAAACCTGTGTTTCACATAACCAGGCCACCTAACGCGCCTCGCTGAGCCGGCGGTCGCTCGCTTGCTGCGGGACGTCGTGCCAAGCCGCTTGTGCGTGCTGGCGGGGCTGGATAAGGGCACAGCCCTGCACCTGGCTCAGGCGGAGCTGAGCCTCCCCTGGAGCAGAGCCGTGGGGCCCAATGGCTCCCCAGCGCTCCAGCACCCGTCCGAACCGAACCGCACTGCCGCGGGAAGGTGCTTCTCCTCCAGACCCGTGTACCAGCGCTCAGACCCAAAGGCTGTCTAAGGACACATCCAGACTGCTACGTGCAGCTGATCCAAAACTTGAGGTGACCTGGAGGGTGGGAGGATACGTGTGGGATGGGTTAGTGCCCGTGTGCCCTGTTACCTTTGTTCCTTCCCTAGACACCTTGTTATCGGCCGCTGCCCGAGGCAGGACACTGGGCAAGACAGCCCACAGCGTGACCCAGTCCAGATGCTCTGGACAAGCTCATGGTCTGGCAGGTCAGACACGCAGGAGAAGCTGACTGCTCCCTGATACCTTAGCTAATCCATTGCAATCCACCTCTGCGTACCTGCTTGACACTTCATGCAGAACTCTTTGTACACGTAAAAGGACAATATTTTGCTGAAACAGACTGCTTCATCTTTTCTCAGAAGAGGAGGATGTAGAAAGTTGTGCCCATGCCATTGCTGGAAACATTCAGCTTTACTCTTCTGATACCAACAAACGTAACAGAGCGATACCTGAAGCAATAGGTGCTGATGCTACTGAACGTGGCGTTCAGCAGTCAAGGTAGAGAAAGAGGAGGTTGCTATTTTCAGCACCATTCCTGCTGACTCTCGCAGTGAATGACGAGCCAAGGTCAGCATCGCAATCTGTAGCAGTAATTAGTTCTTCAACATGTCGTTAAGCGAGGATCATAGCTAGTTTTCCTGCCTGCCATACAGCGAGAAGAAATGGCTTAATCTCTGTAAGCTATTGTCTTATTCAGATGAGAGGTGAGAGCTGAACACAGGATGGTTTCTGTTCCACAGGCAAGCGCCAGAATTCCTCGCCTCCTCGAATCCAGTAAAACCCAGCCACAGGGGTCTTCACTCCTCTGCAGCCTTCAAACACAACACGTGCAGTCAAACAACTAAAAGTGACCTGGGAAAGAAAGAAGAGGGTAAGTAAACAAACATGGAACATTTCAACAATGACATTGTTTGCAAACTATCGCTATAATTGTATACTGTGAAATTGAAACTTGAAATGGGAAAGTATACAATAACATTGCTTAAAAAGAAACTTTATTTTTACAATGCAGGGATTTGGGGCTTGAAAATAATTATATTGGCCATCTTGGGTCTCTCCTTACCTTGACCTCTGCAGGGGGTAACCGATGCAGGAAGAGGTAGAGAGGAATTTGTTTGTGGTCAATTTAAAGTACCCCATTCATCAATCTTATTTTTGAGACAAGCCTAACATGAATGTGTTTTTCATTGCATTCAATGGAAGGAGAAATCTGAACCACTACTTGTATGCCCCTGGAATAACAAACCTCTCCAGTGGTAGACTGCACAAAGCAAACTTGCACAGCAAAGCATTCGAAATATAAATTACTTGGGAGAGATTCCATTTTAGACGCCAGCTCTGTAAACTCCCACGCAGAGGCGGATCCTGCTGTGTACATAACGCTCCGCTGAAGTTTGTAGCATTCCAGTCCATCTAGAGCAAACTGCAAGGTGAGAGCTCTAGTTTCTAGCGTATTAAATAATTACACAATAGATTTCTTTACTGCAAGGAATTGTGTTTGATACTATCTCGGAAAACCATTCCAGGAAAAGACTGATACTTTTTTTTTACTGTCCGAGATAGTATATACATTCATTCCATAGCTGCATATTTTATTTCATATGGAGGATGTTTAAGAGAAAAAACACTCTTTATTTTGTATAAAGACATTTATTTTTCTTGCGTTTGTTGCCATGGCAATACTGTCTCTGGTGGAAAGCTAAATTTACATTTAAAGAGGCATTTTTTAAAAGGTAAAGGCAGATGGCTCCTAAGAGTAATTTATCTTGCTAAGAAGATTACACTTTATTTCATAGAATGTTTTGAGACTTAATTCAGTGCAAGAAGTTGGGTGGTGTTTGCTGGGCCCTCAGCAGACAGGCACAAGGATGCCACATGGAATTCCCTCTTTTCCAGTTCACACAGAATGCTAAGCCACGCTCCTGCACGGCAGAAACACAGGGAGCGGTACGGCGATTAAGTCCATGCCATGTACTTATTCGAACCTGGCCTGTCTTGCTCATATGTCTGTCTCTTTTTATGTAAGGAAGAGACTTACATCTACCTCATTATAGGATATTTTTAAGCCACCACCCCCCCCCCAGCCACTTAATATGGTTAAAAGTTGCTTTAAATAGTTTGAATAGTGTTTAGAAAATCACTTGTAAAGGTCACCTGCCCTCAATTTTCTTTGAGCTTGTTTGGTATAATGTAATGTACATATACAAACACTAATGTTTGGCTTTCACCTCCTTTCCAGGTAAACAAACATTTTTCCTACTTTGCAGCTGTGAAAACAGCAATTGAGCAACATTTAGGAAGACGCTGGTTTCTGACAGAGCTTTTGATGCTGACGGTGGGATTCGGTCCCCTGCGCCAGGAAGATGAGCTCCCCAAAGACAGCATCACTTTCATACAGTTCCCAAAAAATGCCTCTGTGTTAATCACCATGCTGGGTTTTTCTTAACTGTGCTGGTTTATATGAATATATTTGAAATGTGTCTCAAATATAGAACAATTTGAAAAAAGTTACAGAGTTTTTTGTTACTGAATCATACCAGAGATGTTTGTAATTTTGGAGCCAGACTACAGAACAGATGATACCAGTTTGTTTGTTGAAACAACAGAATACAGAATAGGTGAAGATGATTGTTTCTTACAATACTCTAAGCTGGTGTGATTCCCATAACTGATTATTAATGAATATGGTTGAAATTCATTGTTTGTGCTACCTTTGAATATTTAACTCTTCACATATCTTTCCTGTGCATGAAGCAACAGCAGAAGTAGGCTCTGACCACCAAACAGCCCGGTAGTCCTACTGCCTTAATGGCATTTCATCTGAGAGCGACCCTTGGGCAGTACTATGGACATTTTTATGAAATAAAAATCAGTTGAAGCTTTTGTGCAAAATTCCAGAGGTGCCACTTCTTGCTCACATGTGCGTTCCAACCTCCCAGTGCAGCATCTCGCTGGGGAACAGGGCAAAACTAGTTGGTGTCTAACACAGCTGTGTCTTAAGTGGTTTTTACAATACAGAGACAGGGTACAAAGATGCTATAAGTTTATTTTTTCAGAAATATGTTTGTGAAATTAACATTCCAAATTAGGAATGTGAAGCATTTGAATTAATAAAAAAAAGGAAAAAAGTTAAAATCTGTATTTCTGCACTTTTTTAATCTGGTACGGTTAACGACTGTTGTTCTCAGTCATTACACACAGTCTGACATTCCTTTTAAAGCTCTTGCTTCTATATTAATGAATAAAATTCTTAGGTTTTGACTAATTTCTTCCCCTCTTGTGAGCACATCTACCTACAAAGGCAAAACCAGAAAACTCAAACAGCAACAGCAACACAATGTTAAAATCATGGTTTGGGAGGTTTCTTCAAGTTAGTTTCCTGACTTTCGGGGGCCGTAACAATTTCAATTAGTACAGATTTTAAGCAATACAAAATTTGGAGTTAGGCACCTGACTGGGATTGTAGGATGACTGAACTGCAGAGCAGAATGAAATCTTTGCAAGCAGAGAAGTTTTCAAAGGCAAGAACAGGCCCAGAGGGGTTCCCCACCACCCCCACCTCCCCAAGAGCACAAAATAATGATTTCTAGCACTCTTAATGCAGTGAGCTATGGGCTAGGGAAAGCAGGTAAGGCCAAGACAGAGCACTGAAAGAAATCCAGAACAGCCCTCCTGTCGATATAAAGCCGAAGCATTTCCATCACTCCAACACTGGCCTGTTTTGAATGCAACATATGAGAATGTAGCCAGGCAATTTGGACAGAATCTGGTTGAAAGTATCAATATTAAGAAGGCACTCTGCTTACTTTTTTTTTTTTTTAAAGAAAATTCACTGTGCTGTGAAAAGGCTTATCACGTAACTGCTAGTTCTATGAATTTTTAAAAACTGGTTGCAAGGGGTTAAATGGCTCTGGTTCCTTGCTTCTTAGCAGAAACAAGAGCACCCCTTAGGATTTTTTTTCTTAAGGGAAACGTGATCTAAAGAGGAAGGGGAAAGTTCAGAACGGCTCCATCTGAGACACGTTCTCCTGGCAGCAGTCCTATGTCCATCCTACCTTATTGCTTCCATTTGGAGTTGAAGGCGTATGAGACGCAGCCCTGCGTGGGCAAGCAGCGGCAACAGAGGAGCTGATTTCCACATCATCGAGACCCTCTGATTTCCAACTCATGGGAGACTCTCACAGAGCAGCAGTGCCGTAGCTATCATCCCCCCTGCTCCTGTAGTGACAAGCTATAGATGGAAAGGTTTTTGACATGTATTGCACGTGGACCTGCAAATATTACTCTGTAGGTAAGCGTAACCCCACACCAGGGCTATACACCGGTGCATCTCAGTAGGGCAGTCCACTGGACAGATTTGTATGGTTTATTTTTCCCCTGTTCCCAAGTAGAGTGGCATTAAAGCTGTTAACTTGTTCAAAAGCTGCAGCTGAATGTTACAGTAAATATATGGCTCTCATGAGAGCAAACCCACTTTAAATGATGGGCTACACATACTCTGGTATCTGATGATCCACCCTCTCTCTGGGTTTTAAAATCTCTATAGGCAGACCAAAGCCGTATTGTTCCTTCCTGTCTGGGTAATATCATCTCAGCTATATTCCATCACTGTTTGTGATGCATCACATTGAATAATTATAGCAATCTGTTGGAGATTATTTTTTTTTAAATACACTTTCCGCTTTTGATGTTTCTGATCACTATAGAAAGCTTATGCTGTTTTATAGTCTGCTGACTAAGCTCATGTGCACAGCAGCTGCATTTTATCAGGGAACAATGTTTGCCTTTTGAACTGGCTGATAGATTTTACTTAAAATGAAGAGGAGATATACATTCTTTGGCAACACTTAGGACCTTGTTCAGCACAATATCCATTTGCAGAAAGTCATAGCCTCCAGCTAAACAGTGCACCAGCCCGTGGCCATCAGCCCATGAAAGGGAAGGAAAAAAAATTTTCTTAGAACCAGAAAGGACTGCAAATTTATCTGCTGCACAACAAAACCAGGATCAGCCCATGCCATTTGGGCAGATGTTCTGTCCTACCTGTTCCTGAAGCCTTTCAGCAACAGAGATTGCACACCTCTTCTGAGCTATTTACTTACTTGTCCTTCATTATTCTCCTAGCAAGCTTTTCCCGGTACCTAAGTCAAGCTGAGTCAAGGAGTGTTCAGGACTTTTTAATCCCATCTCCCCCAAGCATGGAAGGAAAATTGTTAATTTCCTCTTGCAGCAACTTTACAAACCAAAACCAGTGCTCAAGCTATTACATCTTCCCTTGAAGCAATCCCAATTATTCAACCATTTTATGGTACATTTTCTAGACCTTCAGATTCCCTTTATTACATCCAACTCTTTATTGAAACGCAGAGCCCAAACCCCCCCACGCAGCTCCAGAGGAGCCTAATCAGTACTGAGAAGTGAAGGGCTACACGATCCATTATCCAGCGAGTCAGGAGGCTGCCAGCAAAGGCTGCGGAGCTATCGGGTTTCCCTTTCCTTCTCTCCCACCCTTCCAGGGCAGCACAGCATGATTAGCTGGGACAGCAACTCAGCTGGACCCCTGCCATGAGCCAGAATAGCAATTCCTACCTACGACCAGAAGTTAGTCTTCCGCCAGCTGACTGCATGATGCCTTCCCTCTTCATCCTAAAACCCGTCCGGTCAAAAGCACTGACCACCAAATTCATTTAAGGAAGCTGGTTTATTATGGAATATCCTGATTTGGGTTTTTTTCTTGGAGCAATGCTTTCTGTCCTTTTCTCCCAAGAATTGTCCTCTTTCTGCATTCTCCCCTAAAATGGGGAAGAAATCTCTTTTTATAGATCTTAAAACTGGAAATAAGTATCAAATAATTTCATCTGACTTAAACCCAAGACAGAAATCATTCATTCATGTGTTGTGTCAGATAACCTTTGCTTTCTAGAAGTGGTGCTGCCAGAAAGGATACTGATTTGAAGGCATCAGAACATTGATTTTTTTTTTTTAAACTTTCATCAGTAAATTGTTTTTCCCTATATTAAACTGGGCACCTGCTTTTAAACTTTGTATTTGCCTCTAGCTTCCAGTCATTGGTTCTTGCTATGCTCTAAGTGATAGATTAAAGAGCTCTTTGGCACTCATTATCTCTCCACAAGGATTTATGCATGCTTAAGTCACCTTTCAATCTCCTGACAAATTAAACAGCAAGCTTCTTTAAAGGACTTTTTTTCCTTCTGATTCCTAAATGCTTTATGGTAGATTTCTAGCTCTATCCCCAAATTTTTCCAGCACTTCCATATACCGACATTGTAGCTGGATTTTGACTTGTGTCAGATAATGAATTTGCCGCCTACCTTTCATTCTCATCAACCGGGGTAACAAAAGTTCCCCTTTTAGCCACTCTGTCATACCGGGTGCTCACATTCGGTTGTTCGCCCCCTTTGATCCAAGCATTTCTCGCGTGCAGCTCCGCAGTACCCTTGTGTCCTCACCCCTGCGAGGTGAGGGCTGCCCACCCGCCCTCCCTCCCCACATCCGATAAAGCCTCTCAGGCTTATCCTGGGGTCTGAGATCAAAGCTTAAGGTTTCTGTGACATAGCACAATCGTACACAGTGTGCAGGTAGATTAACAGCAACAGGATTATCAGCCCTTGTGTTATATCCAGCTTTCACGGCTGACAAAGCGTCAGACAACGTTCATTTCCCGCCTGCAGAAAACAAGTACTGGCTTCTTCCTATAGGGAGAGTGGCTAAGGTCAGCACTGAAAAAAGTTTGCAAAAGTTACTTGGGAAAAAAGTTTGGCTTTTTTTTGTTTGCTTGCTTGTTTAGCATTGCTAAAACCAGCAGATATGCACAGCAAAATGTCTCTGTTGATCCACAGGTCCCATACATTAAACGGAAACCATTTGTTTCTGCCTCAGAAAGGTCTTTCCCATCTTCTGTGGCAAGGAAGTCACCCGTTAGTCCTTTCCTCTGTTATTTTAACAGGACATTCCCAGCTAACAGGGTACGTTTCTGTGTAGTCTCGTATCCTCAGCACACAAGTGCAAGCTGTGGAAGACATTAGCAATAACTGTTAAAGGCTTGAAGCCTCTCTAGGGAGCAGGGGGAGGCTTGCACAGGAATTTTGTGTGCTGCTAGAAATCCCTACCAGACAGCCTTACTCACTCCGTGCTCGCTTCAGGAGGCGGCCTGAAGATGCGTCTCGTACTAGGAACTCTGCCACCTTCTCTTTCCAAATAGCCTTTTAGTTCTTAGGAAAGTTGACTCCGAAAAAATGGAGCACAGACAGTCTTTCAGCCTGTCTAGACATTCTGGATGCTGAATGTTTAATGTCCTGGTATAACGTAGCTGGACTATAGCAGTGGAAAGTGATGAAGGCAGGAAAAACAATAGGCAGAACTTCTGGTTTAACAGGCATAAATACGCTGCTGCTGCTTTAGCTGCTGTGAGCTGGTAGTCTGCAGGAGGCTGGGGAACAATTACCCACATTATGTCAAGGAAGCTCTGTCTAGACAAATCAAAAGTTCTTCCCACAGAGGTTTACCCCTTTTTTTTTTTTTGCATAGCCCTTGTCTCCCAGAAGTTGCTGGAAAGAACTCTTAACCATCAAAAATCAACACTGAAAGTCAGAGATGGGAATCAGGAGCTGGTTTGTTATAGCCCCCTTCCCCACTATATTCTTGTATGGGCACAGTTCTTCCACGTGCTCTTTCTTCACCCTCTCTCCCAAGTTTGAAAAACAATTCACCAAGATACGTGAAACCAAAAGTAAAACACAGAAAAAAAACCCAAAACGCAACCCAAAACTCAGGAACCCCAGCAGCTGATCTCTGAAGTACTTCGGATCACTGACTTCACAAGTGATGGATGTTCAATAATTAAGTGTGTTCATCAGCTGAATTAAGAAACATGAAGTCACCTTTATGGTTTTGAGTAGTTGTAAAGTTTACGTGGTTGACCTACTTAGTTCTTGGATACAAGTACCCAAGTTCTATCAGCCTTGGCCTAGAACAAGTCTTATATCTAATGCAAATGCTGGAAGGAAGATACATTAATATATTCCCTTACCTTATTTCCCTGCGGATGAGTTGCATCACAACTGTAACCACCACTAGATCTCTTGTAGCAATGACTTCAGTCTTCAATTGGATTAGCACAAAATGTGTGCTTTCAGCCTCATTTTTGTATGAAAAAGTTCACTTCAACAACATGAAACACAGGAGTTAAATTGATGGGACATGACTTAGAGGGTTGAAAGCAGACTAAGACATAAGAAAACTGGAGTCAGCGTGAGACTGAGGTGGTGTTTATTATAACCATTTCCTTGAACTTCCATTTTGCCTTCTGTTGTTGGTAACTTCAAGAAAGTAAGTGGATTTGCATTACATTCAGGCATATGAGAGTCCAAATTAAGGGTTTAATAAGAGCTGTTTGAGGCCTCTTCCTGCAAAGGGATCGTCACCCTCCAGTCCAGGACGTGAGTGCAGCCGTACAGGCAGGTACACCGCCCACCTTGGACCTTGACCTTTCTGAATCATCTCCAACAGAGCTCTCTGCAGTCGTCTGAAGTCTGCTTCAGGTAAATAACATCTCTGGGATTACAAAGCCGGCAGAAATGACTTGCTGGCCTTTTCTGAAGTGCAGGTTACGCATCATGCTTTTAGATACAGACCAGCTTGTGCCGGGGAAGTTCCTGCGCGCTGTATTCTCTCATTGCAGTTACAATTGCAACTCAAGGCTTTATAATTTGGGGTAATCCTTCTTTAGGTGTGGTCAAATAATGGCTATTCCCATACAGTTACTGCTGCAACTCAGTAATACCAGAGCAGAATTTTCTGGAAACAGCATTTTGATTAAGAGAAAAAAAGATAGCAGGGAGGGGAAAACTAGAGGGCTGAGACATGAAGATTTATCCTCACTTGCTAGTCTTCCTTTTGTCTCCCTTCAGCTACTTCTAATATTAGAGCTAACAAGTAATTTGGCCTATTACTCTTAAAGCGTGATCAGTATCTAAATATAGAAAGTATCAGTATCTAAATATAGCACAGTACTCCCTCTGGCACCCCTTAGGTTCTTGGATTTAAGACTTGCTAGCGAGAGCAAGCCCACCTTCAGCCTGAAGGGAGGTAGGTCTCCTGCAGTCCGGTCCACTCCACGTTCAGGTCTGTGTCCTGCACGTAACCACCTGCACCCAGCTGACTATGTTTTCTTCAGCAGGTGGTGTATTAAGAGCATTTTTTGAGTGTTGGAAACCTTCACAATCTAAAGCAGTTTGTTCCCTAGGATTCCTGCACATCGTCCTACAAAATAGTGTGGGACAGGACCAGATAAGTCCCTGTATAGATAAGAGTCTGAAGAGACTGATTTCGTAGAAGTAATAGAAACTTCAGGCCCAAAAGTCATATGCAACAGGAAAATAATCACACAAAGAAGCGTGGTTGAGTGCCAGTTACACTGGGAGTGACCACAGCAACGCAGATACCTCCAACTACTGAGGACTGAGCACACACATCTTTCTGCACTAACCCTTCTTTCCAACCCTTTTTCTCAATTCAGTCGTGTTTACAACCAGAGTATGCTTCAGCTACAGAGTGCGTGCTTTGCTAAGTCTTAGACCTTTACCCGTAGCTAAGACTTACCGCAGGGAGAGAAATAACTCCCTGTTTCGTACACTGGAGCAGCTGGTCTGTGCTTGCGTCCGCAGAGCCGATTTGCTGAAGGCAAGAGAGCTGTCTGCTCAAACTAGACTAGGAGAGCCAATTTCTGCGTCTACCTTTTCCAGTCTAGGGTCAAAGTGCTGTGGGAGCACAAGGGGCATCCTGAGCGGCAGTGAGGATGCGGAGAGCAGGTAGCACTGCTGGGATGGGAACCCAAGGGAATAACTCGGGGAGGGGCCTCCGGACAGAGAAGTGGATGACTTTAGCACCACAAAATCCATAATGAATGTATAATAAACTTGGTAATAACAAGGGTGTTATTAATATGATTAGAATGGTTTGCTGGCATCTTTTTTGAAGATGGAGTAAAGAAAGAGCCAGCCTCTTCTCAGGGGTGCCCAGTGAAAGGGCAAGGGGCAGCAAGCGCAAACTGAAATGCAGGCAGTCCCATTTACACTTAAGAAAAGACTTTTTCCACTGTGACATTGAACACTGGAACAGGTTGCCCAGAGAGACACTGAAGTCTCCAGCCTTGGAGATACTGAAAACTTGACCAAACGTCTCCCTGAGCAGCGTGCTGTAGGTAGGTGGCCCTGCTCTGGGCAGGGGGTCAGACTAGACATTCGCCAGAGGTCCTCTCCAGCCTCAAGACAATCTCTTCGTTAATTAAATGACACAGCAACAGCCAAACACAGTCTTCTGCTTTTAAGGCTAAGAAGATGTGCAAGTCCCTTCTCATCTCTCGGCTTACCTAGGTCTGTGCCTTTTCAGATTGTCATTACAAGACGTAATGTTTTATTACAGTTCTTGCAGTAAGGGCAGACTTAAATCAATTCCCTTTCCAGGACCAATTTTGACTGTAGCCTGAACAAACGTGACAGACAGACCCTGGAAGACTCCTAATGAGTACAGTAAATTAATCGAAGAAGTTACTGGCTCAATAGAAAATTTGTGATAGTTTTAATTGGGATAGCAGTGCCAGGAAAAATAAGAAAGTCCTGTTACTTGATCAGCATGGAACCAGTAACATCATTTGTTTACATCCTGTGCCATACAACACTATGAAACATTGAGACGATCTTTACCAAAGAGATAAATATTGTTAAATAATAGCTATTACTGAATTGCAGGACACAATTAACCCTAATTTGTTCACCTTTCCTGACACAGAAACTCAACAAGACAGGCAGCTGGAATACAAAAGAAACCTGTGTGCTGGTTTTAATCTGATTTGCTGGCAGGAAGGAAGAAGAACTAGCATCGCACTAAAATAGCAATCAGAAAAGTTTGTTAAAGGGCAGTCACCACATGCGATAGCTACTGGTTTAGACATAGCTGATATCAAACAGTTGTGCTTAATGATATATAAATATAAGGAAAATACTACAATTACATTAAGAAAATGCAAAGGGATTTGGATAGCAGAGTAGTAAGAGCATGAAGGTAAGACAGAAGATGTTGAGGAGGAAGGATGTTACAGAATCTTACAAAAAGAAGGGTTAGCTGAAAGAGCTCTTTTTTTGTTACGTGATTGTCTGTGAGCTTTTCTTTCCACCTCTGTTTCAGAAAGACCCCGCTACCTTTCTTTTTTTTTCCCCAGAGGAAGAAATAGCCATAAGTAACATTGTCAAGTCCCTTTCCCTACCTCGTACCTAGTTCAATGATAGCCAAACTTCGCTATTTCTCACCTCAGTTTTAGAGCTTTTCTAGACCCCAAAGCATCTCATTAGCTTTTTATCAGGTGTATCATGTAGCAACATGCTAAGCCATTTCCTTACCGTAACCATCACCTGTTTTAGTTATGTCGGGTAAGTAATACCCCCATCCAAGTGACTTCAGTCTAAAGCTGCTGTCAGCAAGAGCTCCTGCTTCCGAAGGGGTCACAGCCCCCACACAATTCATACACAAACTGCAAGTTCAGTGACAGGAACTGGATGACAGCATTGATACGGCTCTTAACAGTGCTTTTTTTGAAAGATGTATAAGCAGCTTTGAGAGAAATACTGAGAAAGTTATGTACAGAGGACTATTCAGATGACAAGACATCTGCCTCTTAAGGCAGAGCTGTTAAAGGTGCTCACCACATGTGGTAGATTGAGGTACCTGAAATAGAAGGTTTCAGCCAGCTAGTTACCCATTTTTCCTTTTTTTGTTTTTACTACACAATGCACCAGTGATCTCCAGTAAGGATAAGAGCCCTGATCCAGTTCCCAGTTAATTCAAAGAAGGTACACACATTTACCCCATATACATATATCTTATTCCTTTCATCAGTAACAGTATTTACTCCTAAAGTGATCTACTTAAACACCTTTCATCCAACACAGGAAAAAAAAAGTTATCTACAAGATTCTGGGAGACTTTAGTATATCTTCAACCTGAAATAAAAGCCTATCATAGAAGTAAGAACTGCCTTCACAGGCTTGTTTATGTTTTCAGGGATGTTTTCATTTTTTTTTCTTTACTGTTGTCCATCTGCTTACCTTAGAAAGCCACTAAGTGTAAAACCCCAGAGACAGCAACAGCCAAACATTTAGCATTAGGTGAAAGCAAAGACAAACACTCACGCAGGGGATAGCACACAGAACTGGCACTGCAGGCACTTACAGGAGAGACCCTTCCATACCCCCAGCCCCACTACCACCCCAAGCTCTGCCAGCAGCAGGGCCCTTACTGGCCTTTATACAGCTTAGGGGTGAGCCGGGGGGCGGGGGAAGCCGGAGGTGAAGGTTTTTAGGCAGGTGGTGAACTCATTTGTAAGGATAATTGGTCTCAGGTTTTATGTGTGAATGATTGGCAGGGGAAGGGAGCGTTGCTGCTGGAGCAGCCCTGCAGCAGGCAGGCAGGCTGTTTTGGGGGGAACATCAGCGCTGCTGAGGCTGCTCAGGCTCTGAATATGCCCCGTCTCTTCTGGAGTTTTGTTCTGTAGGCAGATCCCTGCAGCTACGTAATAATTTGTCGTTAGTTCTGGCACTTTCTTCTGGGCATTACAGCATGCATTGTCCCAGGAGAGTTCTGGTAGGGGCCGGCAGATGTGAACCCTTTCTGCGCTGCACCTAAAGCTCGGTCTGATTCCTGAGAAGCACCAAAGCTCCGAGCCAACACGCGCGGCTTGCTGAAAGGTCTGACGTTACCAGGATGGCCACAAAAATGCAGCCCGGGCATCGTCCTTGCTCTCAATGCTCATACTGCGCTGAGCGACCATTAGCAAGGAAATGGCATCTTCCATCTCCAGCCTAAAGAAACTGAGAATATTTTCCCCCAAGCAAATTTGAAGAGGTTGTTTTAAATGGAGATGTTATCTGATAAGGGCAAAGCAAGGCCCTGAAGCTTCACCTGAAGAATTAAGCCTGTAGGTAATCAGGGAAAGGTGGAGACTGACAGCCTTGTTATCCCTAGCCCCCCCACCTCTGCTTTTTACCTTCTACAGGGTGTAAGCTCCCCAGGAGCGAGGGGCCGGTGCTTACCAAGGTGTAGTGCTGGGCCACCAATGCGGTGCCCTCAGGCCGCAGTCAAATGCTCACTGCGGAAACCTGTGGCAGCCCTTAAAGGTGGTGCCATGGCCAGCCGGAGCGGGGGCAGAGGACAAGGGGTGGGTGCTTCTCAGCAGCTCCAGGGCAGGAGTCCCCAGGGCTGAGCAGAGCCTGTCCCTGCGGCTTCGCTGGGCTGAGCTGGTTGTGGATTTTTAAACACACGTGAGGTCTGTTTTGCTGGCTCCGGTGTAAAAGGTAACGGCAAGTGTTTGAGGGAGACAAGGAGGAAGATGGGGGGAATATGGGTGGATGTCAGCAAACTCCTGAGGAAGGGGATGTGTTGAAGGGCGTGTTTATGTGATTTGTTCAGCCAGCTTTTGGTGATACCTCATTAGCTGGAACAGAAAGAAATGTTGGAATCGGAGTGGGCTGTGAGTATTCATCTGTTCTAGGCTACAAATTGACAGTGAAACATCACGTAGAGGTTCAGTAGTGCTCCTTACTGTTGTCAGCATTGATGGAGTGGCACCCTGTGAACCACAGCATTTTCTAGTGCAGATATGGCTGGAGTGATTTGCAAATGCAATAAACTTAAATCTTCCTCCTTTGTGTGCTGTGGCAGCTGCCAGGAGGGTGGAGAGGAAGTCCTGAAGGCAATACCTGGGCACGGTGGGGTGCTGCATTCACCTGCAGTGTAAATGTAGCAGGAAATTTGCAGCCTTTTTACAAGTGAGAAAGCCAAGACGCAGGAAAAGGCCGAGAGCGGTCAGTTGACAGCTCTGATGGAGCTGTGGCTGTAGACAGGCAGCGATGCAAGTAAGAGCAAATCACCATATGGGATGTTAGTGGTGGAGCTGGGGAGGTAATCCCATGAACCACAACTCCTACTGTCATGCGCCTTTGCACCCCCAGGTGTTTAACGCAGCCTTTGCACCCGCATCAAATAGCCGCCTTTAAATAGTCGTATTTTCCCCCTGACCCTGTGTCCCATTCAGTACTTGAGGGCTGCCTCACCACTCGTAATTATGCTTCCAAGGAGGGTGTTTTTGGTAGCGTGGATTAAGTAAAGCCCTTGGACTCTATATAGGAGATAAGGTAAGACAGTTGGAAATCAAAAGTCAGCTTTGTAGTAGAAATAACTGATGTTTGAGGAAAAAATGGTTTTCTCTTGGCCATGAATTTTCAAGTTAGGAAACTTTTAAACCAAATGGTGTAAGTTTTTATTAAATATAGACTCTTAATTTTCTGATGCTGAGCCCTGAAAAACATTAGATGTGACTTTCCAAATGTCTGAGGAATTATGAATTCAGAGGAAACTGATGTTTGCTATCTCCTAAGAAAAGGTAAAATAGATCTAAAAGTACACAGTGCAGAATTTTAGGAAGAGCTGGTTCAATATTCATTCTGCTTAAGAACTGTGACAGTGACAAGTCATTTTACCTTCCTCTCTCAATTTTCCTTCCCGCAAAGTGGAAATAACCATTTCTAAATGTACTATTTATTTCTATGGAGAAGGTGCAATTACTGCCAATACAGGCTGTACTGCATTTCAACCTGAATGTTAGAAATAGCTCTCAGTAAAGATCTTCATTTTGCAACTGACCAAATTGTATACTTTTGGGGAAGTGGGACTGAAAATATTTTGGGGAAAAACCCCTTTATTTAGTAATCTGTGCGATTTAAAGGATACTGTTAATATACTATATGCACGACAGCCTTTTCACATGATTAAATGCCCAGCTGAAGCAGGGTATATAGCCACAGAAGCCATTTGTTGAAGATATAAACAGCACCATCAATATTTTTTCCACTATAGCAAAAGATGGAAGGGGCAGTGATTTTCTGGTATCGTGGAAATCACTTTTTTTTGATACTGGAAGGGATAGAAAACTGAGTCTTGTTTCCCCATCTTCCTATTGCCATGCCTTTGTGGCAGGACCTGTTTGGCTCCTTTGGGTGGGCTCAGGTGGTTAACGTCGGCCCAAAATGCAATTTGGGTGAGAGAGGATGGACCCAGCAGGGCATATCTAGTGTCAGTGGTGTTTTTCCTTTGTGGGGATGGCTGAACTTGAATTGACTGAATTGATCAGTCACCGCATTTACTGCCGAAGCTGCTCAGAGGCCACATAGGAGTGTCATGGAGGAGTTTGCCTGCAGACTGTTTTCCAAGAAGACCCCTCGTCCCCTGGGACTCAGCCTAGAATTCTTTTGCTTTGGGGTTTTTTTTGGGACTTTTCCAGCCTGGAAATGTCAGCTCTGTTTTGTTTTTGCCATGGGCACCTGTCTCTGAGCGTCGCTCCTGAGCTTCAAGAGGATGATTCCTCGGGCCTTCTCAGAGTAATCTGTGAGAAGAGGGCTTCCTTATGCCACTTTCTTCAGAAGATGCATCAATTCATACCATCCCTAATCTTTTCAATCCTGCAAATTTTGGTGCCTTGAATTTTCAATTCAAGTATTGCATAATAATTATCACAGAAACGGTGGAGGTCTTGCTTTGAAAGGGGAATTAATGTATTGGTTTGACACCTGCAAAGGCTTCTGAGCAAGGAACAAGTCCTGCTGAAGTGTGATAGAGCACAGACTCTAAAAGTTAGTCTCTCAGGTATCTTCAGGCCTTGGGCCACCGCACTATTACTTTATGTTCTGTTGCAGCCGGAGGCTCTGAGCTGACTTATCCACATCTTGAGTCTTTAGCGCTCTCCCAGTTTCCAGCACTTTGCCGAGAAACAAGGAGAGAAGGAGAAAAACGAAGAAGAAATGGGTAAGTGAACAGAGGCAAAGAAAACAAAGTTGCTGAAGGCAGAAAATGAGTTCAGCAACCCCTGGGTCTTCTGGACACTGATCCACCCGAAACTAGTCATTTTGACCTTCCTAAATCAGGCATGGGTTACAAAAGCTGTTTGAGGCTGAACAACTGCTTGCAGAAGAGAGAAGAGCTGAGATGCGGGGTGACCGGGGAGCGCAGCCGCCCGGACGGTACGCCAAGGCTCTCCCTCGACAGCGAGAAGGTGTTGGAGAGCAGCGCGGCGGTGGGGTCGGAGCTGGGCAAAGGTCCTGCCCTTCTCATTTGGCATCTGGGAGCTGACAGCTGGCCATGGGAATTAACGCCTAGGCATTGATGTTACTTGATCTTACTGATATTTTCAGGTGATAACTATAAAATGATACAGCATTGAACAATAGTTTTCAGTGAATTCCAACCTACACTAGGACGTAATTCTGGTGTCAGCACTTTGTGATACAAATGTTTGGAACAAAATAAAAATACTCAATTCTTAGTGTTTTGGTATTCTATGATAAAGTCATGAGGTCAGTCTATTGGAATCATGAAACTTGGGTTTTTGAGGGGGGCAAATTTTATAGTTTGTTGCACAGTAATGTAATCTACTTAAGTATCTATTTCAGTAATAATCTCAAATTACTCTTTGGCTAAATGAGAAGTAATCTAATAAAACTACAAAGAGGTTTGATATGATTAATATTTATTTAGTTGTCCTTATAACTTCTTTTTTATACCCCTTATGAATAACTGCTGTGTAATTACATAATTTTTGCTTGTTCTGTGAGACTGCAGACTACTTTTTTGTTGGTTGGCTGGCTGTACCATTACCTTGCAAGGTGGATGAAGATCTCATTTTGTTCAAACGCGCTGTGATTTCTTCTACAGCTTCTAAGGAGCACATCCCCATGCATCCCTAATTTTCTGCCAACGGGATGCCAGGCAGCTATAGGTACTTACATAAATGTTACGTCTCCAAAGTTAGTCTAATACTGTGAACAAACTTGTCATGGTGAATGATGAATTGATTTTTATTTTTTTTGCGTTCTGTTAATTAACTTCTCTTGTACCAGAAGTTATTTGTTCCACTGAAATATGTGGAAATGTGCTAAGCTGGCACTCTTGATTTATTGCTCTTTGCCTCATAATCTATTTTTCAAAAATGCACTATTCAAATTTGCTTTCTGGTGCTAGATGAGAGATCATTAACCCGCTCTCTTGAGAGCAAGCGTACCAGTAAGGAAAGGCAGAAGTTCACAGAAGCCACGCTTCTAGGTAACATGAAGGAAAACCTCTTAAAACACAAACATGGCGTTACTACGGCGTGACTACAGACTTCATGGAAAAAACAATAAACTGATAGCAGCTGCTCCAGAACGTAGCTTTGTTGTGTGTTGCAACCCAAGCTCTCGGTTGAAGCACGGGTGAGCCTGAGCCGACTGCTCTGATACCCACCGTCCGCTTGCATTCAGTGGCATCAAATAATGTCTTCCAGGTGTTAAGCGCTGTGTCTGTAGAAGCTTATGACGGACTGAGCAAACGTTGTGTTCCCGCAGAGCTCCGGGGTCTTGTCTGCAGTAGGGAAGGATGGATGGGTGTCTCTGTCTAGCGAAGAGGAAGCTAAGTCGGGAGGAGAAGGCTCTGCGGATGGCAGCTCAGGCCCCCAGTGTGCGGAGGGCCGGGACCCCCGGACCCTGGGCTCCCGCTGCGGGGCTCCGGAGTGCCCTCGCCGGCCCGAGCCGTGGGGCAGATGCGCCTTCAGTCGGATGCGGGAGAGGCGGCCGGGCCGGGCCGGGGAGCAGCCGCTTCCCCAGCCGAGGGGAATGCCGCCGGGAGCCCGTGCCCGAACCCCCGCCTTGGGGCCCGACTGAGGGGAGGGCAGCGCGGGTGCCGGATCACCGCGGAGCCGCTTCCCCGGCGGGTGCCCGGGGCTCTCCCTGCGCCTCCCGCGGACGGCGAGCGGGGGACCGGCGGGGCGGGCAGAGCCGCCCGGACGGCAGGTGAGGGGCCGGGCGGGGGGCGGCCGCCCGGGGTTCCCCCGGTGGGAGGCGACCTCCGTCGTCCCGCGAAGCCGGCACGCCCCGGGGGAGCCCGGGCGGCGGCGGGAGGAGCCGCCCCCCCCTTTCCCCC
>VXBL01002642.1:243028-265473 GCA_013400195.1 Aramus guarauna | reverse complement strand
CGAAGGGGGGAGCGGAGGCGGCGGCCCCCTTCGTGCCCCCGGCGCGGAAGGCGCGGATGCGGCTCCCGGCCGTGCGGCCGCCTCCGTTGCAGTGGCGGTAGGAGAGGGCGAATACCTGGCCTGGCCAGCGAGGGAAACCCGGTCTGCTCCTGGAGCAGCGGAGCTCGGGCTGGGGGCGAATGCGTCTCTTCCAGGGGAATGCAGAAACTGTCGTCACGTAGCACTGACCGACGGGGTCGAACGTACTGGACGCGGTGGTGAAGGCTGTTATTAAAAGAATGTCATTGTTTCCCTTCCTTTTATGTCCGCTGTCACTGTTTTCCTAAGGGGTGTAGGAATGTGCGTGGAGGCTAGCGAAGGAGCCAGGATATGTTCTGTTGTGCTCAGACACACTCTCACGGGGGGCGCGGGGGGGAAACGCGACCAGGATTTCCTTGGGTTAGCGGTGTTCTGAACGCACAATCTGTAAAATGGAGTTTTATTGCGCTCCGTAGACTTGGCCGCTCTTTTATTCGTGAATTCTGCGGTCGAGCGAGTGTTGTGTTACTGCCCTGGTTGTCTCTTTCCGTGGTTTTATGTTATTTGGTGCTTCCGAAGGCACATTTAAAAATATCACGACTATGTAAATGGGCATTACGTAGGCTGAAAAAAGGAATCACCGAACTGCGCTGGGCAATCCATATTGCTGCTGGTAAGGGGGAGGCGTTCAGAGCCAAACACGGGTCGGGGTGGAATGTTGCCTTTTTTACAAACTCATCAAGCAAACAATTGCCTGGTTGGAGAGATTATGGATTGCTTTGTGCGAGAAGTGCGAGTCACAAAATTAAGAATTCTTACCTTTGTATGTCCCAGGCTTTGAGCTTTGTTTCAGAAACAGAATGTATGTGACACTCGAAATGCTACTTTTTTTACTATATTGTGGGTTGGTTTTGGTTTTTTCTCTCCGCTCTCTAACTATAATTCAAGTAGCGTGCTGTTCATGCGATTCCTTATGAAATGGCCTGTCTTTTCAACCTTTGGTTGTATGTGAGAATCATCTAGAATGCTTTATTTTTAGAACCTCTTTTGGATGTTATTCTTGCAGGGTGGTATTCTTTAGAGTCTATATATGATTATGGAAACACTGAGTAACGTTTAGGGAGGTGTGTTTACTAACATTTACAAGTCAGAGCCCTAATTTGTAAACTCTAGGGGCAGAGCTGACATAAAGAGAGAAAGGGTGCTAAAACGAGGCATTTCAGGGGTTGTATCTTTTCTATTAAGTGGATCATGTATGCTGCCTATTGCAAGTACTTGCTCCTCTTCCTAACTTCATGAGTGTTTTTCTCCTCAGATACTCTTTCATTACAGTTCTTGGTTATTTAAGGAAGAACTGTTGTGTTATGGCTGGGTCTGTGAGGCAGGATGACTAAGGATATGCCTACATGTCGTAGTGGGAGCGCCATTTGGATAGATCCAAACTACCTGAGAAGCAGGATGGATGCTTCAGCCTGGGTGCAGTGCTAACGTGGCCATATTCTGGTATGCAGGCTAGCTACGCAGCACTGCATTATGCTATGTAGATATATACTCCTAGTCACCTAGGAGTGCTGGAAACCTGGGAAGGTTTTGGAAATACTGTCTAGGTCTAACGAGTCCCAGACTAGTATTTAACTACTGGAGCATCATTGCCCCCCTCTAAGTGCAGTATTTAGTTTTCGTGTGACCTGTTCTCTGTCCCCAAGGCGCAAACAGGTATAAATCACAGAGGGAGTGGGTAGAGGACGAAACAATAAGGTTTCTGTTAGCATAGCAACAGGTAGTTTCTGTGAGTTAGGCTCTCCTTTTGCATTTGTAATTAACATTAACCTCTCATTAGTTGATGTTTCCTAAATGAGTATCCTCTTCCCCCATGCCCATTGAAGGACAACAACGTTTTTCTGTTAGCCCTGGTTCCACATATATTATCCTAGATAGAGTGAGTGCTGCTCTTATCCTTCCGTGGCTTTTGTTTTGAGATGGCCATCCCTATGAATAGCTCCAGACCCTTCTGCTACTTGTCAGTGGAGTGAAATGGTAATTCTTGTTGACACTTTCATTGCTACCCACAGGGTGCAGCATAAAAACGTTGAAATTGACTTTTTGTCAATTTTGTGTATTCCTGGTCCCTCTGAGCGGGATGGACTTACAGAAACACAGAAGATGCCTTCGGCCACAGGAAGGGAGGAGGGCAGCCACGGGCATTTTCAAGATGCTTTGCAACCAACCAGAACCAAGTTACCTTTTAATCCTGGCTTTGGAAGGAAGTATCGTTGCCTTTGTGCCTTCCTTAGTAAGTGTGAACTCCCGAACCAATTGAAGAGCGGGCAGAGGTCTGAGAAAGATTACCTTCCCCCAGTCTGTGAAAGGTGACATCTGAGGGGACATGAGAGCCTTCCTCCCAAAAAGCATTAAGGCAAGGAGGTCACGGTATTTTGTGCGCTCCTCCTGGAAGCAAAGAGGCGGTCTCCAGCTGGCCAACCTGCACGCACTGAGCTTCACACCAGCTACAGCATATGCTGCCTCTTGCTTAGCACTGTACAGCGATAGGTAGGTGATGGGGGATGGAGCTGATAGTATGTGAAGGTGGGTTTAAGGGCATGAGAAAGAGCTGAGCGTTAAGGAAATCATGAGACCAAGCGTGAGTATTTGGATGTGGGACAAATGGAGAGTTTTATGACGTGAAGGATCTTGGGGAGACATGGGCAAGCTTAGAGGCCACTGACGTAATTAATGTTAAGTGACCACAGGGTTTGTAGGAGCAAATCCGCAGGAAACAGAGCTTCATTAGTTCTGCTGTAAACAGAACTACTCATTAAATCAGGAACTCCAGACGTGAAGGCTGGACTAGCTGCTCTCTGCTGCTGAGCAGGCAAATGAAGACTCCAGTTTTCATGTGCTGCTATGTTTGTTTCATGATTGTATTTTCATAACTAAATTAATGAATATTTTCATAGTTGACATTACTGTCCTGGTAAGAAAATGAAGAACTCATTTATCCAGTATCTTCTTCCTGATAGGTCTTTCCTACTCCATGAAAGTATGTCCAGTGATTCTTTCCTTATACTTTTTATGTTTGCAACATAGCTGATATGTAGTCTCTGTTTTTTCCTAAAATGGGTTGGTTGTTTTTTGTTTGGTTGTTTGTTTTTTTTTTTTTTTTACAAAGGAAGCTAACAGTATTCAAGTGTCTTTTTATTCCACTATTTTACAGTGATTTCGTTTTCCTCAGCTTTCCTATTAATTTACTGCTAGTGGGCAGAATGGTGAGAACGACTGGCACTGGGTGCAAGTACTGTTGGTCTTCTGGAAGGTGATTGATCTTGCCATTGCATGCAGATCCTTCTTGCCAGGATTTGGAATCCATGCCTCTTAGTCATCTTGTAATGTTTACAGATGTTTAAAAACACCTGTAATGTTTACAGATGTTTAAAAACACCTGCTTTACAGGTACAATGTGTGCAATGTATACAGTTTAATCTAGGAGTTTTCTTGACTGTTTTCATGGTCTGAGTCACAGCTCGATGGTTAGACCTCTTGATCTTTCATTCTTGAACATTCCTGTTGCATGAGAAGGCATTTATTTAAAAAAAGGCAAAAAAAAAATTTTCATATACATATATATATATTTATATATGTGTGTGCGTTTCACTAGTCGTTGAGAGACTTCATAACTATTTTTTTGCTTAAGTAACAATGGGTGTTAGAGGAAGCTGGGAACTCTATTTTTCCTTAGTGCTAACTGCCTGGAAAAGCCTGCATGCTGCTCTGATTGCAGTGGTAACTGTGGGCAAATAAAGAAACTACCAGGAGGAAAGAGGTGGAGTCAACGCCATGCAACGTCCCTGGTCTTTGTTGTCCCATAAGAATTGCGTTCTGGGCCACAGGTTGCAAAATGCCTATTTAGTCACTACTGACGAGATTTGACCCAGTGATGGCAGAGGTGTTTTCCTATATTGTGCTTAAAAAGTGATTTAGAGGAATATTGTTTAAAAAATGGAAATCAAATTATTATAATTATTTGGCTTACCGGAAGTGCTTCAGAGTTCTGTGACTTTTTATGGTTCTGCAGTTGTATATTTGAATATAGTCATATATTCAGCTGTGTATTTTCTCCACATGAAAGACAAAATGGAAATAAGCTTTTAAACACATAATGTGCAATCCTTAATAAAAAGTATGGTTATAAGTTGTAGTAATTTGTAATTGCATATTTATTGATGCGTGAATTTTGCTGCCATGATGTCTGTGGATTGGAATACAAAATCAAGAATTGAGTACTTTGGTAGTCTTCAATGTCTTACGATAGGCAGATGTAGCATTTAGTAATTGTGCATAGGAAAATACATTGTGGCAATAAATCACCATGTCGGATATCCTTCATAAAACCCTAAGTATTAGGGATAGTTTGAAGCAGTTGTTTGATTTTTATTTACAGTAAAATTAGTAAGATATAGTGGGAGATGTATTAATAGTTCTGGTGAACTGTATTTTTTTTTTTTTTTTAAATATCTCATCTTTGGTAATTTGCAAACAAGGAATTGTTAAAAAATCACTATGTCTGGTAAAACCATTTGAAGAGAACAGTAGCAGACTTCGTGTGCCTGTTTTAACTGAATTTGCCCTTGCTTAACAGTAAAGTGGAAGTTCACAGAATGTCATGGAAACTTATCGGTACTGCATTACAGATAACATGAAAATAATTTGAAATAATTGCTGATAATTTGAAAATAAATGAAGACATTTTAGAGACGTGCTCCATATGCTGAGAGTTTCTCACTAAAAGATGAAGTTACACTTGCCTTTGCTGTGTGTGGAGTTGTTCTTACCCAGTCTTTTTACAACCTGTAAAGATTGTTTTAATTTTCCTCCTGCATTCCCAAACTTTCTGAATGCGGTATGGCTTTGTCATACAGGCACAGAATTGCACTTCTGTAAGTTACATTTGTTTTCTGCCATATATTGATTTTTAGTGCAGTGTTGTTTTGCATTGCCCTCTGTTTTCCTTTTGCTAGCTAGTATTTAAGGAGAAACTGAATGTATTAATTTTTGAATGCATTTGAGCTAATCTGTTTAAGAAGGAAATAGATTTTTTTTTCATTCCTTATTTTAGAAATACATGCTCTGCAGCTTTTACTTGTTAACCCTGAAATAAACTAGAAGGCACAGAAATATGCTTTAAACTAGTTGTGCATAGCTTGTTGGTGGTTAATGGAATTTAAAAATACTACATACTTCTGTACCAGCATCTGGGTTAAAAATGAAGAGCAAGTTGTTGGTGAAGGAGCCTGTCATGTTATTTACTCCAGCTATTGGAGATGATGCTGAAAACATGCCAGAGTTTATCATGTCACTGCTACCTCTGGATCCAGACAAGGAGTGGTGTTGTAGGATGCGTTTTGTGCGTGTTTTGAAGTTGGTTTGAAAGGAGTAGGAGAAGCTTAAAGTGCAACAGGAATTTACACTGCTTTCAGTTGTTTTTACTGTTCTGTATCAGTATTGAAGCCAGCAAGAGTCTTGGAAGTTTGGTGAATATCAGCTGGGCAATCTTTTCTTGGCTCAGCAGTAAAGAAAACTTCCTATTTCCTTTCTGTATTTCTAATAAGATTAAGATTGTCGTCCTGTGCCTGTGAATGTCACCTCATCTGTCTTCCAGAGTTGGTTCAGTTAGTGTTCAGGAAGGAGTATCTCTTTCATAGACAAAAAGATCAAACACAGGAGCGTTCCTATGAAATTGACTGCAAGGATTCAATGCTTTATACTCTGCCCTTCCCTCCTCTTTGCTTTTGTACTGATAGAAACCTGAATATGATGTAGATTAACAGGTAAATATACTTACACTGATGGATTTTGAGGAAGGTTTGTTTGAATGTCAAGATTGCAAACATAATTTAGGTGTCCCAAGCTAGGGATTAATCAGTTTATTAATTTGCTGCATAGTTGCAAAATACGCAGCAGTGAATGAAATACGGGAAAAGGAAGGTTTGATTTTATACTTAAATCTTTCAGGAGGCTTTAAGAAAGATATATCAAGTATTTTCTTAATCAAAAATGCATTCGCTTTTGCCTTTTATATGCCATGCCTACAAATGTATTGTTCCACATTTGTATTATGTCAGTTTTTTCTCATTCTGGAACTTTCTGTGAATCCTTGGAGGTGTCTCAAAAACAGAACATAGCCATCTTAAAGAGTTTTAAAGAATGAACAGTCATTTTATAAGCAGCCATTCACATGCCAAGATCTCAAAACCTGCTTGAGAATAGCAGAACTGTTCTTTAATGTCAAACTGAGCAAATTTTAAAAGTGATACTCTTAAAAGTTTGGCCAAAAATAAGCTCTACCTTCTTCTGGTCCTACTATCAGTGAATTGTAGAGATGCTTAGTTCCATCAGTGATCTTGAATCTCTGCTGGGATCGGGCTTGACCTTCCCTTTCAGTAGGACTCGGTAAGCTGCTGCTGCTTTTGCTGGAAGAAAGCAGGTACTGATCATCTGAGAAGTTTACCTGAAGTTGGCAACAAGGTGGTTGTCTGGGAAGAGATGCCGCTATGAAGTTACTGCCCACTTCCGTGCTTTGGGCACTGACATCCAGTGCTGCTGCAGGGATGGTTTGCCTCCTAGGTAGGGACTGAGGTCTGCTCTGCTTGTAACCAGCTTGTTCTTTGAAGCTGATGGAGAATTCTAAACTAGTGCTATGTTGCTTCATTACATTGACTCATCCAGAAAGTTACTGTTGTTAGTGGCACACGGGAATATCATCAACTAACTTTCATGTTGTAAGATCAAGTGAGAGCAGGGGAACCAGAACAACCTAAGGGATTTTGCTGTGTTTTGCTTTCTGGTCATTTTCTTAAAAATGTTTTCATTGATTTCTTAAATAATTTTACTTCTAACAGCTGTCACTGCTTTTCAGAATTAAGTGGAATGGAGCAACTTAATCTGCTCGTGAAGAAGTTGCCTCCACACACGTACAGAATCTGGGTTTGAGCTAATTCATGTCCTCTGTTCAGAGCTTCATGGGCGTAAAAGATCCAGGCAAAGAGTTAAGGCTTTTAGCTTGACCCTCCCATGGCAACACATTTTTACAAGTTGTGGAGACTGTGGTTCCACAGACGTTTCTCTTGGTGGCACTGCTGGCTTAATTTTTTTAACCCTGAGCTGTTTCCTGATCCATTCGCCATATGGCACTCTAAGCAGTTGTACTGAGGCTGAGGAGGTGGAATGGGATCGATCAGAGGCAAATGACTGAGGGTAGGAGCAGCTTTAGCTGGCACCATTTCCAGGAGAAATGTCTCTGGACCATGGCCTGAATGAAATAGTTGAAAACTCACTTAATATCTTTGAGAGTTGCAGTCCCTGTAACTAGTAAATGTGTCCTAACCTGCTCAGCTGTAATCAGGGATTTTGTACTGCAGTTGAATAAATTATATTTATTCGCTCAGTATGAATAATCTGTTCTTTCACTTGAATAAGGAAATATGTGTTCAAAATAACCTGTAACGTGGTCATCTGATGCTATACTTATCTGCAAAGGCAAGTTTTGGAAGAATACATGTGACATCAAATGCTTTGAGGGAAACTTAAGCATCTATATGTTAAAACGCATGCACCTCTGATGCCTCAGTAAAATATTGCATATAATATTTCTGCATAAATATGATCTTTTTGAGTGTTCTGATCAGCACTGTCATTAATGTAGATGTTGAAATGATTGCACTTAGGCTTCACTGCAAGTAACTTACTGCTACGTATGACAACTCAAGTAGACACTGCTTACTCAGTGAAGTTGACTCACCAGGGTTTTATTTTTTGCTAAGGGAACAGAACTCTTTAATAAAATGATGGTTTAAAATCTAGAGTAGGATTGCTTTGTGAAAGGGAGAGCACTTGCTGAGTCACTGCCAGGTGGCCCAAGTAAAATCTCTTTAGTCCTGCATGTCTGGCAAGGAGGGACTGGAAAGCTGTATTTTGGATGAGCGTTGGCAAAGACTGTTCGTTTTGAAGCAGTCCTCAAGTATATTTCCTTATCTTTTGCTCTTCTTGGCTTCTCTTCTTTCCTGAAACACAGAATGTAAATTTAGTATCTTTCAAAAACATACAAAACAACCAAAAAGCTGATGTCAAACAGACAAACTTATTGGGATAATCATAGGAAATATGTGATTTAAATTGTTCAGTTAGTATAGAAAATCTTGGAGAAAGAGCGATGGGAAATCAGTAGTGAAGCCTTAGATTGGAGTTTGTCATTAATCTGCAGTTTTTCTTACATCCTAATTCTTCGTAAAGCAACACTTGAAAGACACTAGTTTTGCAGCCTTGGTCGTCATCAAAGGCAGGAGCCAATACATGCAAGCAAGGCATGGTGCGAGCAGTTTTAGAGGAGAGGTTAATGACTTTTGGCCTACAGATCCATGGTGATGTTCAAAGAATTGGGAGTTAACGGTGATCTAGTGCCAACATTTGTCAAAAATACAGAAGCTGATGTGGTTGAAGACTGAATGTAAATGAGATACTGTGATCTTAGGAGCCGTTGTGATACGTAGCTATCGTACCGCTACAATTCTAGCACATAGCTACACTTCCTCCGTGTTTCCTTATGGTGATTTGGAGATCAGGGGCTTCACCCAGCAGACGGTTTTGGGTTTTGTAGCCCTTGATGGATTTTTCCTGAATGAATTTGTTGGAAACCTTTTTGAATCTCTGTGAACTTTTCAACATCCTGTGTCAAAGACGGGTCAGGCTTCAACCGTGCATTGTACTCAGGATTGCTTGCTGTTGTTTCGGACACGCTTTGGTTCCTGCGTTGCGAGGTACAAGTCAACAGTCACCCCTTGTTTGCCATTTGCATGCCCCTCATGATGTTATTAGCTCTGCTATACTGCTTCATACTCCTCTCTTGGAGCATATAAATGTGGCAATTTTCCTTCACTGTTTCTTAACCCAAGAGACTTGGAGGTATCTGTTCTTTCTGTCAATCCCTACCAACCCTGTCCAAATAAATGTCTGTTTGAACCAGATTATTCCAAAGAGTGTGCAGTCTGTTTGCATATCTTAAATGGCTATCTACACTGAGACACATATCTTCACGTTATTTCCTTTCTGCAGGTTGTTCCAAATAGATTTATTTTAATACTGTCAAGGTGAGGTGTTGTGTGGGTGTGTGTTTNTGTAAAAAATTATTTCTCCACTGGAGTATACTGATGATTTTTTTTTTTTCAGTTATGGTAACCAAATTGTCTATTGCAGGTCCATCTATATTTTTTATACCAGTTGTTGGTCAAATTTCAGTGGTGAGATTTATTGTTATTATTATTACTATTTAATAACACTTAAGCAGTGAATAAAGCTTTAGGAAAAAAAAAAAAGCAGGGGGTGCTAATGAAATATTTCTGGCTTCCTAACTATTAATACAGGTGGGCTGTCCTAAATATACCTAATCCTTCTATATACTGTCATATTTTAACGTTTGTATATAGGTCAGAACGTGATGTGAATATTTTTAGGCAATGTCATGACCACTTCTTAATTTAATGGGTAGCTGTTCTGTATAATGGCGTACTTATCTCCTTCTGCATGATCTTTTAAGAGTTAATGAATTTTGACTCATTGAAAGAAATGTCAGTATCTTTGTATAAATGGAAAATGTTTCAAGTGCTGTTACTTTGTACCATATTTTTCCTTTAGAAATTTGTAGTTTGGATTAATCTGTTCCTTTTGTTACCTATAGTTTTTTATAAAATTTCAACTTAGTGAGAGTCAGGCCTAAGACTGCCTAAAACATAAAATCAAACATCTTATTTGATACATTATTCATTGACTAACTTACTTTCTAATTCCATCAGATGGTTTCTTTTGAAACTGAATGTAGTACTTTCATAAAGCATTGTGAAGATTTTTCTATTTTAAAATTGAAAGACCTGGCGTTCTGTTGACGCTTGGAAAAATGACTTGCTGACGCTACTTCCCCCCTGCCTGTGATAGTGGTGCCTTGTCCAGGTAAAGTGAGATGTGTGTATATGCTTTGGCATCTTTTTTCCTCTGTCAAAATTTTTTGACGTTGAATGGATTTTCTGGGATCTAGTTTTGATTATTTTTTTTTAAACTATTTTAGCTTCCAGATACATTTGAGCATGGCAAAGTTGATCACTGCTCACTGACTGGTTTCAAATGTGATAAACAGAATACAAGTTAAGTCTTAAGTTTGCTCATATGTTACTTTCCTGCTAAAATAATGAGCAATAAAGAGCTAAGTAATGGCAGAACTTAATAGGGCTCTTCATTTGGTACCTTTGAAATGGATGAAGTCTCTATCTCTGTAGGGTTCTAAGGTTTATTGGCTGAGGAAAAAGGATGGCATTCACTACCCTTTTATGTTTTTTTCTAAGACATGTTTTATGTTATGGTAGTCTACCCATTTCCAGGTACTCAGAACTGGTGAGTTTGGGAATTTTTACTGGTATAGTTGAAAGAGTTCAGTGCTTCACTGGAATTGAGCAATTAATTCTATGTCTGTGTTTTTCCTTCCTTTCTTACAGAAGTCTGGGTTTGGTCTGGAGTTTAGCATACCTGCACTTTAAGTATGTCTTCAGTGGAGAAGAGGACAGTGTAAGGACATGCAGAATGGCCCTTAGGGATCTTAGGACCGCGTTGGCCAGTATTTGGAGGGGGGAAAGAATGGAAAAGAACATATTCCAATTTTTTTTATTTGCTGAAAATTCTTTGATCAGTTCTTGAGCTTTCTTTGATCAGTGCTTCTTAATGGAAAGACTGGGCAGGCATGTACAGGAACTACAGTGTATTGGTCAGTCAGCAGAGGAGACAAGGCAAGAAGAGAGGACCATGGTGGTTTACATATAGAAACCCATGTATAGTTTGATGTAAATTGACAAAAGGAAGGCTCCTTCTGTCTGCACAAAAGTCAGCATCCCTTCCTGTGAGGCTTCTACCTCCTGAAGCGGTGGGTCCATTCTTTAACACAAGGTAATACGAAGACATTTGTAAAGAAAAAAAATCTAAATGTTTAAGTCCAGCACATGCATTCACAGTTTTACTCAAAGCTAGTGGTTCCTTAAGCTCACAAAATCAAAATCTCAAAAAGCATTGATTATTTAAAGTCAGAGAGCACAAATGAAGCTGGTGTTGCTGTTTCATTAATCGTAGCTTGGGCCACATGCAGTTCTTGTTCCTAAGGCTGTCGGTTTGGCATTTCTCAGGGCAGTTGTAGAACTGAGCTTTTTTTTGTAGCTTTTCGTAATTGCTTTGTTTCCTTCTCTTCCCAGGACCTACCAGCATCTACTTGTTACTTGTCAGATTTTCACTGTAAGGGAGATTCATTTGTAATGTAGCAGGCATATCTTCCATGGGCCTGCATGTACAGGACAGAGAGCCTGAATGTAAACCTTACTTTATAGCAAGGTAGCTGGGATAGGTAACTGTAGGCTGGTAAGCTAAATACCATGGAGAATAACACAGCAGCATAATTCTGGGATTTGGAGAGTTAGATCTTATGAACTGCTTCCTTAGTACATATTGTGGTGGAGGGAGATGTTGCCTGAAACTGTGGTAGGTTTGGACTACCTGTGGATCACAGGAAAGTGGTTCTGAGTGTGTCTGTGCTAATGCACTCAAGTTGTCTCTGAATTTGTGCCGCCTGGTTGGCTGCCCTTTCAGCTGATTTTTAACTAAGGCTGCTGTTGAATTCTGTTAGTTATGAGAGCTCAAACAGGCAGGTAGCCTTGATGGGGATTAGTTTATCAGATGTCTGGTAAAGTGCAAACTCTGACTGCAGCTTTATCTACCTTCAGGCTATTCAAACTCTCTCTACAGTGTGAGCTTATTGTCTGCACCAGTGGAGCTACAGGATTAACCTTTTTCTTCAGTGTGGAGGGGTTGGGTTTTTTCCTTCAGAACTTAAAGACAATGGTGTCCAACTTAAATATGAGACTGTGTCACTGAAAGCTACTTTTAATTAAAACCAAGTGCTTTCTTTACTGCATCGCTGTTGGCTTTGCTTACATCTCATACCTTTCTTTATTGGCCCTGTCAGCTGGGCAGTGGCAGCACAAGGTTTGGAAGTGCAGACGTGCTAATTAGGCGCAGTAAAGTGTACAGATTTGCAAGTCACTTGTTTTGCAAGCCTCCCATAAGAAATTCATGTGTGGACAGAAACTTCCAGATCTTCTGAAATTTGGCAGTACCTTAAAGTTAATAGGGAAGTCTTGACTGGAAAACATGCTTGAAAAAATATACCTAGAAACAGTGGTAGAAAGTAATTAAAAAAAAATAAAATTGTGTGGTAATGAGATATTGTCTACTAGTATTGGCATTTGTGGCAATAAAAACTTGAGATACTTCTTAAGAAAATGAATATATCCACTTTGCTACAGAACTTGGAAGTTGCTGCTGTAGTGCTTGTGCTGTGGAGTATGCAGGACTTTACCTCTGCTGTGTTGGCGTTGTTGGTTGGGAGAAGAGAGGTAGGGTTGTGGGTTCTGTGGTGTACAGCACTTGTAGTAATGGTCAAGGCTGTTACGGTGAGCGGTAATGATGGACTAGGGGCAGTATGTGCTGTTAAGTTGTGCTTTAAAGTATTTTTCTATTTCTCTATTGGTTGCTTCTGTATAGTCCTTTTAAGTGTTTCCCAACACTTTGTTATTTAAAATAGAAAATACTTGCTCAAATACTCTAATGAAAGATTCTACTAACAGTCTGGAAGAAAGTAAAGTCCTGTTTTAGCAGAGTCATGCCAAATGGGTTAACCGTTTGAAGGGTGGTTAGCCTGTGACAGTGGGGCAAACTTGCAGTGGCTTATAACTTAAAGTATGTGTGTGTTATAGGAAATGCATGCCTGGGGAATAAGAGAAAATGAAAATTTTTCTACAGGTTGTGAGGTATAAAAATAAATTACAAAGAAATCTTTAAACATTTTCACAGACTAGTTAATATCATTACCATTCCAACTGAAAGGCATTGTGGAGGTGCTTTGAAATGAGTGCTGTGAAATAACATCCCCATGCACCTTGCTGCATTTTTTTTTCTTACTTTCTAATGTTAGAATTATCAAACCACCAAAGTAGCCAGCATGAGAAAATTGGCAGTGGTAAGTGTTATGCAAGGAGAAGATGTCTTACTGTCATCTAAGTATAAATAGAAGATTAGACTGTGTTCTTTCTGGATGCATGAGTCAAAATTATTGACACTGCTTTTAATCTTCTCTAATCCCATGCAAAACACTCCCATCTGATGTTGTCCTAGTCCTGTTTAGCATTTCCTGTTCCCTACCTACCCCACTGATGAGCTATATTTTAATTTCTCCTTAGATCACATTTCTCTTGCATCTTTCTGTGGCCAGAGTACTTCAGGCTTCTTGTCCTGTTCTGACAGCTGGAAGACTTCCAGTAAACTTCCCTTCTCTCAGACAATAAGATATTGTTAGCTAACTAATAACTTCCATTTTTCATGTGAAGCTCAAAACTACTGAAACTGTTGGTCGCTCATCTTAGACATCAATGCTGCTTCTGCTAGCAGTAGATGGTTCCACGGGTCTGTTGGCTCTTTGGTTCTGTAGGTAATAAATGGAGCAAAGATTTAGTAGTGGTGTGTTTTTGTTGAAGGTGATCTGAAATGTTGGGGTGGTTAACTTCAAAAATGGATTTGTGTGTATGTGATTTTGTCTGAAGGTAAGACTGAGATGTTCTAGGGTAAATAGACTGTGAATCACATGATAAACTTCTGCCAAGTCTCAGTGCTGGAATTGCTGAGATTGCCCTTTCTGTGACCATGCAACTCTGTTTACTTTATAGGATACTCTTTGACCAAGACCTCACTGTGGTAGGTGCTGTGCAAACACAGAGCTAAAATTGTCTGTGCCGCAGAGTTTATGAAATCCGGA
Organism: Aramus guarauna; assembly: GCA_013400195.1. Taxonomy (NCBI): domain Eukaryota; kingdom Metazoa; phylum Chordata; class Aves; order Gruiformes; family Aramidae; genus Aramus; species Aramus guarauna. The sequence continues at coordinate 251,564 of VXBL01002642.1, read as the reverse complement.
AGGACAAGGAGCTGAAATGAGGTTATAATGATGTGTTGTTTGTGTACAGCAGCCTAACCTTTGGGAAATCTTGCGACAGAGGAGAGATGGGAGAGGTTTTTTAAGGAGTGTAGCAAAGTAACTCTACCAGTGTTTCTTGGTTATGGCTGTCAAACATGAAAGATAGCCAGGGATAAAACTTAAAGGTGGCAGGTTGAAATGTATTTTATTCTTTTCTTTTTTTTTTTTTTTTTTTTTTTGAGCCAATGACAAAGNTTTTTTTTTTTTTTAGCAGCCAATGACAGAGGTTTTGATTAAGCATGGATCAGAAGCAGGACTTGGCATTTTGTAGCTGAGCCTGAAGACTTTGAAATCAAACCCCAGTAGGTTAAGAACATATTCCAAAGAGGCAGAATGATGTAGAAAAGAGAGATACTGTCATTGTGATGCAGTGGAATGATGATTTTGTAGCAGCATTGTGAGAGAATGTGTATGGAGCAGAGTTCTGTGAAGTCCAAGGGTAAAATTGATGTAATAAAGGAGGTAAGAACCTAGGTGAGACTTAAATACAGATCTGAGGGTAAGGACCTTGGAGGAGTTGATAGAAACAGTATTGGGACGAACACTGAAAGCTCCGTCTTAGCCATGTTGTGCTTGTGGGTGCAAACTATGCAAGTGAGGGAGTTGAAATGGCGTTTGTGACCCTAACCATAGGGTTGTGTTAAGTAGTCTGATTCAGCTCCTATTTTAAGTACATTCTGGACTTTTTTTTCCCCCAGCACAGAGAGTGTATTTTTCATTTCCATCACATATGTTCTGTTTTTGTGGTATGAACTTGGGAAATAATTTTTGAAATGGATTACACTAGTGACTGTGTGCAGGCCATTTGTGGTTTAGGAATCTTAAGTGGTAAGTGGAACCAGGGTGCCTTCAGTATTTCTAGTGAAAGTTTAAGTGAATATTGATCTCAAAGTTTGAATGCTAACTATAGCTTTTTAGTCTTAAAGGCTTTGGAGTCACTTTATTTGAATGTTTTTCTGATGATTTAGTGGCCCACAGTCATTGACATCTTGATGACAAGGGCTGCTGGCAACTTGAGTTGCCAGCAGGCTTTTTCACGTATCACTTGTGAGTTGTGTTTTATATTATAGATGTGGCAAAAACCTCTTGGTTTTCACTTTATTGTAGAGATTTGAATAATTGGGAGTAGCAGAGGAGTTGAGTATTAATCAAGTTAACCTGGATTGCCTAAACATGTAATAGTTGAGATCCTTCTTCTGTGAGGAACTGAGTAGTTTGTCAAGATGTCAAATTGGTCACAAGCCAAGCTAATCACTTCTGTGGGTTGCATCAAGAAAGGCAGAAGAAATGCTCCATATGTTCTGATTTGTATTCATTCAGTTTTGCCTAACAAAATTTTAGGTGTTAAGTAGGGTTTGTGACACCTTCTTGTTCTAACATCTCCAACCTATGAAAGTGGTAAAACATGATGAAAACTGGACTGTTCTATCATTAAATGCCCTCATGATTTAGTTCTTAATTCTTCCACAGGAGGACAACCGTACGGAGTTGCCAGGGGAAGCAAAAGTGTCAATGCGCTTGCAGTCCTCTGAGGTTTTATGCTGCTTGAATTGAGAGGGAATAATTATCCTAATTTGATAGATTTGGAGCTAGTATGAATATTTTATATTGACCAAGTTATTGGAACACTTAACTGTGTGAACATATTGGTTTAGTTTAATGGGGAAGAGGAGGTGGAGGTGTCTAGGGAAAATAGGCAGGAACAGAAAGAATTTTGTGTCTTGGCAGAGAATTTGAGTGCTTCTAAGCCAATGACTCTGTCATCCCTTGTTATTTTTTTTTCCTTTGCTTTTTTTTTTTTTTACTTCTTTGTTTTTAATTAAGCCTACAGGACTGGTGTTGTTCAGAAGAACCAAAGCTGGATATGTAAAAAAAATTTTTTTCTCCACATCTTCAACTCCCCCTCAGAAGAGTGGGTTGTAATAATTCAAGGATTCGGACTGAGATGTAGGAGTCCTGAAAATGGATGTGCCTGAAAAATCAAGGTAGCCTTAAGTATCATCACAAGATGTTAAAATAGGCATTCTCTAGACTTATTTTTCAATCTTCTCTCTTCTCTGTGCTTAAATAAAAATAGGAAATCAGTATGGTCACAAGTTCCTAAAAAGATAATCTGAAGTATTGAAGTTGGTAAACATGGTAGACCCACTAGGTGATGAAAGGTACTAATGACAATTATCACAGGGTTTTGTCAAAGAGCATGATTGGAGGAATGGGATGTATGGATAGGTTCTGTTGCCACATCTGGGTCCCCGGAGGTGGATTTGCTGAACTATGAGTGGGAGAGAAAGCTAGTTCTGTAACTAAACCTAAATTCTACTTTTCTTCAATTCACTGCTCAGAGAATTGATGAAGTTTTTCTGCCCTATCCTGCTATGATGGGAGGGAATCCGCCTTGGTAAGGAAAAGCCTTTATGAACTGGATTGATGGCATCTTTTGTATCTTCTGTTTATGGTGTGTGTGTGTATATATACACTAGGCTGTCAATTAAAAGGGCACCTGAGAAATGATCTAGATTTGGCAAATGTGTGAAGAAAAAAATAGGAGCCCTTGAAAGATGGACATTATTGCATGACTGTATTAGAATGTGGGCAAACCAAGTTTCAAAGGTAGAGAAACTATTAAATGTTTTGGTGGTGGTGGTGCGTGAACTAGAAAAGCTTTTCCACATCTAAGCTTTTGTCTTTGAAATGGAAGCAATGGTGATAAGGGGATGGGAAGAGGGAGTAAAAGAAGTGCTGAAATAAGTTTATCTTCCAGAGAAAGAAAAATAATATAGTTTAATGTTTGTGAAGGTGAATGGAGAGGAGTAAAATTACTGGGTTTATGGCACTTCATATCTACTGAGTTCATGGTTTTGGTATTCAGTGTAGTTTGTTCCCAGGTGCATTTTTTGAATACGCTTTGTAGGTTTCCCTTGTGGATCAGGGCAGAGTACAGAGATGATTATTTTCTGAGTGATGTCCTGCTCTGGCAGCTGGATATTTCTGTCCTTTGTAAATGCCTCTTTAATGAGCTCCACTACTATAGTGGCTGCTTAGCTTCCATTAGGCATGTAGTGCATTGGATGAAGAATGTTACATTCCGGAAAATGCAGGTGCAAGATCCAGGGATTTTGATGTCTGTATTGTAGAATGTGTTTACTGTCATGGCATTAGATGTGCTGGCAAGTCACTGTCTGGTGCTAATGTAGCCGCTAAGCGTTGGGATTGGAGCCAGCTTAGTATTTTGTGCAGAAGAGAACCCTCAGAAACAAAAACGTAAACTGATTTATGATCTTTTGTGCTAAGCAATAATCTGTTTATTCACCATCAGTCCTGCTTACAGTTGTCATGCATTGACTGAGAATTTTGACAAACTATGTAGGTTGCAGTAACTTGCAGGTTTGAATGCTCAGGTGCTGCTTGTATTTGTGTTCACAGATCACTCTGTCCAATGCCTTCCTAATGTTTTCTTAGCTTGTCTCTGCCTACTTTTCTTCCAGGGTTGGTTTTGCTAATGTGGCACTCCAGGCTAATAAATCTGTTGCCAGTTAAATACCAAAACTCTTGAGTTTACTTAGGCAAATGAACTGGTGCACTGCAGATGCAAAGCAGCTGCAGATCACGTGTAATTCGCACTTGCTGGTATATTCTGTTCTGGTTTATTGATGAAAGTAATCATAAAAAGGCAAATCTAGGTTTCTTACGTTAGAAATGTGTATTTACTTGTCAGTGCAGTATATAGCACAGTGAAATCCTGAGCCATAATTAGTGTTTGGCACTCTTGACAATAAAAGTAATCCATTTAGATGATCTAGTAATAATGATCTCTTGAATAATTGAGACTGTGAAGCTTTATTGTAGGTTGTCTTGCTGGGTGTTCAAAATACATTTAACGCAAGCATATTTTCCAGAAAAGGCATTTAGGTTTGATTTGAAGGTTCTGAATAGTGAATCCATCTTCCTTTGTTAGTGATTAATCATTGTTGTTAAAATAGCATTGTATTTCCTATTGAGAAGCACAACAGGGTGAATTTCAAGGTCTGTGATTCCTCTCTCACTGCTCTGCTGCCTGCTACCAAGTTTCTGTCTAATGTTATTGTGATTCTTGCTTTTAGTACTTGAGCAAAAGCCTTGTGATTTACAGACTGAAAAGTCCATGAGATCTTGGAATCCTCCAGTGCTGTCCAGAGGCAGGCTTTCAATACAAAAGAGATGAAGCTGGAGTTTAAAGTGAATAACCTTTTGTTAAAGTACAGAGCTTTTTGAAAGAAACAAAGCATCAATGATCATTGCTAGTGCTTGGTGGCTTGGCTTTCAATGTCAACTGTGCTTAGTGCAGCTGAGAACTAAAGGAACAGATCTGCAGCCTGTTAGAAAGAAACTCAGTTCCTCAAGTCATCTGGCACTGTCTTCCCCAAACTGGAGCTCATACTGGGACAAAACATCTTTATGAAAATTGAACGAACATGTTTGCTGTGAGACTTCCTGTTGCCCAGAGTCTTCATAATTAATTACTTGAGGATATCAATTTATTAGCATTCTGCTAATGAAAAGCTGTCTGATGTAGCATTAGGTTTTTGTCATGCAAAGATGCTTTTTTGAGAAAATCTCAGATCCTGGTGGCTCAGACAGCATTATCACTTGTCTTCTCAGCAGATGATTTGTTTGGATGATGCAAATATACCTTGCCTTCACAGACAGCAAAGAAAAGAATCGCATTCCAGTGTTCTACCAAACTTAGGTATCTATATATATAACTCGGGGACTACTGATGGTGCAGACACTTTAATGCTGATAAGAAATAAAGCTTACTCATGGTTTTAAGCAGAGAATAAAAAAACATTAAAAAAAATGTAAGGAGCCCCAGTCATGACTTTGTTATAGTAGCCTATTACTATCTGGTGTTTTCCTGTGAAGTATTTCCTGGTAATATTTACAAGTTACGTTTGTCTTTGTTAGTAATCTGAATATATGGCACTAAAGAGATTTTCCAGCCTATTTTTACTAACTTTTCAACACTTTTCTGCACCCTCCTCCATTTTTAGCATGTTTTAAAAAATGTGGATATCGGAGATGGATGCAGTACTTTAGCTTCAGTCTCAAAACATATGTTGCATAAAATAATTTTGTTGTTTTTTGTTTTGTTTGTAGCTGCCCTGCTACAGTCCACTGCGTGGCTCATGATCAATGCTGTTTGTGATCACAAACCATTTATCCACTCCCAACATTTTTTTTTTTCCTGTTTTATCTTTTTCCATAGTTTTCTACTGTACTCTAAATATAACCTTTCTTTTGTTTGGACGCATGACTGCACTTCTCTGCTGTGGGTATGTTACAATTCTGACAAACAGTCCCTGAATGTGAGGGCTGAACATCAAATATGATCCTCCTGGAAGGAGCCTGCAAGCTCTGTCATGGCAGATACAGTGTTTTAGCAAACGTTAGCTTGTGAGCAGTGGATCATATTTTTTGTTGGAAACAGCTCTTGGATCCTGATTTGAACTGAGCCTGTCAAAATGTCTGTGCACCCCCTGTTAGTGAGCCACAAGGACAGAAAGCTGCCGCCTGGCTTCTGTGGAACCCCAGACCTGCAGAGCTCAGGGCAAGGAGTGGGTATCTGCTGTCTCTCGCTACAGCGAGATGCTGTAAATCATTGATTGTCTCTTGGTGTCCTGTGTCTGTGAAAGTTGGAGTTTGGACTCCTGATGAGTTCCAAACTTGGTGGGAATGGGAAGGCGGGAGGAAGAATGTTACCTGCATGCTTAACTTTAGGTGTAAGGGAAAAAATAATACTATCCCAAACACTTTGAGAAGTTGTGATCCTCTGTTCTAGAAAGAGAAATGAAGCAGTGAGCTGTGCTGGTTTCTGAGGTCTGAGAAAGAAGGGGTTTTTTGTTTTGTTTTGGGTTTGGTTTTTTCTTTGTTAACATTTACATTTTTTCCAGAGTTTTTACTTTTACTCCCAGACATAGTGAATTGCTACATTCAAATCCCCAAATAAAATGAAACATCAGAAAGAAGCAAGTTAACACTTAAGCACGTGCGGTATTTTTTTACGGGGTTGTGACTCCAGATTTATCATCTTTCTTGTTCTACTTCTGTTCTAGTAAGTGGACTTACCTGACTACTATCTGCAGTTTTTGTTGTAGAACTGTCCTCATAGGCTTTCCACCCTGACATTTCTTGATGTGGCTCTGGACACTCTTACAAATAGTTCTCTATGTGTGTCTTATTTCTATATCTCAAATATATTTCTTTTATGGGTTACTTTGAAACAGTGTAATTTCTAAATTATTTGCAACCTTAATGTCACTAAAAATCTTGTGTTAATGGTTCTTTACTTTGTTATTTTTGGTCTTTATGCAACTCGTATTTGTTTCGACAGCCTTCTTTACTCTTTGAGACGCTTGACAGACCAGGACCAGTTGTGATCAAATATACCCTTCTTATAAAATACCTTCCAATCTACAAGACCCACCTTGCTTGAGAAAGGAGAGCATGTAAAAGTGGTGAGACTCAGCACTATGGCTGGACTCTTTAGTTCCTTTTTGCTCTGTGGAGCCTGTGAGTGGAATGACAGCAGGGGAACAGGACCACACAACTCCGGCTCTGTGAACCAACTGCAGCAAGGACGTGGTGAGGAGAGTGGGGGTAACCGCAACACCGAAATGGCTGCAGCTCTCCTTCCCATAGCANCCGGTACTCAGCAAAATTCTCTGCCATGCCTTGTTTATTAATACAGTGTTAACTGCTTACTAATTGCTGGTTTTTCTGAAGTGAGGTGGAAAGAAGTTGGAACCACTGTCTTGGCAGAAGAGGCTGGCTTTCACCGGTCTCTTTCCAGAGGAAACTTNAGCAAACATTAGCTTGTGAGCAGTGGATCATATTTTTTGTTGGAAACAGCTCTTGGATCCTGATTTGAACTGAGCCTGTCAAAATGTCTGTGCACCCCCTGTTAGTGAGCCACAAGGACAGAAAGCTGCCGCCTGGCTTCTGTGGAACCCCAGACCTGCAGAGCTCAGGGCAAGGAGTGGGTATCTGCTGTCTCTCGCTACAGCGAGATGCTGTAAATCATTGATTGTCTCTTGGTGTCCTGTGTCTGTGAAAGTTGGAGTTTGGACTCCTGATGAGTTCCAAACTTGGTGGGAATGGGAAGGCGGGAGGAAGAATGTTACCTGCATGCTTAACTTTAGGTGTAAGGGAAAAAATAATACTATCCCAAACACTTTGAGAAGTTGTGATCCTCTGTTCTAGAAAGAGAAATGAAGCAGTGAGCTGTGCTGGTTTCTGAGGTCTGAGAAAGAAGGGTTTTTTTGTTTTGTTTTGGGTTTGTTTTTTTCTTTGTTAACATTTACATTTTTTCCAGAGTTTTTACTTTTACTCCCAGACATAGTGAATTGCTACATTCAAATCCCCAAATAAAATGAAACATCAGAAAGAAGCAAGTTAACACTTAAGCACGTGCGGTATTTTTTTACGGGGTTGTGACTCCAGATTTATCATCTTTCTTGTTCTACTTCTGTTCTAGTAAGTGGACTTACCTGACTACTATGCAGTTTTTGTTGTAGAACTGTCCTCATAGGCTTTCCACCCTGACATTTCTTGATGTGGCTCTGGACACTCTTACAAATAGTTCTCTACGTGTGTCTTATTTCTATATCTCAAATATATTTCTTTTATGGGTTACTTTGAAACAGTGTAATTTCTAAATTATTTGCAACCTTAATGTCACTAAAAATCTTGTGTTAATGGTTCTTTACTTTGTTATTTTTGGTCTTTATGCAACTCGTATTTGTTTCGACAGCCTTCTTTACTCTTTGAGACGCTTGACAGACCAGGACCAGTTGTGATCAAATATACCCTTCTTATAAAATACCTTCCAATCTACAAGACCCACCTTGCTTGAGAAAGGAGAGCATGTAAAAGTGGTGAGACTCAGCACTATGGCTGGACTCTTTAGTTCCTTTTTGCTCTGTGGAGCCTGTGAGTGGGATGACAGCAGGGGAACAGGGCCACACAACTCCGGCTCTGTGAACCAACTGCAGCAAGGACGTGGTGAGGAGAGTGGGGGTAACCGCAGCACCGAAATGGCTGCAGCTCTCCTTCCCATAGCATCATCCCCACTTTGCTTCAGCACTGGCGTTCTCATCCCCGTTTGCTCTTTACTCATGTCACAGCTCTGAGATGCCTCGTGTTGCCCATCGTATATTCTGACAGTAGCGCTGGTGTGATCCAGCCCTTTTCCCTGCAGTCTCCCCTGTTTTCCTTTAGCCCTTTGTCTTCCTGTCATTCTGGAAAACAGATAGCAGTTACTCTGTATTTCACCAAGGAAGAGTGCACCTGAAAGGGCAGATCAATACTCTTTGAAATGTCTGTCCAGGGAATGGAAGAAAGTGGGATCACCTAAATTCATTTGCTTAGATGGGAATAGAGGGCTCCACCTAGGCCACTACTGCACTGAACATACCCCCACCCCAAAACCCAAACCACC
>VXBL01002642.1:165045-243017 GCA_013400195.1 Aramus guarauna | reverse complement strand
CTCTCTCCCTGATCTTACTGCAGACTGAGTAAGATCTGCACTTAGGCTTTATTGAATATTGTCTGTAAATTGTTTGGCATAAAACATCCTGTTTCAGGAGGACCTACTTCTAAAACTAATGTTGAACTGGAAGAAATCTTTTTGAATTTTCAAACAGCTTTCATCATAGTAAGTGCTGTATTGCTGGAAAGATGTGCTCTGTGGTCTTCATAGAAATGTATGAATTTATCACTGAAAGTGAGATTTCAAGGTAAGGATTCTGGACTGTGGAGCTATTACTAGTGTACTGTAGTATAATGGTCTCATATGCAGTTGTGATTTAGTGAGCTGTACCAGATTTCAAGCTGTCTGCATTGCAGCCTTTTTGTTATTAATAGTTAATGATACTCTTCTCTGGCTGTAAGCAGATCCTTGCTTTCAACCTTCCCCTCCCGCCCAGTCCTTAGGACCTTATGTTTTGTCCTCTTAACTGGGGGTGGGGGAAAATAGGTACGATTGCTTTCAGAGCTATCAGAGCTGTTTTATAGATGGTCTGAACAGATTTTGCTTGAGAACAATGTGAGCTGCCCTCTCTCAGGTCTGTTAAGCTTGCTGTAGCTGCGATGCTGGCCTGTAGGCATGCTTATCATCCAAACACTGATCATCTTGCATGGCAGCTCAGTGCGCTGGCTTTAGCCTGCTGATGACCCTGGATTATGTTCTTGTTCATGACATGTCTGCAGTGAGTGCAAGGTTCCAATTATATTTGCCTTCAGGCAGTTCTCAAGAGATGGTGGGGGAAGGAGAGGGCAGGGAAGAAGAGAAATCATTTGTGTAACTTAAAAAGTCTTTGAGAAGACTGTTTCAGGGAAGAAATCTGAATTTCTAGTGTAATCCTTATCTCAGAATTGTAAGCCATAAATACAAATAAATACAAAACTTGCAACTACCTCTTGTTTTTCGAATTATTTTTTTTCTTCACAAAGGAACACTCTGGACTTAATCTGTTTTCGTTTTAAAGATGATTTAAGGAGAGACTGTATCCCTGAAAAAAAGACAATTTTAATGTCTTGTGCTTTAGAAACAAACAAACAAAGCAACGGAATCCTGAACAGGAGCAGTGGAAGATGCTTGATCTTGCCACAGGTTTTTCTTCTTTTTTTTTTCTTTTTTCTTTTTTTTTTTTCTCCCCCCTGATTGAATAATGTAACCAAAACTGCTTGGCCAATATACATTCTTTTTCTTTACCTCTGTGCTTGCCTGTTATCTCTTCAGTTTCAGTCTACTTCAGCTTTGCTACTGCTTTTACTGGTAAGCAATCTCTTTCAAGGCCTCGGGGCAGAGAAGGCGTGAACTCTTCACATAGCAGTGAATGGGTGATATTGTCATGCCAAATGCGTGACAACATAAACCATAATTGAGCCATCAATAAGACTTTGGAAATGACTATTCATAACTTGTCCTGCAAACAGATATTAAAGGGAAAAAAAGACATGTTTTCAGTTACAGCAACAGTTGTACAAGTTTAATTTGTATTTTCAGATAGAAGATTTTCCTACTAAAAATTTTAAAAACAACATGTGAAGAGATCGACTTTCCAAAACTGTGTGAGTTGCTCATAACTTTCATGTTACTGTTTAGGCAACGGGTGTGGTTCCCTATTTGCATTTTGAAAACTAATTCAAGTGGAAAGATGTTTGATGCTTTCATTTTTTCCCAAATATTTTCATTGTTATATGTAGAAGAAAAAAAAAAAAAAAATTAAGAATTTTCAAAAGTTAGAGAATCACAGAATAGTTTGGGTTGGAAGGCACCTCAAAGATCATCTAGTTCCAACCCCCCTGCCATGGGCAGGGACACCCTCCACTAGACCAGGTTGTCCAAAGCCCCATCCAACCTGGCCTTGAACATTTCCATGGAGGGGGTATCCACAGCTTCTCAGGGCAACCTGTTCCAGTGCCTCACCACCCTCATAGTGAGGAATTTCTTCCTAATATCTAATCTAAATCTACCCTCCCTCAGCCTAAAGCCATTCCCCCTTGTCCTGTTACTACACTCCCTGATAAACAGTCCCTCACCATCTCTTCTGTAGGCACCCTTTCAGACACTAGAAAGCCACAATCAGGTCTTCCCGGAGCCTTCTCTTCTCCAGCCTGAACAATCCCAACTTTCTCAGCCTGTCTTCACAGGAGAGGTGCTCCAGCTCTCTGATCAGCTTCGTGGCCCTCCTCTGGACTCTCTCCAACAGGTCCATGTTTTTCTTGTACTGGAGACCCCAGAGCTGGATGCAGTACTCCAGGTGGGGTCTCACCAGAGCGGAGTAGAAGTGCAGAATCACCTCCCTTGACCTGCTGGTCATGCTTCTTTTGATGCGGTCCAGGACATGGTTGGCTTTCTGGGCTGTAAGCGCAGTTATTGTCAAGACAAAGTTATCAACTTTGCTATTACTGAATTAACCATGCAGTTAGTCACTGTTGGCAGATACCCTTTGCATGGGAGGTTTGTCAAGTTTTCACCAACAGTAGCCTTAAAGAATTGTGTGTAGAGTTTTCATGTCATCGTGCTGTTCACAGGGCCATAAAGGGCATTTTAAACTCTCAGTACGTTCTGCAGTGCTTGGGCAGAGGATTGGAGCAAACTCATCGCACCCTGTATCGGGAAGGCTTGTTCCTGTAAACAGTGTGGCTGCAGCGTGTATTGTTTCTGCATGTAGTTTCATGTGAAGAACTAGAAAGAAGTATCTTTCTAGTTTGTGTGGCAGCACACTGTTTTAGTGTACTCTGCTTAAAAGAGAGATCTCTGTGTCACTGGTGGGCCCCAAGAAAGCAGCACGATGTCTGTAAAACGTCATTTTGTCTCTATTTGAAAAATATTCTAAATTTGATTAAGGTGCTCTGTGGAAGACATACTGAATGCTGTCAGTGCAGAACATTTGGGAGCCACTTAAAATAGATAATAAATAGACATAGCCTATTCCCTCAGGGAGATTTTTATAGGCTATTCCTCTTACTGAGCAGGACTCCATCTCTGTTTTGGGACACTTGGAGTTTAGAGGCAGATTTCTAAGGGAACACATGCAGAAGGCAGGGGAGCCTTGTGTAGAAAGGTACCTCAAAGGGGAATAGAAATGAAAGAATTCAGATTTAGAGAATCATAGAAAGCCTATTTAACTTGAACCCAAATGTCTGTAACCAGCATGTCCATTCCAGCTCAATGGATCCAGAGGTGCTTTCAGAAGCTTCAGGATATTCTGTAGAAAGGGTGCTGTGACTGGTGATTTGGTGGCTTTAAAGGATGCCATTCACAATCGGTTTATTGTAATCAATGATTCCATTTGTTTTAAGGAGAGACAATCTTCAATGTTACAAATTTTTTCCCAAGGACAAAGGAAGAAAAGACCTATTAATTGCAAGTTGTGTCTTGCATTGGCTAAGATAAAGAAAACCTGATTCTCTCCAGAGTGTTTGCATGTGCTGTGATGTTGTAAACATCAGTATTACAGTCACTGGAATTGCCAGCAAGAGAGTGCTTACTACTTATTTGCAGTATGTTAACTTGTGACATGCCCTAGTCTAAACCGTCTTCTCTTCGTTCAGCAGCTGCTTTTTACTTTGAGCTGCTTTGATCGGTACCACAGGTCTCAATACCTAATATTTATTTTGACATGTGGTAAAAAAGTAGTCTGCTTTTCTGGCTTGGACTCTGCCTATAGCAGTGCTCTTGTTAGCTTTCAGGCACAGCAGAGTCTGAGGCCAGTGGTAGTTGCTGACTGAGGGTTTGTTTGTGACTTGAGGGAACATGTGACAGGAGAAAATCTGGGAAATGAATATTCACGCAGGTAGGATGTAAGAGGGATGAGATGGGAAAGAAGCTTTGTATCTCTGCATTGAAGACAAATTAATAAAAAGAAAAGGGATAAAAAAAATGTGAACTTTAAGGGGTGCAGTGCTGTGCTTCAATGCAGTACTTGAGTAAGAACTGTTCAGCTAAGTGACTCAACTAAGAGTATACCTTTCATTGAATCTTTCTTTTCCTTGATGCTCGTTTTAGGAAAGGAGGTTCTTTACATGCCTCTCTCTTTTATGGGTCTTAAACCAGACTTCTGGCTGTGGCTACCAAAGCAGGGTTTTTTATGGTTCCCTCAAAGTTGACTGGTAAACCAAGGCTTTATTCACTTGTTCTCAGCTATGGCCCCAATAAGAGGAGTGATACCAGTGAAACAAAACAGGTGGTTCATCAAAGTTGTTTCATAGCCATGTCCTGACAGAGATCTCAGTATGCAGATGACCCCTATGCTAGGTAGATAACTTTAAATAGAGGGCTTTGAAGAGCTATTAAAAAGAGCCAAGAGTCTTTACATTCTTTTAGAAATGGTGCAATCTTCCCCACACTAGTAGATATCAACCCCAATACCTTATTAGTAGCTTTTAATTGGCTACTTAAAATAGAGTAGTTTTACCATGAAAGATGATATTTCAAAGCCTGCCAAAGATCTGTGGGCCACACTATCTTCTGTTTCCACATCATCACACCATGCTAACCACATAAATTGGATACCTTCCAAGGTGTTTGAGTATCTTTACAGTACTCTGCAATTCTTTTTTGGCAGTCATGGCAATTAGAAATTAAAACAACAATGCATAAAAGAAGTTTGATCTCGTAGGCAGGTGGATGTCAATAAGTTGGTGTGGTTTGTTTTTTTTTCTCTTGTCTTTTTCCCCCTTCTTATTTTCCAGGCAGAACAGTTTATTATTAAGCTGTACTATCAAAATTCGCTGGGGAAACAAATCACTGATTCCTGTGTCAAACCAGCAGGGAGCTTGATAGCAAACTTTGCTAGATTGTTCTGGGTAACGGTTAATTGTCAGAGCAATGCTTCAGTCTCTTGGTGTAGCAGGTCCAGTATTATTACAAAGACGGATTCCCAATCAGCTATATTTTGGTATTCCCTAAGAGATACTAGGTAGTACTGCAATAACTCTGCTTTGAACAAAGTTTTATGTAGTGAAAAAAAACAGATAAAACTTTGGTATAGTTTAAAGGCTCAAATACTTTAATCATTGCAGATCTTTGTGGTTAAGCAGCTCACAAAATTTTATGAGCTATCTGTTGGTAGCAAAGTCTGTAGGTGTGGTTATCCATTGACATGAAGATGCCTGAATCATCCTTCCTCACAAGTAATTTGTGATTTGTTTTCTAGAGAGACCTGCAGGGCAGCGTTGAAAGGTCAGATCTGGCTGTCCCAGTCTGTGTAATTTTCTACAGTGGTCTTGGGGTTCCACAGTGTTAAAAGACTTCCATCAAGATGTGTTTCAAATGCAAAGCTATTTGTTGTTAAGCTTATGAGCCACCCACAACCAGCAATAAATAGATGTTACTGTATGTATTCAAATGTGTACATACGTGATACTACTTACAATGGTTGCATTGATGCATCAGCCATTTTTTAAAAAAGTAACTGTAAGACAGTTTGTTTTTAACTGTGAACAAAGTGAGAAAAAATTTGTCTTGGAAGTGTATTCACTGTTGCATTGTCTGCCAGTCATTTGATCGATGATTATTGAAGTTCACATGAGCTTTTTTGACAACAAACAACCAGTCACAAACATGAAGATCCTTCTGTCTGATTCTGTGTGGAAAACAGAGATGTTCTGAGGAACGGCTGTGTGGGTCAGTGTTACGTGAACAGGGAGGTAAATAACTTGTTCAAAGCAGTCCAGGTGCGGGAATGAATGGTTGTAAATCTGAAACATTTTGTGACTGTGGAGAGATTGACAAATTAGGTGAATTTGTGGTAGAACCTCTGGTTTGTAAAACAGTCTCTAAGACAGTCTGTTCTGAGCTCGATGCCCCTCAAATGAGTAATCCCTCAAGTACATCTGCTACTTCTACAGAGATCTGTACCCTGGCAGGAGGAAAAAACCCAGTGTTGGTTGTGGATCCTGGCTCAGCTGGTGTGTTTTCTCACAGGACTGTTGAAGGCCCGGGTAATCTTACTGGTTCTGGAACAGTTTCACTGGTTCTGTTTATCAGACCTTGTACAACAAGGTATCTATGGTTATAGCATTATTTTTTTTGACACTTTTGATTTCACAAATTGCCGAGAACCTCTGTTTTCTTCAGTCCAGCGTGCCTGTCTCTTGCATTTCAAACTGAAGCAAAATGATATAGTCTGATTATTTGAAATGCTGTATTTGTGTAGAGCAAGATCTATTTGCTTAATGCCTGGATTGTTTTGTTTCTTTTGATTGTAGGAAGAGTTTTTGGCATGCGCTACTAAAGTGGGTTACAGATTGAGGCATAACAACAAAAGATATCAACAAATGCTCCACTGTATATTGGAAGTTGTTCAGCCAAGTCTCAGACTGTCTTCATAGCTTGTATTTCAGTGAGGTCCCTGTGGTGAGAGGTTGGAGAGAGGCTACGTGGTCTTCGTGTACACGCTAACCGAACAATGTGCTGATGGAAGCACTGAGAACAGATGCAGTGAGAGTTAGCTCTCTGATCTTTCAGCTGAATTTCTAGCTTCCATCTCCTACACGACCAAGCTGCTAAGTGAGAGTCATATGCATGGATACTTGAGCAAAAAGCTGTTACTTAATATAACTATTGTACTTAGAAATGTTCTGTACTTGTCGATTCGGCAACTTGCCCTCTGCTCATGCAGCTCAGTTTTATTTGCGCTGGGGCCCGTGTGGCCGCGTGGGCTGCCTTGACCCCCATGTGCTTGAGCCTGAGAGTCTGAGGGCAGGGAGAGTGCTTGTGTGACCCCTAACGGAGCCTGCAGAAGAAAATTTCCTGAACTTAAGTTGAATGTGTACATTCATTATGAGTAGGATCCATATCTACAAAATAGCCTGAATTGTAGTTACAACTTCAGCATAACTTTGAAGTAATTATACTGTGGTGTAAATGCAGAGATGAAGCAGATGCAAATGTTTCTATCAGTATTTCAGTAGATTTACTGAAACTGCAGAATCGTTGTTATGCTTTCATGTAATTTTTTTTTTTTCAAATACAATCCTAGAATGTGAATTCAATACAAATATACCTCAAGAAGCCTCTTATAATTAATGTTCTTTACTACAGTAAAATAATTGTTGCTTGCTTTAAGTTACGTTGTTTAAGAAGTTTAAGCTCGCTTTGACAAGGAAATATGGTCTGGTCCCTGGAGGTTATTTAGTAGATGTGGTAGACCATTCTGTTTACAAGTTTGTATAGCAAACATTCACAAATTTCTATTGGTAGGGAACAAAAAAAAAAATGAACCTTAAACATAGTTGTTTTTATTGCTATCCACTTCCATTGCTATCCCCATTTTCCCACCTTCTCAACATCAGCAAGCGTTTTCAAAAGAAAATAGTGTTGCTATATCAAGTCCTTTTTTGATGAAGTCTGCGTTACCCAGTTCTTTCCAGTTGCATTTGGATATATGGTGTTACAGAAATACATCATTTAGTGGATTTGCTTGTTTCGCTGATTTAAAATGATTCTTGCCTTTCACATGCAAAACCTATGTAGGTTTACTGGTTGCTTACTCTGTCTATTAGCATGGGCTTTCCAAAACATGTTTAATTCTTTCCACTTAAGAATTCATAGATAAGTTCCTAGTCACGTAGGCATATATTTTGTTCCTGTTGACTGCTATTGCATGCCTGTGTTGATTCCTAGCTGCAGGACAATGAAACTATCAGGAAACTCTTTGTAGACTTAGTTTTCAGCTCTCAAGTAAGGTACTTTGCACACTAATGCAGTGATGATCTAATTTTAAAATGCTAGCTTCACCTAATAATAAATTCCATTTCTTCATCATAAACCTATTGCTATTATGGATATTTTTGTTCTCTGGGAGAAAGTTGATCGGTAGTTTCTGTCTGACCCATTTAATTGTTGGAAGAAATCTGATGCCTGGCTCTTGCCATTTTGGCAGTCTCACAAAAGGGCTAAATTATTCTGCGAGTCCTGACTTGCCAGATGTATGAAAATATCTCTCTGTACAGATAAATCAACAAGCTACTGCAGTATTTTTGGATCTAGTACTGCTGGGCAGGTACAGTATTCCTAGGAAAAGAACCCCATGTTTTCAGAAGGAAACTTCCCAGGCTGTTACCATACTTGCTGGTTTTTCTTGCCTCCTGAGTTTCTGGCTTTCTCAGACAACATCCTAGCACATTTCAAAATGTTTTAGGCTGCTCTGTCTGAAGGGGGAAGTGACTTGTTTTGTGTGTGTTTATGTAGGTTTTATATATATAGATTTGTGTATGAGGTGACCTGGTAGCAGCTAGCTATTTGATGTTTTTGACAAGAGGTGTGATGTGGTTTTGATGCTACAAGATGTCCTTTATTTCTAAAAGACTGTAAAAGACATTCTAGATGCAGAAGTTCACCTTTTCTTTTACTTTCTTTTTTTTCTTTTCTGAGAAAGCATTTAAATCATTACTTTCATTGTGCCCCGTATTTTTTCTCGGCAGTATGTCAGAACAACTGACTGTGATCACTTAAAAAATGCCTGGATCCCTCTATCACCACATCAGTGCAGCACACAGAGGCGGCTGATTCCAGCTGACCTCCAGCTGCTGTCAACTCAACATGCTGTCCTAGCACTGATGTATCGCTCACATTCTTTGTGGGATCGCTATTGCTGTTGGTTGACAAGCCCTTTTGCCTGCTTGAAAGGTCATACTTGAATTTTATTGCTTAGAGGAGCCTCTGAGAGATTGGGGAAGATGCTCTAAATACTGCTTATATGTATGCCTTTGTGTAGGTTTTGATGTTTTATAGTGGTTCGATTATGTCTCAAGAGTATTTGAAGTGAGTTTGTGCCTTTCCTGCCAAGTACAATCACCCACCCAGAAGTTCTGATTCTGTTTTTTCAATGTATTTTCTTGTGTTATTGCTACTTAGACATTCCCTTTAAAGTGATTAATTAGACGAACCATATCCACACTCTTCAGGAGAAGAAAAGGTGGAGGGTTTTTTTTGTCTCCTTCAGTTGGCAGAAACAGAATTTTAAAGGTCTGCTCTCTAAAAGTATTTGGGTGTCTGGCCAAGAGTTTGTCAAGAGAGTTTGCAGAGAAACTGTTCTTTCCTGCTCTATAAATGTCAACTTAGGTGGGAGGCAGTTACTAGGTAGTAGATAAACTGTCCTGAAAAATGGTTATATAGTAAAAGAAAAGATTTAGACCCATTATGCTGAGTTTGTTCACTTTTCTCTATCCATTTTTACAAGCATTTCAATTTGTAGTAGCATGGTTTGAAGTAAAGACTGCATAGTGTAGTAGATACTCGATGTCTAAAAGTGCTTAGTCTGGCATTGCTGCTGTAAGTCTATTAACTTTAATTGCAACTGTTCCATCTCTCCATGATTAAAGTAGAAAATCGAGGAAGTTTCTAGACTTCATTGGAAAGAAGAAAATACGTACTTGAAGAACCTCATTTGCTGTGCACATCTGTCATCTTAGATAAGAATTTCCTCTTTTCTGTAACATTTAGGCTCACTTTCTCTGCCCCTTCTCCTCCAACTCCACCAGCTTCTCTTACTGGGCAGTTTTGGATGACTGTACTGGTGGGCACATCTCCCCATGTCCTTCATGGGCAAAGTTCTCCACAAGTTTGTCTCATTATGTTTGTTTATTTTAGGTTTGTGTTCTTTTATTCTTCTAGCCTCATGTTAGGACAGATGCAAAGAGGTGGGGAAGCTTGAGCATTTCCATGCTTCTGTCTTGTCTGTCTGTCCCCTCTCACTGATATTTGAATCTCTTGACCATTTCAGTGAAATATACAGTACATGAAACTATGATAACTAAAGGCAACCTTTTTCACAGAGAATTCAATGAAAACTAATGTTTGGGTAAGTGGATGGGAGTCCATATCAACACTTTGCATACAAAGGCACAGAGGACTTAGCAGGTGATGATTTAATTTGATCAGAAACCAGTTGTGCAGAGTCACGCATGTGCTTAAGCCACAGCATGTGCCTACATATCCCCAGCAGTCCAGGCTGAGTAAAACTACAGGATAGTGTGTTGTGGAGGTAAGCTCACAGGGTGAGAGGGGAAGAAGCTTTGGGATGTAGTAAGAGATTGGCGTGTGTTATTGGAGGGAACTTGATTTTGCAGCTCCGTAGGGAATGCAGAGTAATATGACGAGAGTATATTTGGGAACATAAGAAACCACACGTGTCTTCTGCTTCTGGGGAAAAAAAAAATCTTAAAAAAAATAAAATTGTAAGAAAGCAGTGAGTGATGTGTGTTCTTTATAAGCCACTGTTAATCAGTATAAACAATGAAGCAAGATCTAATCTCTAAAGCAGTTTATATATGTGATGTGGAGAATATAATTGATTTTTTTTTTTTTAATGCCTGCACCCAGGTAACATGTTCAAAATTGCACTACCACGATTTTTTTCTGTACTCGTGTGAAAATGTTGGGTTTTAGTGTTGAAATACCATGAGAGACTTCAGGATATGTGATAACAAATCAGAATTGCAGACTTTGCGGAATCTGTTCATCCTTCAGGAAGTCTCAGCTGTCAGGTGATGACTAAATCACCTTTCAAATTATAGCAGCATAAGCTGAAATAAGAGACTAAACAATTATTAAATGAGCACAGTCCCCACTATATAGAGTATTGTTTTTGTTCGATCTTTGATGCTTCCTCTTGCAGGTGAAAGGAAAATTTAAATATGTCATTGGATTTCTGTAAGAATTAATGACTTGGAATATGTCCATACTGCTTGTTGGGCTTGAGCTATGCACAAATGCAAGCCAGGCAAACCTGCCAAGGTAGCATTTGTTGTTGTCTACGTTATACCTTAGTATTTGCATCCATTTATTTGTGTTAAGTGTTCAATGCAAAAAATTTGGGAAGGTAGACTTTGAAACATCAGTGTAAAGCTCCCTAGAACAAGCGTTGAAGTACTAATTCTTGGAACTTGTTTCTTCTTTCCCTTCCTCCTCCCTCCCTTCAATTTAGCTGACCATATGATGCTGTTTTACTTCAGTTCATTTCTTCTGTGAAATTGTAGTGGCAGGCCAGCTGATAGATGAATTAAAAAAGTCGTCGATGATTACAGTTTGTAGGTTTGTGATGCTACTCTGAGAAATAATTGAATGCTGTCTGGGTATTTAATGAAATATGGAAAGGTGCTAATTCTGGGAGGTAAGAATAAAGTGAGTGTTCTTGTCAGATTTGGTAATTGCAATACTCTTGCCTGTCTATCAAGCTATCCTGAATATGCTTGCCTTTCTAGACTAAAGGAATTGTCACAACACTAAAAGCTGTGAGATACTTCACAGATATGGGATGAACAGCAGTGAATCAAGAACTTTTACATATTTAAAAAAAAAAAAAGCAGACTATCTTGGAACTGTTTGAGTCTTTCCCCTCCATTTTCTGGTGATGAAGTACTTGAGTGGAAGAACCTATATAGCTATAAAAAGGAAGTAGCTGTTGCCATCTGAAGTTTTCTTTGTTAGGCTGTGAGAGTCTGCGTTTGATACTGGTAAGTCCCTTCAGCCACTGGGTTCCAAGCGGTAGATCTCTAATTCTTAGAGTTTATCACTAATAGGTTGTGAGTATAATTGGGTATAATGACTATAACAATTATACTAATTCAAGAAATGTCTTGAAGATATGCATGTTCTTAGTTATACTGTAGCCATTGCTGGAGTGTATGTCAACAGTGTTTAACCTCTCAGATGTTGGTAACTTGTCACCTGCATGAGGTGTTATTAATTGGTACTGCAAGGTCTGTGAATTATTGGTCAGGTAATGATGCCAGACCAGTGATAAGCTTTGGCATTTGCCAACTTGGGCATGGTAAAACCTTTCCTCACCTTTCATGGGTTTACTACATTTGTGCAACTGTTTTAAGAATACATTCTTTGTACCATATGAACAGTACAAAGTGATAATTTACGTTCCTGGTCTGCGTAAGCAGAAGATGTTACATCAATCCCATTAAATCTCAGGTGAAATACGAGGCACTGCATGTATGATGGCAGTTTTGGCTGTACCTGTTGGCATTAACAGTGCAAACACATGTTCTTCTTTCTGGATTCTGCCCCTGCGTGCAATGCAGACTTTCTCTTGGTTCCCTTGGTAATTTGGGGACACTTGTGGTTTTGTTTTTTTCCCTTGTTTTCCATTCTGCTTTTTTTATCTTCTGAAAGGAGTAAATTGGTCTAATTGTTATGTTATATGGCATGCTTGATTAACTTTACAGACTGCCACCTTTGTCGACAGTTTAACTAGAAATCTAACTATTTGTACGCTCATGGATTAGCGTGTAATTATGTTTTCTAAATTGATTTATTTTTGATACTTCAGTTAAACTTTCTTATAACTGAATATTCACATCCTTGCAAATGGGGAGAGGAGGAAGTATTGAAAATTCTATGTGCAAGAATATTTAATAAAACAAACCCCATCAAATAAGCTGGCTGTTTCATATGCTTCTCAAAATGTTGAAAAAGGTATGAAACTGAAGTGCAAAAAACCTGAAGGTATCTCTGAGATAAAAACATCTTGGCAGCTCTGCTTAAGAGTATTGTTTATGTAATTTCATATTGTCTTGTATTCTTTGTTATTCCAGTGCAAAATGTAATTAAAGATAAAGGCTGCAAAATGAAACGCTAAAATGTCAGGAAATAGTAACACATCAACCAACCTGAATAATCCTACCTGCCACGCTTTGTAGTTTTAATGCATTGCAGCAAAATCTTGAGGACTACAAAGTTAAGGTAAAGAATTTGATGGGTATTTTAGAATGACAGAAGAACGTAGTCATCAGCCAAACAACTGGAGCAGTAAAATCCTAAACTTCAGAATATTATTTTAAACAAACTACAGCATAGCAATTTTTAACATAAAATTGCAAGGAAAATCCAATTGGCCATGTCTGTTGTTAAAGCCCGCATTTACCTGACTTTGCAGTTAATTATGGTAAGCGTATTTAGTAACATATTTTAAACTTATAAAGGTTGTTTTGTGTGTCTGCTGCCCCTCCCCTCCATTCCCCCTGACCTTCCCCCCAGTGAAATGCTTCTTTGATTCTAAATTAGTGACTTGACCCAGCCTTTATGTAGTTCTCTTCTGGCAATTTCTTTGGCTTGACCCATCTTTCACACTCGCATGTAGGCAGTGTTCTTACCCAGCTCATACAAAAGAAAGTCCCTGAAGACTGAATCTATGTTAAATAAAGTAGACTTTTAACAATTCGGATGGTCAGACTGACTGGCATGTGATAGCCGTTTTATGCGTTCTGGAGCTACAAAGCAACTGGAGAATGCAGAGCTGGTTTAGACAGATTTACAGCTGCTTCACCTCACTGACTTGGGGCAACAGGACCAGCAGTTTATTTTCATTCTCGATGTTTTGTGAACTCCTGAATTTTCTCATTTCCTTTTTTTTTTCACGCTTCAAATACGTATCTGTTTCCTCCTCTTGTGTATCCATCTTGCTGGCTAATTCAGATGCAGCAGGTTTGAGGATGTTTAGCATTGCGATTAATTTTTAGAAAGGATCTTGAAAGCGAGTTTCCCTCCATTGTGCCTGCAACTTCTCATTTTTCAGTCTGATTGAAGCCACAACTGCCTGAACAAAGATGGCCACTACTTGCCTTCTGTTTTCGCTACTGGGAATGAAGCCAATTGCCCCCAGGGGAGAAAGTGACTTCCTATCTGCAGGGATATAGATGATGACTTTGAGAAAGGATGAAAGCGAGGTAACAGTTATTCTTTGCTGAGAGGCAGCCTATGGCATCCGTCCTTCTGAGAGTGTAAGTAAATGGCAGCTGTTGTGGAAAAAGGGCAATTGTTTTGAGAGGTTCTCTGGAGACCATTATTCTTCATTCTCTGAAGAGCCACGGGAGAAAATTGCTGCTAAATCTAAATTTTTTCTCATAGCCTCTCCATTGCATTAAATAAACTCTAAGATATTAATCTTAAATATACATGCATGGAGATGATTTGGGGAGCAATTCTGGTAGCATAGATTTAAAGAGCATTTTGCATCCTTTGAACTAGTGAACTTTGAGAATGCTTTAAAAAAATAATCCATTCAGTACAGAATGGTAGTAAGTGCTCTAATTCTGTAGAGGCTAACTGTAGTTATGCATGAGTAGAAGCTTTAAATCTTAGGTTTAAGTACTGAACTTCTTCCCAACTATTTGAATGTAAAATAGTGTCTATCTAATGGTGACCCATTTGTGCTTTTCTTGGGTTAGTCATCCACTGTACAGGTCTCTTAGAAGCAGCATTTAGGCAGCTTGGGTTTTTTTCCTCCTCTTTCTTCCCTCTGCTTAATGAGTAAATTTGTGACTTCTCTAGTGCAGTTCACTCACTGGTACAAGATGACATTGCAACTCAGGTATTGTACTGAGGGTTCTTACTGATGACTTCAGTAAGTTGCTCCTTAGTGGATTCCTTAAAAGCAGAGTAAGCGACCCAAGTTAGAGAGTAAAGCAGAGCAAGCTGACAAGTCTCTGGATGTGCATTGCAGTGCAGAGCAGATGTACTTGAGCTGGGTTTAAGCTGTCGTAGCCACGGTAACATGGAGTTCAAAGTAAATGCTTTGGCAGTTGGCCTGTGCTCGTAAAACTGGTCTTTACAGATCTTCTAGCTGACTTCTAACATCTCTCTTCCTTATTCCTTGGCTAACATCCAAGCTGTATGCTAAATCAGTAAAGGTAGTGTAGGTGCACTCTGTGCAGTTTACGTTTACAGGCATTACAGTCACTTGCTGTCTTAACTTACTGCTTGTGGGGTTAATGTGTCATCAAAACCCCTCTGGAAACTGGCATTAATGACTTCAAACCTCTCAAAGGTAGCGGTGGATCCACGCGTACTGGAAAGCTGGAGAAATTAACACTGTTTGGTATCTTTTGTGAAAGTCAATCTGCTGACTGTTTACAATCGGTTCCGTCTCAGTGCTGCGAGTGAGTTAAACTTGCCTTTGTCCTCCCTTCTGTAAAAGTGTAAGTAATAGGAATGCCAGGCCAATATTCTCCCACACATGTGAGTGGTGATGCGAACTAATGTAAGTAATTTGGGCTGTGATGTAGTCTATATTCCCATCTGGCCAGGCTAATTCTTGAGTACGATATTTATTTAAATAAAAACTGTACTCAAATATGTTAATGCAATTGGTAATGTTTGCATATAAAAGCACCCCAATTCAGCAAGCCGTCACGGTTATAGGATTTTATTGATCTATGATATTTATATTGAATTGCCATTGAAGCGTATGTTGCTACGTTTCATCCCTTAATGGGCGACGTGCTGCTTCTAAGCATACTTTGAAGAAACCCTTTTGTAATGGCAAGTTGTACAGACCTGATGGAGGAGAAACATAGAGCGTGACAGAAACTTTTATTGGTCATTGCACTCTTCCTTGAAGCATCTCATACAGATGTTTGTTCATTTTTTTGGCTTCTCTTGAATGGAGAGACGGCTGAATGACTGAAAATTAGGAGACAGCTGGATACTGATGGGTCTTTCTGGAGCTGCCTTTTTTTTTTTTTTTTTTTTTTTTAAAAGTGTGACAACTCTGTACCCCTAAGTGTCCCACAAAACTTGAGATCAGCCCAAACACTGACAGCTAGATGAGGCAAGAAGCAATAGTGGAAAAAAAAGTTGCTCAAAGGAGCTGAAGGCATTTTTCAAAGATTAAGTGGAACTAGTACGGAGAAATAACTGTCTCCTTGAAATGTCCCATAGTCTATTGCTCTTCAGCTTTAATAAAATAAAAAAAATATTGAAGAGTCTTTTCTTTGAGAGACATTTAAATTTAATTTTAGTAACTTAATTTTTGTGTCTCAGATAATACCAAGTTTTATCATGCATTAAAACCTTTTGGTATGTATTTGTAGAAGCAGCCTGTGCTTTTGTTATTTTGCCATTGCTGTCCTGAAACATCTCTTTCCAGTGAGCCTGGGCTTGCTGGGGAGTGCTGGTCCCTTCTCCCATGCCCCACTGTATGAGACTGTTGTACAGTCCTCTCCTCTTGCACAGGATAATACCTTCTCTGACCCATCGATAGTACTGATTCCTGGCCTGGTAATTCTGCTCTGATTTGCCAAGGAGGTGGTCCCTCTGTGAGAGGAACAACAACAACATAAAACAAGCCTAAAATTGTAGTTTGAAGATCACTTAGTGACACACAATTAAAAAAAAAACAACTGAATTCCATCAGATTGTTTTGTTATTTGCCCTTCTTTTCTGTGTGCAGAAGGCTTTTCTTGTAAATCAGTACCAGATTATCCATATATAAAATAATGTTTTATCTGTAAAAATAGAACAAGTTCAACTTTTCAGCAGCATCAGAATCGATCATTTATTTCTTCTGTGTAGGCTTTTGCTAAAGTGCTGGTTTTATGGCATGTGATAAGCTGTTGAAATATAGAGCATGTTGTTTTTAGCAGGAGCCAACAATTCCCTAATCTGTTATGATATTTGGATTATATTTCTGAGGTTGCTTAGTAAGGATTTTAGGACAGAATTTTATGATTTCAGGCTGTTTTTAACTCTAAAATCTGTTTTTTTAGAACTCAGTAGGGGTGGGATTTTTTTGAAGTCACTGAGTTGAAACAAAGGCATCAAATGTGTGAATATTCAGTTTTCTGAAACTTTGATTTTATGATGATTAACACTTAAATAAAACCTCATTTTGTTTAAAGCAATGCACGTTCATTTTTCCCTCTGTAATGTTTCTCTGTATGTGGTATCGGCCGCACACTATTTAACAATGTGGAAAAATGGCTTAGCATTAAGTAACTCTGTTTCTGCTATAAAATGCAAAAGTAGAATAAATCTTAACCGCCGCCGCCAGGTAGACGAGTACTATGTGGCGATGGGAGCAAAGACTTTGCTGGTAGTGTTTTGGAAGATTTCAATCTGAGTTTCTTTGCTTATGTAAAACAGTGGTCTTTGTTTGGCACTTCGAATGGCGCTGGGAGTGTTGTGTAGCTTCATTGATTGGTTCCATGCAGTGGAAATCTGACCTTTAGCAGATGTTTGAGAAATTGCCAGCATTCAGAGTGATCAGCAGACTAGACAGTTTTTTCCTTGTTATGTCGATGAGAACTTCCATTAGATTAGTAACGTACGTGACAATGTTAAGCTTTTAAATGATTAGTAAACTTTCTGAAACAAGGCAGGTTTTCCTGCAGTGTAGAGCTGCATCAAGTAATTTATTTTCTTGGATGTGTAGTTTTGCTAATTAGTTAGCAAATACAAATATTTTGATAAAGTGGTCTTTTTTTTTTGTAGTAAAGACATTTATATTTTAAGTAAGTTTTGATTTGCCTGTATTTTCTGTAAAAGGTCGGTTTTAGCATGCTGTTATAGTGCAATTTGGGATAAATGCTTTCAAAGAAAAAAGAACAAGCTTAAATGGGCTGGGGAGGGGGAGGCAGCAGTGAAACATATCCCATCTGGAGCATTTGGCTTGGAACAGGATGTTGCATGACTCCATGTGAAGTCTGCTCTCACGAACAGTATCCTAAGTAATGTAGGAGATTCAGCTGCTTAGTGGTGGGAGTTTAGCATGAAACGAGGTCTGTTTTCTCAAACTCCAACGGTTAGAACTACAGGAAAGAGGTGGGACTTAATAAGAGATTTATGTGATGAATAACTCAACAACACCAGCAGTTGCCAGATTAAACCCTTTCCTGCAGGTGCTGGCTTTCCTCAGAGCTCTACAATTGTTTTTCAGTATGTTGCATGTGGGAAGAAAAATTATTTAAAGGATTAGAGGTTTAATATGAAAAAATTACTAAGTTGCCTATTTCTGGTTTTAAACTTAAAAATTAAATAATTGCAAAAGGGTTCATCTTGTCATTAGATATCTTGCAGACTTGTGTGCTTTGGTGGGGGGTGTGTGTGGATGGAATATTTTTTGTGTGTGTGTGTTTTTGTTTTGTTAACATCTTGGGTGCAGAAAGCATGTGAGGGAGCCAGGCTGTACTGAAAGCAAGGGGTAGTCTTAATTGAACAACCAGTCCTGCTGTTGTGGGCTCTTGGGCAAAATGTATCCCGTGAATATATGGGGGGTTTTAATCAAGGTTAGAAAGGAAGGGATGTGATGGTAAGAGAAGCCACAAACATTAGAAAGCTTGGAAATCTTTGCCCTTTGCTCTCAGTGCTCAAGAACACTTAATTTTTCCAGTGCTATGGAACTTGTCAGGTATGTTTCTTTATTTTTATGATTCCCACGAATTTGTGCCAAAATTCCTTGGCAGCTTGTTTTGGTATCTAATAATCTATGTATGAAATCATATTAAGCTTTTTGGATATATGCAATATTCTGATCCCTTCTTATGAATAAAACTAGAAAAGCTCTCCTTGCCTGTGTGTAGTGCATTTAACGTTGCTTCTGAATCTTGTTTATTCAGCCTTCGTCTCCTGATCTAAACATTGGGTAGTGGGAGACAGTAGCAACTCTTACTGATTCTGAGTGGGTTAGATGTTTGTTTCTGTGTGGTTCATCAGTGATCTCCTTCCCATCCTGAGAGACTCTTAGGAACGGGGTTTAGCTCTAGCATTCCATCCTCCCTCTTTTTTTCCATGCAGAGAGTGGGGAATAAAACATCTTGGCCTTACTGGTTTTGTGGGAAGTGAAATGCATGGGAGGAAACCATGGGATTTTTTTCTTTCTGTTTTTTCTTTATTTTTTCTTGATGTTCTTAGTTTTCATACATAGCCAGAATAAAAATACTGCTATATGTATTTGTCTGCAGGGTTGAGAACTATTATCTGTTCAATGTACATTGCAGTTGCATGATTGCAGGCCTTGGCTACGCTTAATGCTCTTAATAGATTATGATGTGTGAGGTATTTGTATCACAGTGAAATAAATGTATCACAAGCTGTGAGAGAGCCAATAATGAACATACTTTCAAAAGTATTTATTGCATATTCTTTTAATTTATTGCAGTATTAATGTTTGAGAGTAAAGGCAGACACCTCTGTCATGCATTTTTGTCTTGGATACTAACTGAAATTTCACGAGTAAGAATTGTTCCGTTCTCACTCACAGTCAGTTTGCTGCAGCGCAAGGTATATTATACATACAATTTACAAGGAAATGAAACTGTTAGAAATAACATCCAGATTTTAAGTAGTCCATACAGTGAAGCAGAAGGCATTTGGTAAAAGAAGGTAGAAACCTTAGTTGTCATTCCTTGACTTGTTTTGAAAACAGATTCACTTCTTTATCATTATCAATGAATACTTCAGTTATATTACATCACTAAGAGTTCTGCAGCTGGTGACTCCTTCAGTCAAAAATATCTTCTTACAGTGTGTTCATTTTCCTGAAGGGAACACTTGTGTCCTTTAACTTGAACAGTAATAATATTGCTCATTCCCTGGGGGAATGGGAGCAAGTATGATGTGAGTATGCTGTATTTTCTCTTGCACTGATTTTTCATAATACAACAGAATTGTACTCAGGGAAGGCTGCGGTTGTCTGAGTTACCTCTGGAGGTCATGAAGAACCTACTTAGTTACTTGAATTTTTTCCAGAAGTCTTGTCTGTATTCTGTATGACTGTAACAGTAGGTGAACAATCCATTGCGGTTCGTAGAGTTTTTTGTTTACTTTCAAGAAGTTTCCTCATTTTCAAGAAGTTTCCTCATTCAGAAAAGTTGAAGTAGACGAGATGTGTTAATATTTGTTAGAGAAAAAGAACTTGCTTGTGTTAGTACATGTCCTTAAAGATTTTTATTAAAATCTGAATTTCAGTGAGTATCAGAATTACAAGGAGCTCCTCAGAAAATAAACTGAGTGCAGAATGAGTGCCAAAAAATTGGGGAAGTTGTTCTGCATGTTTTGTATATAGTAATGGTTGAATCATGAGATACGTAAAACTATATCTTAATTTTAAATCAGCAAGATGATAGTATGGAAGTAAAGGAGAGAAAGGAGATGAAGATTACCAGCCCTCGTATTTGTACTTCAGGCTTTACTTTTTAATTGTTCAATTAATTCTAAATAATAAATAATATATTTATCATATGTATAATTTCTAGCATAAAAGCTGCCTTGGACTTACTAAGCTTGGTTGTGTGGTTTTGTTTTTGGTTGGTGGTTTTTTTTTTCCTCTTTCCCTCCCCAGAAACTTGCACAGATGGTGAGCAAATTATGTACACTTCTGAATTAATGCTTTTTTATTCTCTTCTCTGCAGCATGCATTTTGAATTGCAGGGAGGATTTTTTTTATTCCAGACACAGCCCTTATAGCCTATAAAATAAATGTGCATGAACAAACTTTCTTTTAATTTATCATCATCATCTTTACAATGCCATTTATTCAAAAAGAGTGTCCTTGCTGTTGTTTCAGAGAATGTCTGAGTTTTTCACTAGTAAGTTACCCAGAGATAGCGAATGCTGTAATTAAGGTTATTCATTTGGTTCATTAGGCAGCTTTTGATGGATACTCAGTGCCAGTGTTTTATTCTTATGTCCTTTACTTCTGGGCTTAAGCATTAAGGGTTTGATTGTGTTATCTGTGGATCTATTGTTCTGTTGGTGTTATCAATGGACCTATTGTTCTTCCTTAAAAAGGTCTTTGCAAGACATTACTAGGAGAGCAGAAAATGCATAACATTACACTGCCTTCACTTTTTTTTGTTTGAGTTGTAGTACCTTGGAGATTTCTAGGACAATTTAAANGTACCTTGGGAGTTTTTAAGAAAATTTAAAAAAAAAAAAAAAAAAAAAAAGGCATGCTGTAAACTTCTTACCTTAATTGCATGGTGTGTGTGGGTTTTTTTGGTTTTTTTTTTAAATAAACATTTCTCAGTAGCCTGGTGAATTGTGGTACTCAAATTAGTTAATACTTAAGATGTAAAAGGTTGAATGACCTATGTTGCATACCTGAGGAATTTTGATGCAGGACAGAAAACAAGAGAGGAAAAGTATATCTTCTGAAAAACACTAGTAGACAAGCATGTTGAGAGAGAGTTTTCATGTACGTATCATGAATGATTTCTGTAACCTTAAGTGCTTTCCACCTCTGTATTCCTGAAGCTTTTATGCATCAATAATTCTATTTATTTGAGGCAGAACTTCCTGTGCTGTAGCAGCAACGGCAACAACAACAAAGTGGGCAGTAGTTCAGAGGAGCCGGTCATCTTTATATTTCTGTGACCTAGTGTGGTTTGTATTGTAACACCTTAGCTGCACCTGAAAACCCACCGCCATTAGATTTCCATTACATTTAGTATCATGTAAATGTATAATCTCAGTTCCCAAAGAATTTGTGGTCAAAACAGGCGACACTGGGTTGGAGTGATTATATTCCTGCGCTACAGTACTAGAGACTAAAGCACAGAGATTGCAACCTGCCTGCTGTCATGAACTGAGTGCAGAGACTCCCAATTCAATATCAATGTCTGAAGTTTATTGTTTTTCTTAACCCCCAAAACAAAACAAAAAAACCCAAACACAAGCAAGCAACTGCTAGAAGACTTCTGAAATACATTGGCAAAAGATAATCGTAGAATNTGTTGGGGGCCCCAGAGCTGGACGCAGTACTCCAGGTGGGGTCTCACGAGAGTGGAGTAGAGGGGCAGAATCACCTCCCTTGACCTGCTGGCCATGCTTCTTTTGATGCAGCCCAGGATACAGTTGGCTTTCTGGGCTGTGAGTGCACATTGCCAGCTCATGTTGAGCTTTTCATCAACCAACACCCTCAAGTCCTTCTCCTCAGGACTGCTCTCAATCCAGTAAGTATTTGGTGAAGTTGGGACTGAATTGTCTGCATGTTACTAATGAATCTTCGTTCTGATGTAAATCATCTCCTTAAGACTGTGAAATGGAAAAGATGATTGCCTAAATTACTTATGGTGCTGCTGTATTTCTTTATAGCTCACATATTATTTATAGTGTTTTATTGGTTTTGGTCAGAAATTTCAGATATTCAGACTGAGGAGTGGCCAATATGGCAAAGAGGAGGTTGCGGACATGGATTAAGGCGGAAAACTCAGGAAGACATGGTTTTGTTCCTCCTCCTGCTCCCAAAATGTTACTTAGTTTTGGCAGGATGTTTCCTGATGTCTTGTTTGCTCACATATGCCTCTCCCCCCCCCCCCCCCCCCCCATCTTAATCTCCACTGGCCTTTTAGTAATACTTGGCGATATCTCAGTTCAGACTGAAAATGAACCTTGATCCCAGTTTGTGGACATTTATGCACCAGTGTACTATGAACTGTAATGACCCAGTTCTTCCCTATGAAGTCTAGTCCTGCAATTTGGTATCAAACAGAAAAATAAAGGAAGATCATATACACCTGAAAAGTTTTAATCCTTTAAAACTTCAGCTTGTGAGTACGTATTTTATTTTTCTTCTTTAATGCTGCAGTTAATCCATAGGAAAGTAGTAGGCTTCTGTAAGTTGTTTATGAATCCTTCGTTAGCAAGTGTCTTCAAGCTTTTAGCTACATCAGAATGATTATACAAGACTCTATTTTTGAATGAGTGATGACTCTCCAATATGAAGGACTAGACAAAGATGAACAATGCCAACTAAATTGAGATGTGGTTTTGAAAGATGACTTGCAGAGGAGATTGAAACCCAAAGGCTGGAATGGTAACTAGAAGCTGTCTCTGACTAAAACAATAGAAGAGCAATTCAGCTTGCAAGATAGCACTGAATGCAATCACAACACTAAAGGAGAAGACTTCACGAATTCAAATTCCCAGAAATAAAAATTGAACACAACAACAAAAGTGAAATACCTCTACATCTTAGCTAGGAAGAACTTGGAAACTGTTTGTCTTTATACTGCTTAGACGTGGTTTAGGCAGGACTAGGAGAAGTGCTTTGCTGATTGGTTATAGTTAGCACGTTAAGTAGAGGAAAGAGGACAGCAACTTACTGTTAACACTAAAATATTCTTCTCTGATAAGAGAGAAAGCTTTAAGGTAATTGATATAGTACACTAACTACCTTACTCAAATATTCTAGTCTTCTTGTGAAGGAAAAAACATCTGGAAAATATCTTCCAGCATTTTAGTGGATAATCAATGGAGTAGATAAATATTTCACTAAATTTCTTTTACCTTTCAGGATTCTTGTTTTGATGCTTTTGAAGATGATTTTTTTTTTTTAACTTACTACTATTTTCTCATCTACTTGATGAGGTTTGGTTGGCTTGTTGCTTAAGGTTGATAATCTTGGATATAAGAGCAAGTATTGTGTTGTCATCAGAACACAGAAAATTAACGTTTTGTAGTTGATAATTTATAAAAAATACAATATACTGTCTCTTTTTGTAGAGGAACTTTTTCTCTTGCTTTCCCAATTACCCTTTTAATATTTCTCTGTAGTTCTCTTAATTCCTGTAAGCTGACCAAAGAACAGCAATGAATTGTGCGAGGCTGGCTGATTGTATTTCTGCTGTTGGTATGAACTAGGCCTTGATAAAAAGTCTCTGGTACAAACAAAATCTGCTGACCAGCTTCCTCTGGTGATGTCTGTCACTATGTTCAAGCTTTGCTGATGTCTTTTCGGTATCCCTGGCTTTATCTGACAAAAAGGAAATGGTTTGTGTGCCCGCTCCTGGTTTCTTTGGCCTGCTGTCTGGAGAACGATGTGGACACACAGAGCAGCTGAGAGGCACTTAGTGTTTTTTTTCCTTAGTCTGGTTTTCAAGATACAGGTACCAAAAGTTCAACTCAAAAACTTGCTTTTCTGTCATGGTCTCTCTTTTGTTTGACCTCTAAGATTTGCTATTGAGAAGTACAGTGTTTATTCAGGCTCTGCACTCTGGTTTTGGGAGGATCTTACTTTTCATACCAAAAACCAAAACAGATTGAACCCTGATCTGGATAGATATTGATAAATACTTCTTTGGTGCAGGTCTAATCTAGGAGTTAGTCCTTAGAACATTGGAAAGTTGACTGTTTTGGCTCCTCACCTATTGAAGATAGCTAATTGGATTGTCTTGGTAAAAATGGGGAAAGCCTTGTACTTTGAGCACTTCTGTTGATTCCCTCTAGCAATGGTTCAGGTTTGGACTATTCAGCTGGAGTGAAACATCAGCAAAACTCATGTAATCATCGCAGCTCTCTGCTTAGGTCCTGGTCATCTCCTTAAGTTCTGGCTATGTCTGTTTAACAAGCCATTGCACTGTAACAATTGCCTGAAAGCCATTAATGTTTAACAATTAATAATTGGTATTTTAAATGGTCTTGTTTCGATTCAGTTGCTTAGTTTGTTTAGATCTGCAAATATGAGATATATACAGTTTAAAAACTACATAGTGGTTTTTTGAATTGAGACTTACCGATAATGATTCCTTATTAAATGACAGGTCTTGGTCGTCTTAGTGTGACATTAAAAATGTGCATACATACACATATGAATTGCTTTTAACTAGCCATCTAAATAGCTAAATAGGTAAATTTTTAATTGTTTTTGTTCACCTTATCTAAAATCACAAATGCCTGATTCAAACACAAAAGTACCCTCTATTTTTAAATGTGATATGTAGGCTTTCTATAGTATGTTTGCTTCTTAACAATTATTTTTAGAAATTAACATTTAGAAATTTAGATATAGTAAGAAAAGTTTCCTATGTTGTGTGATAGCAAAGAGAATTTGAAAGATTTTTTTTCCAAGCTTGAAGGACAAGGAAGATTTCGTGTAATGTGTATATTTTAACTAGTTGTTGCTATGACTTAATAGTTTATGTATGCTTTCTTACAATTGTAAGTCACTTCTATTTCTCATTTTGGATGAGTAATTCAGTGTATTTTTGGCATCTAAAATATTTTTAAAATGGGGCTACTTGACTTTGGTTTCTTTGTAAGTCCAGTACAGTCATGATTTAATTTCTGGTTTGCATGTCACTTTACTTTGTTAAGATCTGAATTTGGAAAAAGATTTTCAAAATAGGTATGTCAAATATTTAAAATACCTAAGTGACTCAAATAGCTTTTAAAAATAAAATTTGGCACTTCTGTGGATAATCTTTTTATGAGGGACAAGGTGTGTGGTGGTGTTTTTTTTTTTTTTTTTTTTTTTTTTTTAAGCATCTCATTTAAACCTGTAAATCGCATACAAGTAGTACGGGGGGTTTTTCCTCCCTTGCAATTCAGGGTAGTTCATGTTTTCTCCCTTCAGCTTTCTCTTTAGAATATGCATTTTTCAATTGAGGGATGGAAGACATATGCATGTTTTAAATGTTTTTCTTTATTTTTCAAAGATTATATTGGAGCATCTGAGTAGGATGCGCTTTTTTTATTCTGTTGTCTTCCCTGCAATCTTACTTTGTACTCTGCGTGATGTGCTGGTTGCTTAGCAATCCAAGCTACAGACTGCAGCAGGCTGTGGCAATAGTACTGGTATTTTCCTCCAGTTTTGCAACCATTTTTTTCTGCAAAAGCTACTTTATTGTTAAGTGTTCAAGCATGCATTTCAGGGAATGCAGAATTAGGGTTGGAAAATTAACCATAAACTTTACATGTTGATAATTCCTACGTTTATTCCCCCATAATGTATCTTGAGACTACTGTTTGCTTGAAATAAATGTTTTCATTTGAATACATCTCTGTGTTTGTAGGTTTTTTTGTTTTAGAGCTTGATATAAGGAAGCTACCTTGAAAAGTCATGTTTATTGAAGCGTGTATTTGCTACACCTGGTCCTGCTCCCTCCTGCACACGGCATATATTTGACATGTCTTCCAGCAAGTGTGTATCTCCAGTTTATTCAGAAGCCTGTTGAGAGAGCAGGGTGACTTCCTCGGTTCTTCCATGTATGAAATGTATTGAGCAATGTTGGCAGTTCAAGTATGCCCTCAGCTTGAGTGTGTCTGTCACGGTGTGTCTCGAGCAAGCATACAGGCTCCTCTCCGTAGTTTTATAAATTTTGAGCAGATGATCCTGAGGCTACAGATTTTATTTTTTCCTCAGTAATGAAATAGTGGTTTTGGAGGGCTTGTCTCTCTGTATTTCAGAGGAGTTGTAGCTGGATGCTGGTACGCAGGGTCTTTCAGAGGTTTACAGGAAGTAAGTGTTGGTCCATTCCTACTGGACAGACCCAGAACCATTGCACCGCAAAAAAAGGGCATTTCCAGGTGGTTCTGAAACAGCAGACGATTAATACCGTGCAGATAATGAACTAGCCTCTCTTTTTGTACACTTCACCTTCCCAGGTTATAACTGAAGACTGCTTCTGGGATAATACGCCTATTCCATTTTCCTTTGAATAAACAGAGAATTTAAGTCTTCAGAATAATGAGTGTGATGTTTCATGGTAGTAGGGTGTGTCAAATGGGATTTAATTTTTGAGGAGTTGTCCTTTTGACTTCTGCAGCTCATCTGAGAGTAGCAGGAC
This sequence comes from Aramus guarauna, assembly GCA_013400195.1. NCBI lineage: Eukaryota > Metazoa > Chordata > Aves > Gruiformes > Aramidae > Aramus > Aramus guarauna. The sequence goes on along the minus strand of VXBL01002642.1, from coordinate 216,693 downwards.
TTTCTCTTTCCATTTAAGAGAAAATGAAATTTTCTGCCATTAAATTTTTGTTACTACTTGCAAGCTCCACAAATAATCAAAACAGATGTGCAGATTTGAACATTTGTCCAAACAATGTTCTGTTTTTTTCTCTAAGTGCTGAAATAGCATAAAATAACCAACACTATTAATTTGTCCCAACTTCTAAGGAGCTGTCAGTGTTCTTTCCTGTAAAATACGTATCTAATTCTACAGCTCTTTTTTTTCTAGTGCTTGAGAGTTAGATGCAGAGCCCTTGCATTTTTGAAATAAGCTATTATGTTCCTTAAATGGTGGAAGAATTGTAAAAGTCTGATTAATAAACGTACCAGTTACGTCAAGAACACTTTCAGGTCTTCTAAAGACTTACTGTGGCATTGTGGGTGTCTACTCACCCCTGCTAAGAAATACACAATACATTGAAGTATTTCTTTGTTGAAAGTAAATACTTTCTTGTCTACAAATATGGGTGAAATTTTTGTACTTAGGAATTCATATGTCTGATTTGCAGTAAAAATGCAGGCTGTTTTTAAGAATACATGGAGGCAATAAACCCCATCTTTTAATCTAAAGAATTTGATAGTTTAAGACCAATCCATTGCCATTATTCCAGCTGTTTCGGGTGTTTCTAGGCTCTAAGGACTGATGGCATTGTATTTTCAAATACTCTTTTTCTTTTTCCTTCTGTACTGTTTTGCTTTAAGAGTTTGTAAAAGGCAAATGTACAGCATTTAAATATCTAAAGGAAAGGGTATGACCGTTCTTTTATGAGTTCTTTTTAATGTAGAGTGACTATGAAATGCTATCGTGAAGGACTGGGGAAATTTTGGTAGCATAGAACAACACTGCAAGCCCTTTATTAAACAAAAAAACCGCTACTGCTGTCTTTGGTTGCTATTTCACCACTTTTCCATGCGGAAATGGGTAGCACTTGTATAACACAGTAATAATTTTACTGTGTTAAGCTGTTTTGCTTTATAGTAAATTGTGCTTTGATTGCATTTGATTAGTTAAAGATATATTTAGAAAGACTTGACTGCTGGGTAATGCCATTTCCATCAAAGAAACAATCTGTAAAAACCTGAGAAGGCAAGAATATTGGGAACAGGATGGGAAGATTAAGTTTTGTAAAAACACTCTTATTGGCTCCGTTCCCTGTGTACTTACAACTAGCTTTAGTTTATACCAGTTAGATATTTGGCAATCGCATCCATCTCACTAAGTCGCTGAAGAAGTTTTTTGGAGCCTAGTGTACTTTGTTTTAATTTTCAGCTACACAGAATGCTAAAAAAGCCCACTGGAGCTAAGCAAGCCGTCAGAGTCTTGTGGGGTTCAGACCTCCGAAAACCTCCCTGACGATGTCAAACCCGCATCGCTGCCGGTGTGCAGTTTGGGATACCCAGACTTGCCCCCTCTCACTGCCTCTGCGGGCAGCAGTGGCTCGCTTGGCTCCTTGGATTTTCTTTTCTGAAAGCAGATTTTTTTCACTCAAACCCGGGAAACACCCAGCACCCTCTACTGGGCCAAGAATAAGCTGTTCTTAAACATCCCGTAAAATGTCTGGCCCCCAGAAGTGAAGTTTACAGGTTGCAGTTAACACTGGAGAATGTAGGGAGGGAAGAACTAACTTGGACTTGCATTTTAAATTGATAATTTGGAAATTTTGTCCTGATATCTTGTAATGTAGTTTCTGATTCTCTTAGTTACTGTGTGTAAGTTGGAGGCATCAAACAGGAAATTTTTTTTCCTTTTCTTTTTTTAACCTTTGATGGTACTATGGGTTTTATAAACAAAACAACACACACCTGTCTCCTTCCAACTTGTAAAAGTTTTTATTTGTTGCCTTTGAAACATCTTGGTTTTATACTTGAGGGTATTTTCAAGTAAATTTCTGCTAAATTGCATACAAGGTCTGCATTCCTGTATTTATCTGACCATACAGCACAAGGTTGGAAAACTGACAACTAGTTTTTGATGCTTGATCACATGCGAAGAGTTTTAGGTCTATCTTTTAAGTTGTGTAACTAAGCCTTTGGAATTCCACAGATAATTTTTAGCACTTGAGTTTTGAGTTCTCAGCTTCTCTAAATGATGTATAGAGTATAGATGCATTATAATTGCACATGGTGTAATAGTCTGTCTCTTAAGTTAAAAATGTTATGGATGAAACCCAGTGGGATGTGCTTTGGGACTCACCTTGAAGTCAGTAGCCAAATTTGTGTTGATGAAGGACTACTCAATGTGGTACAAAAGTAGAAGTATTTTCTTTGCCTTATTAAAAACCTCGTAAGAAAGATTGCTTGATTTTATATTTTTTCCTAGAAATAAATACTTTGCTAACAATCTTTAGGTGATAAAGGGGAAACTCCTCCCTTAAGAGAGAAAACAGAACTTTTATTCTGTTAAATACAAATCAGCTGTATGGATTGTTTTAGCACACTGGGTTAGAAACTTAGTAAATAAATGCTGTACAGCACTCTGTTTCCCTCTTACTAGAGATTATGTTGCCTTAATGATGCCAGTTTTTAGTGATCCTTGTAGCTGTGGTGCCTGGAGCTCTTGCCAGGAGGAACCTAACCTGAAGTCAGCCTTTGGATTGTTACTGCTGCCGTTGTCTTCAGCGCAAGCCAACCCATGGGCAACATGTATGCCCCTGTAGCATGGGGGAGTTACAAACAGTATCCACCCACGCAGGTGGTGTCAAGAAAGTGGATGGTGCATGGACTGTGCTTTTTAGCACAAGTAAAATTTGCTGGAAGCCAACATTGTTTTTGTGACAGTTTAAAGGGTTTCAGAATTTGTTTGGTCAGGCACATTTATTTGGAGCAGAAGTGACTGGAAAACTGGATCACAGCGCTGCATGTAGAGAATTTCACCATGATAGTTGTGTTTTGGCTTTGAAACAGCAATATTTGTTGCAATTGTTTGGCTGACTCCATTGGAAATTAATTTGCTGTCTTGCTTTACTTGGAAAAGCACGCTAAAAGCTTATGCTGCTTCCTGTTGGAAAATAGTAGTGAGTTACAAAATTAGCACATTAATGCCAATTATAAATACAATATCATCCCAGTGGGAATTTCTCCTTTTTATGCAAGTGAATGCATACGTGGTGAGAAGACTTCAGCCACTCTGGCAACACAAACTTCTGTATAGCTGACAAGGCAAAGAAGCAAAATTTGGCTGAAAAAAATCTCAAAATCAACATTCATTCTTAGGGAGGCAAATGTTGTAGAATTTCTTGCTCTACGGAGTTTCATCAGTGAAGCAAGAAAGATTAAATATTTTCAGCCTTTGCACTCCTTAGGGGGTCTAACTTTGGCTCTACATTTTATTTTGTTGGCGTAGGTTGCTGGATTGCTTCCTTTCCTCCTTCTCTCCCCTTTTTACTCCCTTTCAGAAATTGTGCTGCTTGGGATACTGCTCTTCTCCATGTGGTAGGTCATTGTGCAGAGAAAGAGGAAGCCTGTGTTCTTCAGAGGCTTTACTATTGCCTTAGAAAAATTCACAATGGATTTTCCTGATTTAAGTATTTCCTAGCAAAAAAGAGAATGGGCGAAGCATTGGGCTGTTTCGTCCGTGTTGTTTCTGCCTTACATAATCGAACTTTGAAAAGCCAGCAGATAGTTAATAGTCTTGGCATTGAAACCTGAATGTGGTGGAAGCTGGCAGAAGTAATTCCCAAGTAAGGTTGTGTGTGTATCGTGCTAGAGGAGGAATATGGTGCCCTGGGCAATGGCAGACTGGCTCTGCGCCACGCTCCATTCTCCACTTTTCTTGGAACTGCTCCTTTGAAGATCTAATTATACGGTGCCAGGAGACTCTGCAGATAGCTCAGCAATAACTCCCACTGTCGTAGCACCGGATTTTGGTTTATTTGGGGTGCAAAACTTGCACACAAACACTAGATTGTATCACAGTTATCCACAAGTTTTGGCTAGTGTCCAGAAGATACAGTATGTTTCAGTGTGGCGGTTTCTAAACTGCTAACTCTGGTTTAGACTTATCTGTGGTTTTCAACAACATTTATTCACTTGATTCCCCCTGCCTCCTATTTTTTAAAAATCTGCTGCTGTGTGAGGTCTAGTGCTTAACCTCTTACACTCTGTTGTAGACTACCCAAGTCAAATGCCTTTCCAGGTATTAAAATTATTTGATCAGTCCAGAATAATTGAGTGGAATTTGCAGGAGGAGGGGCCAGAGGAAGGTGACTTTAGAGAACAATTTTTGACTGTACTGTCATTGAAGGTTGTCTTTAAATTTTGCCAGTTGATAATTGCAGAAATAAATGTCTTTTTAGAAGGGTTCAAAGTAGCTGTAAATACAAGATGATGTTGCTAAGATGATTTGAGATATGATGTGCTTTCCTGCCAGTGCTTTAAAGCATTTCTATTTTTGCTGTTAACTCTGTTTTGATTGGAAAATATTATTCTGCAACTTTATTATGTATTTTTACATGTATAGAAATTGTTATTAAAAAGTGGTTTTTAGTGAAAGGCATCAAGTTACAGTTTTTAGTTTTGAGATTTTGCTCTGTTTTCTACTCGCTTTGTTAGAATAACAGGCAATAGCTGTAATAGTGAACAACTGCGGTGAGAGGATAATTTGATATACAAACTGTTCCTATAAGGCAGATTCTAATGCCACTGCAAAGACTGGCAGTACTTTCCTGATATTTCAGTGAGTGAAATGGGAAAAGGTAAAAGAGTATTTGCAGTGATGAACAAGGTGATGCAGAGGTGGAAGATGACGCTGATCAGCCAGGGGAATTGAAATGTTGGAGGAATGGCAGCAAGAATTTCCAGATGTTGAGGTGGTGAATCCAGAGGGAAAGCTCTGCCCTTGGGAAATGAAGAAGGAACAGTACTTAATGCAGACAGCCACCCTGTGCACACTCTACCTTGACCCAGCGATTAAGACCAGACAAGAAAGAAAATGAGTAGTAAGATGAGATGTGAGATAAGAGATGGAAAGGCCAGTTGGCTGTGAATATGATATTGGTGACAATGAGCGTGCACCATGAGGGGGACGGTTAGGTGTTAGTATTTGGTAGGGGGGTGGATGAAAAGGAGTCAGGTACGCAGTGAATGATAGCTGTTGTTAGAGTGGTGAGCAGTTCGTGGAGGCTGTGGGGAGGAGGATCAGTGAAATAAATGGGTAAACTGAGCATAGCTTGATGGAGGAGAAACAACTTCTTCCTTTTTATTTGGACAAGTTTTAAGTGGAGATGCAATAATGGGCTATCATAGAAGCAAGTAACTGCAGTAAGTTATCTTAATCTGATTGATGGTTTAAAGAGGGAAGGGAGAAGGAAAGGAGTATGTAGGAGCAGAATAGGAGTAATATGGCTTAAAAAAAGAGAATGAAGGGGAAAACTGGGATTATGAATTTTGATACAAGAGTGAGAAGAGGCTTGGTGCAAATTTTAAGTTGTGTACACAGAAGGGAGAAGGACAAGATGAGGAGGAGCACTGTATAGTACACGTTTTGAAAGTGTGAGACAGAAAGTCTAGACGAGGAAGTATGTGGAAGGCCTAAAATTAACCGAAGTTAAAAAGACAAGAATATTCCTGTGACAGTGATTTAAGTTCTCAGAAGCAGATAGAGGAAGAAACTCCAGTTTCAGAAGTGGCCTTGGATGTGGTTGAGAGCTGAAATTCAGGAGCATCTTCTCTTCTTCTCCAGTTTGGGTGATAAGCAGTGACTGTTTTTATAATGCCAGGTGGCTTTTCCTATTAATTTTCTTGTAATTTGAAAGAGAAAACAATTGGTTATGTTGATTTTTAAAAATTATTTAAAATCAATTCTGCAGTTTTGAAATGTAATGATTTTAGAAGAGTTTGTGTTTGCTAATGCAGATAGGTTTTTTTGGCTCTGAGTTCCCTCTTGCCTTTACAAGAGGAGACAAAAGGTTTGGCATATTTAGCTTACTGAACGCAGCTGAGGGAGGGTATGGTTGTTCTCTAAGAATGTGCCGGGGAGAACTGTGTAACCTGCGGGACAGGGATGGCACAAGATCAAATAGTTGCAAACTGGCTCCAAATGAATTTAGCTGGAAACAAAAAGTGTGGGTGTGTTTTTTCCCTCCAAAGGAGCGGGATTCCAGAAGGACAGCAATGCCAAGAAACGGAGCTACTTCTGTTAGGTGCTGTGCGTTGGGCTTGCTTGGAGTAGCTGGGTCTGCAGGCTCAGGATGTCCTTTCTGGTTCTGTTCCAAGTGGCTTTTTTTTTTTTTTTCTTGTAACAGTGTTTCTTTGGTTGATTTGTATTAAATAACAAGTATTTGAACTGAGAATGAGAAGTATTCTTAAAACTTATTTACTGATATGTAAATAGCTGTATGTATTACTCGAATGATACTAGTAAATACTTAGTGTTATACTTCTCATTCATGAGATAAGATACCCAATGTTAATGGTGCTGTTTTAGCAAATGTAACCCTCCTCTCTTCAGCACAAATGCACTGCCAAGAAAAACTTCTGTGGTGCAGGAACTGCTTATATAATTTCAATACCATAACAGTAAAATGGGTAATATTAAGCTCTTGCATTAAATTTTAAAACACATGCTACGCATGTAGATGCACACGTGCTGCGTATATGTAATAATGTATGTCCTTTCCTGTTCTTAAATTTCCCCAGGTATATGTGGAATTTGATGACCTTGAATGGGAAAAACGAGAATGGGTTAAAGTTTATGAAGATTTTGCAACCTTCTTGGTAGAGTACCAGCTGGTCTGGGCGAAAAGAAAGGACCCAAGCCAGACTCAGGGATCAAAGATCAAACAAATTCAATGGCCTGCATTGGTAAGATACCTGAGCAATCGCATTTACTAAACTATTTTTAATCTCTTTAATTTTGACCTTCTTAGGAAACTGTCTAGGTTACTTAAGGGGTGGTGGAAAGTGGAGAGCATGGAGGGGGAGGAGGGTAAGAAAAGGGTAAGAAAATACTAATAAAGCATGTTTGTGTTGAAAGGGTGGGAGTGATGTAATAATAGTTAGTCATCTTCCTTTTTGAATCATCTTAGAGCACTGCAAAACTAGTCTCTGAGTGACATAATAGAACTAATGGCACTTTACATCGTCAAAGCATCTTACAGATATAAACTTACCAGCTCCCATGTTACTGCTCTATGGAGAATTGGAACTAAGGTGAAAAATAAACCCTTAAGCTTGCAATACTTTCTTTGTGGGAGTTGAGTGTATCTAGAATTCAGAAAGATGAGAAAAGTGAGCAAAGATCAATAAAGTAAGTGGTAATTGCTTGCCTGATTTTATGAGATGATACTTGGGACTCTCGTTCTTTCTGGATTGATGCCCAAACATTAAAGCTGCTGAGAACTGCTAGGAGCTTGTGTCCATTTTTGACGTGCTTTTAGATAGACCTGATGAATACTAAGGAGGTGATGAGATAATATAATAAATAATAATATGTATTCCTTTTTTCTCCAAAGAAAGTAGTAGTGCTGTCAAAATCTTCAGAAGAGCCAAATAGGTATGAAATTTCAGAAACCTACTATATTGGATGTTTTTGCTTTGTAGAGAGTTGGGGAAGATTTCTTACAGACTGGCAATTGAAAGGGAGCTCCAACAAATTTGTCAAAATGCTGAAAAGATATCTTAGATATATCTGATATTAAGTTTAATATCTGTAACTTCAGTCTTGGATTTTTAGAAACTTGTAATTGTAATGAAATCAGATGATGTTTTTTTTTTCTTTTTTTCCTCTGGACTTTAACTGTATCTATTTCATTTAAATATTCCCTTCATAGTCTCATCTCTGAGACGCTTTCTGAAATGCTGTTGCATGATAATTTTTCTGGAGCTGTGGTTGGAACAGTCATGCTGAAGGTCATGAAGCAGGCTGTGCAAGAAAGTTCAGTGGTGGAAGAGATGGGTAGATGGTTTAGGATGGATTTACCTCCTCTGCAGTTAATATTCCTGCTTGACTCACCTTGTATGTTTGTGCTCATGTGCTGGAGTAAAACAAGCTAACTTTCTGGATGTACAGGCTGTTTTGTGTATTTGCTTGCACAGGCAAATTCTGTTTCATGTTTGTATATCCTTGTGCAAGAATTTTTAGTTTTAGGGAGTCGTGTTACTTGCTCTTTGAAGCCACCCATATCTCCTCGATTGAGATGGGTATTTTAAAATCTGTTAGATACTAAAGTTCTAAGTTGCTAAGTACTCTGCTACTTTACATGCTTTTAATCTTGCCCTCTAGGATAGACTTCCTTCTTGGGTTTAGAAGGGGCGTATTTCTAGAAAGTATTCTAGTCTGGCTGCTCATCCTGTCCCCAAGTTAAAAGTATGTCTTTGCTAATGTGTGAAAATGTTTTAGTCATGCCTTTCCCTCAGTAGATACTTTTTCAAACTTGTGCTGGTCCAGCAGAAGGCAGAAACATTTTTTTTTTTTTCCATCTCCATCTTATCAATTTTTTTAATCTCATTTTAATATTCATGTTTTTGAGGCAGCTGATAGGTATGAGAAGGAAGGTTTGCAAAAGATCCGCCTCCTGCTTTTACAGTTAAAACATCGAAATAATATAGTCCAAAATGGGGCTCAAATAGCTTGTTGCGTCACAGATTCCAGATGTTAAAGATGACGCGTTCTCAGCATTTGTACTTGGGCTGCCTACAAATGTTCTAGCAATTGTTTTCTGAGTCAAACCCTCTAGTCATCCATTCCAGAAAACCCATATTTGAGAGAAAGTGCGGATACAGGATATTAAATTCCTTCCATAGAGACCTCCCAAAGTTCTGCTCGGTATCAACAGCTGCACTGAGCATGCTGGGCCTTGGGGAACAGGGAGGGTGCTCAAATTGCCATAATACTTTTGGCCTCTGTTTCCAGACTATCTGAATGCTCTGGTGGAGTGGATGACCTCTCTGAAGGTTTGGGCTTTTGTTTTTTTTTTTTTTTTGTCTAAATGAGACTTGTTAAAAATGGGAAAGCAATGGAAAAGATGGTAAATATTTTTGATTTGCCAAACAGCAATAGGAATATCTGCACTTTTACGTGAAATTCTGAGCGTGGATGTAATAACACACACTTTTTGGAAAAGTTGAGTCTTGCTGTAGTTATGAAAGGAAATGTCTCAGTCTTTCCCATGCATGCGAACTATATTGGGGAAAAATCATTCATGTACTTGACTATCTTGTCTTCATATTAAATACTAAAATAAAAGTTTCTGGTACAGCTTTGATTTGGACGCTAATGTATACACAACAAAGCCATATTTAAGTATATTTTATGTAGTAGTTCTAGATGATCTTTGCTTTTAGTGGAGTGAATGGAAAGTGCTTGTTTATTTAGATGGTCATCACCTTTCTGTTCTCTTTAATCAACATAGTCTGTATTTACTGTATGGTAGTCAAACCTGGTCAGAAGACAAGGTCTGTAATTACCTGTGGGGCTTTCTATGGACAGTCATCAGTCTACTATCTGTGTACTTCACAGTTACTGATTTATCACTCAATTGTGTGTTACAGTGTAATCTCCACTTTCTAGATGAAATTGCTGGAATGCAAGTTGGTCACAAATGTTTTCTATTTTTAAATGCCTGAACACCTGAGGTGTAGCTGTTATTGAAAGCACAGCCTCCATTGACTTTGTATAGCTGTGCTTTAAGGTTTTAGGCTGTTACGTCAGGTGCTAAGAAAGTGAGGAAATGAGAAGTACTGCCTCTTTTACTCCTTGTTTAGAAACTCAGTAACAGAGGAGGGATAGAGTATCCCCTGAATTCAGTTTCCCTCATGATGACATTATCTTTTCTTTTAGTAGAGGTCCTGCCTCATTCATGCTGAAGGTGAAAAGCTGACCGTAAATGAACCTGGAGTCCTGTTGGCAGCAACATGCTTCATCGTATCAGGGTCACTGGGATGACGTTGACTAGATACCTGTTTCTGGGCCACTGTGCAAGTCTGTGAAAGAGACAGGAAGTGTAGTCTCTCAGCTTGTTCATGCTGTAATCAAATGCTTTTCCTTCTTGTGAGATGATTTTCTGGAGAGTGGAGAACTTCTTGGCTGTGTAGCTGACTGGTATAATTGGAAATCCAATGTATTTAGGGAATTTACAAGCATAGAAGAAAAGACTATCAAGAAGCATGAAGAAATAATGTTGGTAAGTGATGTCAGTATAAGTGTAGCTTTGATATTAGGGAAGAGAGTGTTTGGTAAACAATGCTTGCTGTTTACCTCAAGTAATGGAGATGCTTTACAGATGTCAAACTGAAAGAAAACTTCTCGGCCAAAGAGGTAGCATAGGAAAAAATTAAAGTATGGATTTTGAAAACTTTAAAAAGTGTAGGTAGTGGAAGTGAGTGGTGTGTCTTTCCACATTAAAGGATTAAGCGAAGTAGTCTAGATAAGATGTTGAAATTAAAGGCATCGGCTTAGTTTGGTAAAGGGGGGAGGGAAGGAGGAGGAGTGTGTGTCACAAAAATACAAAGAGAGACGAGTGATGGGATAGGAGAATTACCAGTACTTCAAAAATGAGGCAAAATTGATTTTTTTTTTAATTCCTTAGGAAACAACTTTGAAGCAATTGAGATGGAGAAAAAATTTTGATCTGTGGGTGGATAAGAATAGTTGTATTTTAGGGGGAGTAAATTAATGTCCCTGATACAGAAATAGTCTGAGTACTAGGATGTTAGAGATCAGTGATAAAATCATGCCTATGATACAGGTCAATCTGAAGTCTTAGGACTATGATAGTATCCCCTCAGCAGCTAAGAAGGGAGATGGAAGTAAGTATGTGGGCAGGGTGACAAATTGGAGCCATGGTTTTAATGTGGACAGAACAGAATGCTTCTGTGAGCTGTCAGTTTGAATTTAATGACTGTCTCTCTAATTGCATATTGAATTATCTAGAAATAAAGTGTAGAGGGAGTAAAAGAGAGAACTAAAGACAGCAGCCGCTAGAGACGTTTTGGAGAATAGTAGAATAATGTGGAAGAAAAGTTTAAGGTGATAGATTAACTATGAAAGGACACCATGGTAGAAACTTAAGTAGCAGTTCACTTTTTAACAGCATCAACTGTGTATGTTTAAAGGATAGGAAGGTGTGGACTGAGTGCCTTTTTGTAATAATTTTGGTTGGGAGGAGAGTTTTGGAAACTTCAGTTATGTGCTGAAATGAAAATTTATCATTGAATGTCTACAGATAGAAATGAAAGAAATTTAAGTCAGGCATTTTAAGGGGCATGGTCCGTCATCTTGGAAAGAAAATAAGGGAAGAAGGGTAATCGAAAATGCAATTAAGATTGAAGGAGTTTAAGATGGATAGATTATGGCAAGTTAGTACTTTCAGGAAAAAGACCTAGTAGAATACAAGAAGTTGGAAAGAAAAGGATTGGAATTGGAGATAAGGAAGAGCAAATGCATTGAATGAGAGCATGCATGAGAAACTTCTGCACTTGCAACAAGAAGGAGAGAGACTATTGCAGAACAGGGGAAGGAAAAGTATTATCTTATTTTGGCCTTTTCCTTTTGGAAGAAACTGGCAGTCTTGTGCAGGGTAGATGTGAAAGGAGGAAACAGATTGATTCAGTCTAATATGGTGAAAGACAGGACTGGGGAATGGTACAGTTAGCTGGCAGGGCAGAGCTACTAACTGCTTACAGGCATGGGTGATGGTCAGGGGTTTTGTGTGTTCTACTGGGTCTGGTTTGTTTTGTTAAGTCTGTGTTGCCTGTTGTTATACCTAGAAATAAAACAGTACTGCTTGTGAATTCCGTATGAACTCATAGATAATAAGTCAGAAGAATCCATACTAATTCTCTGTTAGTTTGAATATGGAGACAGTGCTTTGCTAGCTTTACAGTACTCACCTTGTCAAACCAACAGATTTGCCCTATGGCCTCAACTAATACAAAGGTCTGCAGTAACTGTATCACTCCCAGTTTCAGTGCTGGCATACAGCAAGAACTAGTTCTCCTGCAATTGTATATTTCTGAAGAGTATACATATAAAAACTAAAATATGTTTCATGAGGAGATCCTGAATATGCTTGTCTCTTGAGGTAGGGTAGCTGCAGCAGCAACTCAATCTCCACACCCTACCACTCCCCCAGTAAAAAAAACAAAAACAACCCAAACCTGTGTCTGTTTGTCTCTCTCTCTTGGAACAAGTGAAGTCATTGCTAAACCAGTGGCTTGAGAACAATCTTTCCTGGGACTCTGTCCAGGGCTCTGCAAGAATATAGAGCTTTAGCCAGGCTTTTAACAAAACCAGTAACAAAGAGCGGGTCTTCGTTGGCAATGACTAACTCTTCTCCACTGTGAGAATCTGGAGCTGATTTACAGTGGACAGTGGCACCTGTGGGACTGTAGGCCTTCAGTCTGACCGTCATGCTAATCAGAAGGTTGTCTTGCAGAAGAATGAGATGAGGTTTGTTCTTGGTGGCAGTCGATGTGTTTGTTCTGGTTAGATGTGAACGAGCCCCTACGTTGATGTGCTGTCTGCATCTTAGGTACATGGTGGTGAAGTATAAGAGTAGAAGTGTTCACGGACATGTGAACGATAGACTTGTCCTCTGACCTTATGTAGCCTTTTCCTCCCTCTCTTCCTGCCCCTCTGTCCCAGCTGTCAATTGCAGAATCCTTTTGCTTGACCGCATTCTGCTTTAGCTGGCTTGATTGTGTTGGATTATAAAGCAAATATTTCGAAAGTGCCAGTTTGTTGGCATTTGTGTCACAATTAAAGATGGAAGTGTACAGATTGAACAACAAGCTTCTATAGAGAAGCTTCCAGAGATTCTTGAGACAAATCAGATTATTTTTGGCATGATGATGGAAAGTAGAACAGGTCCCTTGTTCATTCCTGTTTATACCACTTTTTCACTCTCTCAAGGATTTTTTTTCTTTCTTGTCTTGATGGTCTAATTTTAGCATTTCTGAGTAAGTTTCTCTTTTATACATTGGTCCCATGGATCAGATTGATCCCCTTCAAAGTCAGGAGTTTCTGTAGATACTGCTAATGTTCCCCCTGCACATTCAGTTACTTCACTGCAGCCTGTTTTCCTCCCTCTGCACAATGAAAAATAGAGGTATACACTGCCAGATACTGTGATTAAATCCTCAGCAGACACTCAAAATACTCAAGCAGTAAAAAGAAATAAGTTCACAAAGGATTAATGTGTATATGGAAAGCAAGGCAGAGAGAAGACTCAGTCTCCTGAGTCCTAAAAATAAGTGAAAACTTTGAGGATATTTCAAATTTGAGGGGGAGGAAGCACTGTAGCTTCCAGGGAAAACAATCAAACACTAAGAGTGGATTTTTTTCAGCTTCTCCATTCCCTGCATCAGAATTCTAGTGCTTGTATACCTTGCTAATCTGGGGTAAAAATGAGATATATACAACAGAGGAGAAAATGCTTGGAAACTGTCAGCTTCTTGGAAAAGATTTAAGATACTTCAGAGTTTGGGGAAGAGAAAATTTAAGTAACTGACTCAGCAGAGCATAAATGACCTGATTTTTGCTGCATTGTGAAAGACAGTAACATGCAGAAACAGCACTTGGAGATGGTTCAAAGATTACTTTGCTGGAGAGTACGTTACTGTAATATTCCCACAGAACATAAATGTCTCAAGCAGTACCACATCCCGCCTGTGTACTTTGGCACTTGCTTTTTTTAAACTACTGCTTACTGGGAGCCACTGCTCTCCACACAGCCTTCTAAGCAGAGGCCATTACCTTCCCAGGACATGCCCCAAATGAACAGCAATAAACTGAAATCTGCCTCCCCAGATGCTCCGTGGTGAAATATGAGTGTTGTCTTGTGGCTTCCCACTCTGGAAATAAGTGACGGAGTGGAAAGCCTCACTGCAGTGCTGACTTGTATGTGGCCCTGGTACTTTCTGTGCACTTTACGCTGCTGCATTGTTTGTTCCAAAATGTTTTGTCTCAAGGTGTTGGCTAATGGCAAGCTTCTACGTTTTTGGTGGGGTTTTTTTCGGTTTGTGGGGGTTTTTTTTTTTTTTTTTTTACTACTTGTTAAACTTGGACTTCTAAGCAATGGAGACCCTTTTGATTTGAAAGGATTTAGTTTGTAAAAGCATGCTTCCATATATAAAGTACATAAAATATTTTTTGTAGTTAGCTGCTATGCTAAGAATTGTTTTTAATGTGAAATTCATTTACAGGAGTTCTAGAATTCCAAACAAGTAGAGTATTTTCTAGACTTTAGCCTTAAAATAGCAGTAAGCACAAGTCATTTTGATCATACAGCCCTGGGAGTTGCCATTTTGGCAGCTCCTCTATAGAAAGCTGCTTTAGTATGTCACAGCATCCTGAAGGTCTCTGTACTTCAGGTTTTTTCCTGCTGGTAAAGCACTTCTTCTCCTTGTTCTCCTAGGATTACACAAATTAAATAACTAGATATTGTTTAGCATGCTTCAGCTGCAACACTAAGCAGTACTCCCAATTGACTGTGTTTCTGTCTCTCGCACCTGTTCGTAAGACAGATAGCAATGAAATGCTGGGGATAATTTTTGTATGTGTTTCTGTAAAAGATAGACATGAAGCTTCTCGAGGTTCCATATTCAAGCTTGGCAGTTGAAGCAGAGCAGCCATAGTTGCAGAGAGCTCAGTGCAGGATAACCGCTTGCACGTTGATTTTATAACTGGTGCTGAAACCTATATTGATTCAGTATATGGTTATGCTCCTGTTGATACCCTAGTCAACTAGATCAAAGTTAGTCTAGGTATATCTGAACTGCATTCACAATTCCAGCTTCAGTGTTGACCTGTGTCATCAGGTATAAAAGCAAAGAGTTATGCTGGAATTCCAATCCTCTGGAATTGTCTGGGAAGTCCTAAGTCTTTGATTGTTTTTTTTTTTCATAGCATTTGTGAGAACACATTTTCCATTTGTGCTGAAGAAAACAAATTGCTTTGTAGCTCTCTAGATCATCTGAACTTCTTCAATGAACTAGAAGGATTAGCTCAACTTTGGAGATACAGTAGTGAGCAAAAGATAGGCATGTCAATGTAGTTGGTTATTTCAGCACAGTATTTTTGAAATTCAACTTCCAGAGCTTTGGCTTTAGAAGAGTGACAGAGTGCCTGCAGTGTTTTTTGTGTATCTCCATCAGTTTAGTTGCTCAAAGTCTAATTGTTGCTAAATTATGACTTAGAAATATATATATTTCATATATGTGTGTGCGTGTATTTATAGATGTGTATGTATAGAGATATGCACACAAATACAGTATTTTTCCTCTATATATTAAAAACCCGAATCTCCTGACCTATACCTGTTGAGAGGCTGTACAGTGAGGAAAGGATGTCAGCATGGTACTTGTCCTCCTTTCCAATGGTGGCTGTCCAAAATGAGGAAAGCCGTGCCAGAAGACTTCAATCCACAAGCTACTGCTTGGTGTTTTTCTTGTGGTGGCGGGGAGGAGCAGCTGGGCTTTACACCTGTCAAATCCACTTGGCAGCTAATTTTGAAAGCCACCCACTGTTAAAATCTCCACTGCTGCTTCTGTGCATTAATGACTTGTCAGCTGTGCAATACTGAAGCACTGCTCTCTTCATGCTGACTTAAGTAAGATGAGTTATGGAAGGTGTAATTAGCGTTTTATGAGTTTCTTGTTCTCTTTTCCCAGAATTCCAGCAGCTGCTTCTGAGTTTCATCGTGAATCCCATGATGGGCTGTATCGAGACTTCATTCTCAATATCCACCTTAAATGTATAGCAGCATGGAAAACTCACCCAAAATGTGAAACACCTTTTCTGAAAAAGTATTTCAGTAGTTTACACATTACTGTTTGGATACGGACGGCCTTGTGTGAATCAAGTCTGTTCTCCTCTAGTTGAGACATAGGAGCTTCAGATGAAATTGTCTGAATGAAGTAAAAATGTTCCAGTCAGGACCAAACACTGCATTTTGCTAGGTTAGGGTAAAAGTTCTAGTGTTTTGCAAACTACTGAGAATCTGAAGGAAGCTTTTTTGATGGTACTAAGAAAAAATATACTTTAATTCCACCTGAATTTTGGTTATTGGCATATAAACAAGGCAACTGTTGCTTCTAAGGTCTCCTTTTCTATGGAGTGACTCCACAGGGCATTTTTGTCATGTCATGATTGCATTGCAGTATTTTAGCTTCTAAGACTACCACAGAACTGGCACCCTTGAAACAATATTCTCTTGATTTCTGGGAATTTCTTGTAGTGCTTTACTTCTTTTTACAGCAGTAGCAGCAAGCAGGTCTTGTCACTGAGTATGATTTTTCACAATTTTCAATAAGCAGAATAAGCGATGGGAGAGGATCTTGTGCTGCTAGATTCAACAAGAGAATTGGCAACATGGATTGGGGAGAAGACATAGAGGAAGGTTTAGATCTTTGAGCCCTTGTAGTGTGGAAAAGGATGTTAATATTTGGGAAAAGAAGGAAATTGAATCAAATAAAGGATTGTTTCTTCACCTCATGGGGTGAATGTGTTACTCGTTTTGCTGGTTAGGCTGTAGAGAGGAAAAGGTTGTCCCTTTACGTGATTTTGACAGAGCCAGGGCCGGGGGGGGAGGGCAGTTCACCTCTGCAGCCCAGAATTGGAGCTCAGTAGTGATATGATAGTAATTTTTAAAGTGCTTCTGTTTTGTAAACGGGTTAAAACCAAAACAAAAACCTAACTTCCTTTCAGCTCAATCTGTTACGGATGTGGTTTCACAGTGAATGTAACCAATCTCTCACTGATGCCAAAAGGGACAGTGCTACTACCTCCCCTTTTTGGTACTTTGGCTTAACCCCCCCTCAATTTCAGTTAGATCCACAAGTTCTATTTCCTAGGCTGTGTATGTACAATCATGCTTCCCCCACCAATACACAAAAATATTCTATGTTATCATTTACAGTAAGCTCTTGTGAACTAGGCAGGGATATATGTGAGAATGAAATGCTATTGTTTATTACTATTATGCATTGTCTGTGCTTGAATAGTATTGATCACGTCTGGCTTAATACCTGTTTTGATTTCATTTTGTCATTCTGTGCACTTAGGGCTCTGCACTTGAAAAAGATTTTGAAATGAGGTCTTGGTAGTTAGCTACCATTAACAGAAACGTCTTTTACTGGCAGATGTTGCAGGCCTTCAGTTACACTAAAACAGGCTAAATCAAGTACTTGGAGCAAAAGGTTGTCTTGTTTTCTTCTTCTTTGTCATTATAAATGGGCTCTGCACGATACATTTATCAAGAGCAATACCTTTTCATATATGGCAGTTTCTTGAGGACCATGAAAAGTCAAATTTCCACAGCAACCTCATATATTGCATCGTTCTAGCAATGATTTGATGGTGTACATCTGTATATTTACTTTTTAAATTTATTTTAACTTCTAAGGAGAAAACCGAACATAGGAAAGAAGTTCAGGAACATCCTGTCAGCTTCAGGTATTTAACCTGCATGAAGAGGCCAACTGTATTTTATATCTTCAGTGTCCTAAAATTCCTGGTAACTTCAGTTTTTGACAAAGTGACTGTCATCCTTATTTTCTGAAAAAACAAACTCTTAAGTAGTAAAACTAGTATGTCCTCTGTTCCTGGCTTCACTGTCATAACAGCAGTCTCCTGAAGTACTCACCAGTTCCTTTCAGGTACGCGTTTGTACGGGAACACGTGTTACGTTCTGAACTTCGTGCCGCAGCGTTTATGTCGACAGGGATTTCATCAGCGTTTCTGAAGCCCTTCTCGGATTTGGTGGCTCTGCACGTGCTCCAGCTGGGCGGGAGGAATGGAAATGTTGGTTGGGTACAGGTCATGCCACTCATGGCGAGAGTAATTAAGATGTGATTAGGCAGTAACCACAGGCCAATTGGAATTGTGAGGGAGTATTGCTGGGGAGGAAGCTGCTGAAGGCACAGGTTTTATTCTTCTGCTGAGCAGTTTTCTCCTTAATTTATTTTAATAAATGAAGGAAAAAATACAGTTTTTATTTTACATGCCACATGCAATTGTCTGCAGTGGGTTCAAAATCCATTCTCTCCGTGAGCATGCAGAGGCCAGGGCTGGGAGCATATTGTTTTACCACTTCCTTTCCCGCACCCTCAGATTAACATCCTTCCAGCTGCTGGCCAAATCAGGAAGTTGAGTCAAGGGCTACAAATGGCAAATAGACTTTCAATGACTTCTTAAAAGAAAAAGCAAAAACTTAAACTGAAGACGTTTGTATTTCTTTTTGCAATGTGTGTCCTGTTAGGATGATGTCAGTCTTAAATGATGAACATCGTGGAAACTGTTAAAGTTTTTTGAAATTCACCAGGTATTGAGAAACAACCACTTTGTCCTATCTGTGGTTTTACAATGCCTCTGCTTTTCTACCCTCTGCTGCGGGGAATATTCACGTAAATGGGGGAAGAACATAAAGTGAAATTTGGTTTTTATGTTGGGTTCCCCCTCATCTTACCTGTTCTTCCTCACAGTAAAGCTTGAGGTTACTTCAACAATAGTTATTTATCTTATTTTATCTTATTTAGTGTGCATTGCATGTTAAAGCATTATTACATAGAATATCTTTAATACTGGAAAGTGAATCAATGTTAAGAATTGTACATTTAGGGCTATATAAAGTCTTTGGGAACCAAAACAATTTGAGAAAAGTATTCATTAGACTGACTTTGAAAGCAATCAAAATAGTCTGCTATTGATTAGGGAATGGGTCTTTGAAAATAGTATTCTTTAGCAGTAATTAATATTTTACTAGCAAAACATGGCTGACCTCATCTAACCCTGAGTAAGTCTGACTTCTTATTTACAGATAGGTGAATTATTAACAGAATTAATGATAGTGTTTATTTTTTGTCTACCAGCTGTCATAGGATCTATTCCAGTCACAGGTAGAAAAAAGTATTTAACGAAGCTTTTATTGGCTGCTTTTGTGTTCCACTTTGATTACTTTATGGAAAAGACTTGGTTAAGCAGTTGTTAGAAATTTACATGCAACCTCTCAATATTCAATTTTTGAACAGATTGTTTAAGAAAAAATTAACTGTTCTTATTTATAATGCATCATTCTGAAAAACTCTTGACAAAGTATTTTAATTTGAAATTTCTCATCCATTTTGAGTCTAAGACATTGGGTAAGTACGTAATTTCTTTTTAATAAATGATGCAGAATTATATTTCTGTTCACGGCTTTGGTTTCAGATGGCTTTGAAAAATTCTTACATATTTCATTGAAGGGTTTTGCTGGGATTTAAAATGTTTATGCTGAATTGCTACAAACTATACTAGTACCATCACAATAGGAGTAAAATACTGATTTGTAGGGCTGACCAAATGGATACCTTTGGAATCACTGCAACATTTAGTTGAATCCTAATATGAGCTGTAAAGTACTTATCATTGGTTGATGAATTTAGCTATTCTGAAAATATAATTAAAAAGCTATATATTAATATGAATACAACCAAAAGCCATTTATATGCTTTATAGAATTTTTTTACATTAATTTTGCATTTAAGAGTATACCTGTAGATTACTTAGGACAGACCTAATCGATACTGTTTTACTTTTTTGGGTAAGAAGCATTTACAAGGTAGTTTGAGAGCTGGTAAAAAATTTGCTATTGATCCTTTATTGGCAAGTAGACTGATAGGTATTTGTGTGCAGTTGTCTTCTAAGACTCATAGTGCAATTAATTCATGTGGGGAATCAGATATATTTGGGGCAATTTATTGACAATTATGGGGGACTTAAGTCAGAGAAGTCTTTTGGAACTTTGTCGTATTGGAAATAACGTAAAACTAAAATAGAATCACAATGTGCATTTGTTAAGTACTTAAGACTTTATGGGTGTTTTCCTGCTTCCTAGTAAGATACAAGCTTCTGTCTAGTGGAAAAAAGCAGTTACAGGTTTGAGATTGCATGAGAACTTGTTTGTAGCAAACTGACTGATTGGGATTGTTCAGCCTGGAGAAGAGAAGGCTCCGGGGAGACCTTATTGTGGCTTTCCAGTATCTGAAGGGAGCCTACAGGAAAGATGGGGAGGGACTGGTTAGCAGGGAGTGTAGTGATATAGGACAAGGGTAATGGGGTTTAAGCTGAAGGAGGGTCGACTTAGATTAGATGTTAGAAAGAAATTCTTTACTGTGAGGGTGATGAGGCCCTGGCACAAGTTGCCCAGAGAGGTTGTGGCTGCCCCCTCCCTGGAAGTGTTCCAGGCCAGGTTGGATGGGGCTTTGGGCAACCTGGTCTAGTGGAGGGTGTCCCTGCCTGTAGCAGGGGGGTTGGAACTAGATGATCTTTGAGGTCCCTTCCAACCCAAACCAGTCTCTGATTCTATGACTTGTGTGAAGCATCACCTAGACAGACAGAATTGTATAAACCTCCACTAAGCACCATCAAGTTTGCTGGTGAAGGTAGCTGCAGACAGCAGAAGTATCTGATTAGTCAAGACTGGTGCAGTCCTCACAGAATAATATGCTTTGTGGGTGAAGGGATTGCAGATGATTTTTATAAGCCTGAGCAGTATGTGTGGTATATAGAGAACCTGCTGTGACTCTCTGATTCTTTTCCTTCCCCTCCAAAATGGTGAAGCAGAAAGGTGGCTCTGCTGTCTGTCAATTTGTGTTTCCTTTAGATGTGCACACTCTCAGATGAGCTTTTCTTAGGGAAGAATTTGCACAGTTTTCCATATGCTCGCTTATTAACAGTTTTGATCTTCTGTCTTATGTATATATAAAATCCTGTATTTTATACGTGCAGTTAATCTGCACATACAAGCGCTGTGGTATTTGCACTACTGGAAGGTTATGCTTATGGGGGGGCTTGATGGCATTCTGAATCGATCATATGGTTTTTCTACAACAAGCTATTTTCCAGTGATACTATCAAAATACCCAGTGAACGGTGATTAATCATAATTTTGGCATACAGCTCTGAAATTACTACCACTGCCATAGAATGTCGATTTCGACATCTTTGGCTGCTGCAATTGCACAATCTTTTAACGATAGACGTACTTGGAGTTCCTTCAATACAAATGACATTATTGGCACACATAAGATTGTATGCTAGATTATTTATTAGAATAACTACTGTACCTTTTATTGGGCCTTTTAAACACTCCTCTGAATAGCTAACCTAACCTTCCTTTCAAAGTGGCAAAATGACCGATGTCGTCTACTTAAACGTTACAAATGTACGTACAAAGTACAAATGCAAGCAGGAAGGGCGACTGTTCCACGCGTCCAGGCAGGGGAGGTTAACGCTATTGGATGTCATTTGACTGGTCCTGTATCTGCCTGCCTTTGGTAATATAGTGTATGACATCTTACCTACCAAGAGAATAAACTGTACGTTGTTCTGTGTCTGCCCGCCTGGCCCAGGTCTTTGTGTTATTTTAAGCAAGTTTAGGATAGTAGGGGAGACAGGCTGACTTCTCCCCTGGTTTTACAGGATTCTAAACACTTCCTTTTATATATTAATGGTGGGTTAACTTATGCATTATTATCTATATTTACACTGTGGCACTGATGTTTGGGTTTTTTGGTTGGCTTTTTAATTTTTTTTTAATCCAAGTAATTTAATTGTATAAAGAAAGTACAGGTCTGTTACTTAGCTATGGATGTTTTTGGCCCAATGAGACTATGAAAGGTAGTCAGTAGCTAGTTACTTTCTGTTGGGGAAATATTTTTCTTTAACATATATGGACCTTTCCCTGGTTTTAACCACGGTCTTAGCATATAAATTGTGAGTTTAAAGGACTAACTGCAGTTTGCTTTCTCAGTACAGTTTCAGTATAGTTCTTTCAGCTAATGTACTCCAGATTTTTGCTAGTTGCCTTTAGAGTTTGTCTTTGAAATGAACTAAAAGATCTGTTTATTTTCATAAATGAGAGATGAAGATGAGAGATAACAGAAAAGTCATTGCAAAATTTATAAAACACAATAAATTCTGAATACTGTTGTTATGTTGGCCAGCAATAACATTTTGACTCTGAAAAATAAATGGAGAAAACCCAGTAACTGTTTAGATCAAATTTCTTATGGAAAATAAGCCATTAGGCCAAAGTAGATACTTGCTTCTCTTGAAATTCTGTTTTCAACCATGATCCAAAACTGCGAGGAGCCAAAGAATATTGGTAACCATGCATGCAGGTAAAAACAGTAATGTTAATTTAGCAGAAACTGAGGTTTATTTTCCATTTCTAAAGTAGACATGAGAATGTGGGTATTAACTGCCCACAAATTAACTGTAATAAGTATGGCTAATCAGTTTTTCTTTTCTTTTCTTTTTTTTTTTTTTTTAAAGCAATGTTGTCTTCAAACAGCCTCCCCATCAGAGTAGTGGAAATAAGAAGTTAAAAAAATCTGTATGTAAAATGGTTTTCAATCCTGTATATTTTTTTACTGTTGTAGTTCTTGGCCAGTGGTTTTATGACGCTCTTCAAGTAATTCACTCTGCACAGATTGGTTTTGTTTTGTTTTGTTTTTTTCTCCCCATATGATGTTTTGGGTGTCCTGTGTCAGAGACTGTAGCCTTGATCCACCTTCACTGAATCTTCCCTCTGCCCTCCCCCTTGCTTGGTGGCTTTGATCAGTTCACCAGACTGCATTTCTGTCTCTTCTGTTGTGCAGCCAAAGCCTGTGTTCTCTTTGTTCTTTGCATTTTAGTGCTTGCAGGTTGGTCACCCTCTGAGGGACAAGCTTGCAAGTAGGAGCAGTTGTAGAGTGGGGGAAATAGCATAGTTCCTGACTGAGACCAAGTGATGAAATTCATTAGCAAAGATTTCATCTTTATGCTCTATGTGGAGAAAGGCCGGAGTTTCTCCCACATGGATGTTGAGGCAGTAGTGCTCAGCTTTGAGATTAACAGGGCAGTTTACAGATCTGAGTCATTTCTCCAGACTCATGCAAGCAGTGATTTGCAGCCTGTAAATAGTTCTAGGCTCAGCTTGCAATGGTGAAGGCTGGAAATACAATTTTATTACTGAGAAGTCATTCTCTTGAGTAGTTTTTGTGGCCGGAGGTGAGTTCAGTTGTGATTTCTTATGATCCCTAGGCATAAAAATAGTAACGAAGACTTCCCCCCCTCATTTTGTCTGATTTCCAATTTTGATAAGATCTTAGTCATGCAAAAATTTGGCTATATGTTATTCTATAATTCCTCTTTTGTCTACTGGGATTGCTGCTCAGCTGAGAAAGGAGGATTCAGTCACCTCTGCCTTTGCCTCCAGGATGTGCTGCTTGTTCTCAGATAGGAAGCTGTATCTCACTGTTTGAAAGGAGATACTATCAGTAACAGGATAGGTGTGAAAGCAGTAGAGTTGTCTACTTGAACTGCTCATATTTGGTTCCAAGCTATGACTGGTGCCTGGTTTAATTCTCTGCTGCTGTTTGAAAACAGTGCAAGCAATGTTGGTGCTTCTAGAGCTGTCTGAGGGGCTTATGTTGGGACTGGGGCTGCTGGCAGGGGAAAAAAGGGAATTGGGAATTCATCAACAAAAAACAAAACAAACTTGAGTGTGAGGCGAACCGGGGAAAGAATGCAAACATCACAGTGGAGTTGTGCTGTTTACCATTTTTTCTGATTGTTTCTCTCCTGTTTCAGCATCAGCTTTTGTTTGTCGATTGAATTTGTTAGCACGTAAGACTCAGTCTCCAGCAGCTGCTGGTTCACTCTTTTCCCACCTGTAGCCAGAATGAGGTATACACTAAAACATAGCTTTTTTTGGGCAAGTGACCGCAAGAATATAAGGTAGTCATCTTCCAAATTCAGAGAACTGTTGCAGGAGCTCACTGGTGTCAAAAGGGGGAGTCTTTGTTCTCCCTGTTCTCTTCTCTGCAAGAAGAGACAGAAGGTAGTTCAAATGATTCTGCTCTTTCAGCAGAGCACATGGATCCTACTTGCTGAGATAAACAAAATGATGGAGTATCTGGTGGTAGCTGTTGTCTCCATTTTACCGTTGAAAGGAGGATTACTGCTGCCACAGAAGATTGCAGATCAGAACAGGATGGAGTCCAGTGGGGTTTTCATTTTGCTCCTTTGTGGTGATGTCATGCTGTCATTTTTGTTACTCTTGGAGGAAAGGATGCCTTGATTCTAGGTGGGGTGTTGAATAGAGTGGCTACTGAAAGGAATATGTGTGTTTGTGTAGAGTCCCACATTACCAGCGATGTACAGCTTTCATCAGAGGTCTCAGAAGAAAAACTGAAAGCAGGAAACCCCCCACGCTACTTCTGCGTGACAAAGCTTAAGGGACTGGGGTGATGGTCACAGACAGAGCAATGTTATTTCACAAATTCTTCATGATATAATTTAAGTTTGAGGAATCACTGCTCCCTTTTCTGCCATGCCTACCAATTCCTCGCTTCGGATACATATGATGCTGAAGGGATACACTGTTTAGCTCCATTTTCCTCTTCACCTCCAGTTCTCTTCCTCATTTTGCCAGGTATTGTGCAAAAATGCATTTCACAAGACTTATGACAGTAGGGAGGTCATCTCAGCCAGATTGGAGAAGTTCCCCATGTAATACAGAGAAAGCTTTTCATTCCCAGTGTTTACTAACTTTAGGAACTCAGCAGTGAGCTGCACAACCTCTTAAGTGGTTTTAGAAGAGGCTAACCAGATTTCTGAGCAAATTCACATATATATATATAACAATCTTGTGATGAGTTTCTTCCTGTGGCCATAACAGATAAGAGGTCCTCTGGACCACACTTTTGCATCCTGTGCCCTTAGTGCAGTTTGCCAGGGCAATGCGTACAACGTACTGTTTGAGGTCGGGTACAGGGCTTAGAGTACAGACACCTTATCCTCTGCCACCTCCTGATGGCTACAGCTTTGTCTTAAAAACAGTGCTGCTTAAATCTTCTTCTCCTTAAAGATTTCTCACTAGCTCTCAAATCTCCCTTCCCAAAGCACTTCCCTTGTGGAAACCCTGGTTCCACAGTCTGCTGAGAATTCAGCTTCACTAACCTTAATTTTGTAAAGAAACTTGAAACCATAGTAGTCTAGACAAAAAAAAAAAAAAAAAAAGGCAGACACTACAAATGTAGACACAACATGTCAATGTGCCATTTGTTCCTTCTCTCTTATTCCCTTTACAATTCCTGAGTGCCATTTGGTATTTATTCAGTGTCCTGGATCCTCGGTCCCTCTTGTGCTGTTCAGCTGTGTTTTCGTGGTGCTGGCACCTGCCTTGCGCCCAGGGTGCGTGCCCCTCTTACAGCTTTGCTTTCCACCTGAGTCAGTCCAGGGGCAGCGGAACAAGAGCTTTTCATTTTCTGTGGAGTACAGGATTGTTAACAACACGTATCTCCTTTCAGTAGCCTTCCTTATACTCAGAGGACAGGATGTTTCACTCGTTCAGTTGCTCTCCACAGCTCCCTTTTCGAAGTTGAATGCTGTGTCCCGATATAGCCTGTGTGTGGTCAGTCACAGAAGTTCACGGGACGCATAGTGTGCAGCTGCCTCCCGAAAATGCTTCACTAAAGTGATGAAGCGCACATTTACATGAGACAGCTTGTGTTCTGTCACCTGACAAGGGTGCAATCCCCATGGCTGAAATTCAGGCCTTTCCTGTATCTGCTGGGGTGCCTTTGTGGCAGCTTTGCTGTCTGGCTGGTAACAAAGCTGCTGGAGGGCTTTCAGTGAAAGGAAGTGGGTTGTGGCTGCTTGAGCAACTCTCCTAACTATAGCCCTGTTCTTACGCAGCTGGAGAGGCTGGCAGAGACTCTCGCTTGCTGTGAGTCACAGGTGACTATTCTGTGATGCTCTCAGGTATCCCAGGATGGGAGCTGACTCCTCACAAAATCTCATTTGGGGCTGATGGTGCAATCCCCAACGTGTTATGCTCTGGCACATCACAGGAATGAATTACATCTCTGGGAGGAGCACTCACTGGAACTTCTGAGACCTTGAGTATTACCACAAAGCCCATCATGCTCCTGTGATGCTGAATGTGATGTTTAAGCCTCTTGTTCATCTTCAGTTTGACAGAAGGAGGACCATTATTTGGATGGGAGGGGAATAAGTTACTCAATGAGTATAAGCCACTCTCAGAAATAGATTACAAAGGTTAAGGTTTTTGGAAGCTATTTTGCCTACATGTTGACAGTTTCTCTATGTGTTTTTAATGGCAAAAACATTGTAAATTGATCCTTAGCACAGTAAGCAGGCTGTCTTAATTTGACAAAGTTCTTATTCATTGTAAAAAGAGAGAGGCAGGAAAAGGCTCAGTAAGTTTAATACCAAAACAGCATAATGACTTAGTACAGTATCTTGAATTTATGGAGGACAAGTTGGGGAAAGGGATTTGAAAAAGAGGTATACAGCTAGATATGTAAATAAATGGATATTTCTGTTTATCAAGCCATTGAGTGCTAAAGACCGATATGTGTTGGTCATGCAGCTGACATCATCCTTCAATGGTAACTTTTTTTGGGAAAAATGAATTGATACTCACAGGTTATGGTGCAGACCTCAAGTATCGTTGGAGTAAATTGTTCTAGCAACATAAAATGTGCAACCACTTATTTGTTGATCTCCCTCTTAATACCAATCTCAAAATATATTTTCTGTCCCAGTTATGTTTTGCTTTACCAAGAAAAAAAAACCCTCAAACCCACAACTTACATCACTGAAAACTGAAAGTTAAACTCTTTGCTAGTGATACCTTTAAATTCTAGGCAGCAAGGTCAATTCTTCTGGTTTGAGTGTCTGCATTATACCATGGGAAGGGACTAATTACTCATATATAAAAAGATCAGCAGATAAGAAGACTTAGTTGAGCTCATGGAATTCTTCTTTAAGAAAGAAAATATTAGACTTAGGAAATACTGCTCTCTTTGGACAACAGTATTCTCTTGAAAATTACTGCAAGTGATAGGTAAGCATGCAGGAGCTATTTGGAGGGTGGTAATGAGCAGTGGAAATAATACATTTTTCATGACTTGTTTCCAGCACTGTAGGTTAATGGAGTCGATAGCATTTCTTTGTTGTAGAACCACATCCTGTCTGGTTGAAAAGGATGGAGTTATTAGCCAAGTCTGTCTGTCTCGGACTGTCCTGTCAAGACAGGAACTGCTTCATGCCATGCTGTAAGACAGCATTGCTCAAAAGCTCTTTGGTTTCGTGTCCTCCTTTCTACCAAAGGCACTGGCTCCTTTTCTGAGAGGTCGAGATGAATGTTAGATTCTATGAAGTCTGAAGGTGTTTTCTGGTCATGTTTTTAACTATGTCTGATGTCAATGCTTTCACCACAGTCTGCTAGTAACAAACAGCTGATGCAAAACACTGGCATCTGTTTACCTTCCTTTGGTGTCAGGCATCTCTGATGTTTCTTTTGGGTCCTTACATGGTCAAAATAGATGTGTGTTTTTACTCAAGGTGGTAAATTTGTAACATCCTTACTGAGGTTGAAAGGCAAGTTGCTATACGCAGAATTATACTAGAAGTTATTTGCATGTAATATTCAAAGAAAGGCAGACTTAGAATTTACTGTCTGCTAATGTTGATCTGTTCTTTTGATTTTGGCAATGTGCAGTGTATGAATCACATTTAATGGCACAGAGAAGGCACTGCGCTCTGCGAGGGAATGAGGCCGTGCGTATTGCATCTGTTTGAGTCAGCAGCCAGCGTGTTCTGCTGCAGCTCTTGTCGGAACAGTCTGGAGGTTATTTGAGGGTACTGTGAGTCACGGCGGTGCCTTCTTCACTGATCATTAGTCTGCAGGGTGACATGCGTCTCTAGCACAAACCTCTGTTCGTTTGGTTGTAGGAAAATGATTTAAAATAAAAAAAAAAAGGAAAGTGGGATTACTTGAAAAAGATTTCTGGTTGTAAGGGGTGAAAACAACCTCTATAGTATAAGTATGTCATATTTCTAGGTAGTGAGGGACTCATTTGCAGGTGGAAAGATTTCCTTAATGTGCCCAAGGTCTTGCCTTTCCATTTCTATAGCACTTGCACTTTCTTTATATAAAACCAAATCTGGCTGATATACAGTATCGCTGATACTGTATATGAACTTACTGCTTGAGCTGAGTAGACATTTCTTTAAATGTAAGGCCAGAATTTTGTAGGAAGTGCAAGTATGAAATCAATTGTGCATTAATTCTGGTTGCGGCCACCTCTCCTGTACAGTTCTGTGAATAACAATGTGAGTATCAATTCATCCCAGTTTCATATAACCGTTACGGGAAAACCTATGAGCAGCTGAAGTGAGAAGTGCTGTAATTTCTCTAGCTAAAGTGTTAAGAGTGGTGAAAGCAGAAAGAGGCCAACTGGGATTGACCATAAAAAAAGCATGCTTCCTTTCAGAACTAAAAATAAAACCTGTGAATCCTAGGTACCAAAACTTGTCTACCAAATAATTGACACTCATTTACATAGTCTTTCATCTCCTTCTAGGGACTGGTCTGAACAGTCTTCTCTTAAAAACTGTTCCAGCTTCTGTGGTTGCCTTGCAGCACAGGTTTTTAGGCTCCCTAGCTCAAAAGGCATCTGATGAGGTAGGTTGGTTTTGAGCAAGGTCTACTGGGTTTGTGTTCTGTGGCAGCCTGCCAGAGTTTCTGGTTCATCAGTTACTGGGAGGAACACAGCTCCTTGGCTTCTGAGCAGTGAAATGCTTGCTATTCAGTTTTTGAAGCTCAGGAAGATCCTCATCTCAGGCTATCCCTTTGTTTTAGAAGAGAGAATATTTAAGAGTAAGAGAATTCCAGACTGGGGCCCCCATGCCTCCTGCGCTTTCATTCACATCATTTGGTTAGTAAGTGAAATATAAAAGTTTAAATACGACATGTGATCTCTGTGGGGTCAGTATACTTCCACATGATGGAGTTTCTGTAATATCAGTTCCATTTTGAGTTCAAGAGATCACAGACCAAACAACTCATACTTTTAAAGCCATTATTCAGATTGCAAAGTCAGCCATTGAAAAATTGGAAAACGTGAGGCTGGAAGATTAAGTTGTCTGTGCAAATTTTCAGTCCTCTGTTCCTGAACTTCAGATTTTTTTTTCTTCATTCTTTAACTGAATAAAATTGTAATTAAAGTTGCGTATGTAATGAAAGGATGACAGTATCTATGCCTAATATTCTTTCTCGCTCATCTCTCAAAATCCAGCTGATAGATGATCCACCAGTTTTTCTGTCAACAGTGTAAGATGGTCCTTATCTGGAGCCTGGTGATTCACTATGCATGTTCCATCATTCTCAGACTCTTGAGTATTTTTATATTTTAAATCATGCAGATGATGTATCTTTATTCTCCCTTCTGCCCATTACCCTGCGCCTAGTGCTGGGAATTGTCCAGAACATGCTTATTTCTAAAACCTGAAAAGTTTATTTAATAACTAGGATGGGTAAAAGACAGATGAAAAAGAAAATTTCTGTGGAGTTCTGCAAAATAACCATGGTGGAATATGGCAGAGAGCATTATATGAGATCTAATTTAATAACTGTAGCTGAGACATAGTTGATTAAATTCTAGGTTATGTGAAATACTTTGGAATGTCTTTTAGTTATTCTGCATAAAAGTACTTTTAAATATTAAAAAAATAAAATATTCAGAGTACAGATTTTTACTATATTTTTGTTGCACTTAAAAAAAAAAAAAAGCCAAGTAGATAGTATCTTGACACATGGTATATTAAATGTTAATCAGGAATTGAGTTCTTCCATTCCATCACTGATTCTATAAAAATAGATATGATTATGTATCCTTTTAATGTAAGCATCAGGGTTTTTTTATGTTTACTTTAGGTCAAGAGTTATGTAAGCCTTATTCCTAGTACTCCTCAAACATAATTTCTGCTCTACTTTCTAATGCCTAAAATAGTTTTCTGGTTAAAAAGCATTAATTATGAAGACAGCTATACCTTGTTTTCCTCCTCTATAAAAACTCATGTCCATAATGCTGTGTGTTCAGATGAAATTGAAGTCAGGTCGATTGATTGTTTTATACCACTGTAGCACAGAATTCAAGCATGCTTTTAAACTCTGAAAAGAAAAAAACATTTATACTAAAAGCCACTGTTGGAGAATAAACTACAACACCTATGTCCCCTCTTCTGTCCAAATCGGATGTGTTGATAATTGCTTGATGGGATGGTGTTGCCATTAAGAATGTGCTCTTACAATCTAGAACCTTATTAATGCTGTCTTTAAATGTTCAGGAAACATAAAGGAATTTTTTCTTTTCCTTGACTGAAGCATATAGGGGTCTTTTGTATGATCTTGAAAATAATATCAGTATATCTTCCTCCTGCTCAGTCTGCATTTTTACAAGCTGCTTTGTTGGCAAACATCCTTTTGAACAGCCTCAGGAAGTATTTTCATGTCAAGTTCACCCAAGGCGATGATTCAAAATGCTGTTTTGGTGTTTGTGCAGGACACCAAGGTGAGATTTATCAACACAAAGGACTTTGTGAAATAAAACAATGAAACTGGAAAAAGTATGGCTTTTTCTCTGGTAAGAGGTATGGATTTCTGATAGTCTAAAGATACTGTATGCTTGCAGATTTCCTTGTTGTAAGTTAAGAGTTGATCTACTATCTTTTTATCTTTTATCTTTTGATACATTCTCTCCCTATAAGCCTTGTCTTGCTAATGTTTTTTTCTAATATTTTATTTGTAAGACTACAAAGATTTTACAGTAAATTCAAATAAAGCTTTTGTATGGCAAAAATTATTTCAGGTTTTTAAAAATTCATAAATGCACTAAAAGTGTTCATCTAAGCCATCTTTTTAACTAAGAGTAACAAGGGAATTAAAGCTGTTACTACAGCCTTCTTTCTCAAATAATATAGACCTTTACAAAGGCAAGCTTGTTTTAGGACCCTAGAGTAATACTGTCAACTTAAAATGTTTTGTTATTTTGGCTTGTACCCATCTCCCAAATGAAGGCTCACACTGATTTCATACAAATGTTGACAGTGTCAAGTACTAATGGAAACACAATGTTCTGGTAGATCAGCTGTTAATCTAAAATAACAATATTTCTAATTTCAAATTTTTATGAACTTGGAATTCCATAAAATGAAGAAATTCCTTTGTCAAACTTTTATGCAAGCTTCTCTGTGAACCTCTCTTAGAAATGCAGTGATGACATTTTAAAAAAAATATTTTGGTACTGAAATACCACTAGCCCTCTAAAATAATTAAGTCTAAATGCACACTCGATTATTTACCAAGCATTTTAGCATCGTTCTATAAAGAGCAGGTAGTGGTCATATGCCCTTAATTGACCTTAATTATGGCTTGCTGGTTTTGTCTTAGTTTTAGCTCTAGCGATCAGCGGAATAGCAGCAAGCAATAGAAAAAGACTAAGAATAAGGACAAAGCAAAAATCAAAAATGATGTCACTGTAGAAGCGCACAGTGCATGCCTGCCTGGCATAGTGAATGCAGTCTGGTTACATCAAGGATTGTGTAATAGAACCATAAAAGTAAAGAGGGTCAAAAGGATCTATTGATTAGGTAGTAACTTCTCCTCAGGAGTCTTAAACAGGCTTGTGTTCTCTAGCTTGGAAGAGGGCTAATGGTGGGGGACAGACTTCCGTACGGCAATGAACGCTATCGAGATAGCACATCGAAAATGCTTGCCTTGAAGTACCAGTGGATGCCCAGTGAAATCTTGGAACAGCAGGTTCACAACAAGGAAAAGGAAGTATTTTCTCCACAAAGGGAATATTGAAGTTATTGCCACATTGTCCTTGCCGCCGAACGCTGTGCTATGGTGGTAACAAACGTACGTGGATACAGCAAGCGGTTATGCTGACTCAGGGAGAGGACGATGAAATAGGATGCGAACTCTGGCTCAGGAAGTCGGTCCGTAAACCGCTGTTTGCCAGTAGCTGCTGGATCATTCTGTGTGCCCCCTTCCGTTTTCAAGGAGGGGAAAGTGTGTGTGTGTGGGGGGAATTGCTGAAACCAGGCGGTGACCTAGTCTGGCCTAGTATCGCTGCTCGTATTCTTGTGGGGGAAGAGCTGGGAATAACAGTAGTTAGCAGTTCATTCTGCTATTATACACCACTTAAACAAGATTTTATTGGCTAGGTTCTTTAGGAAATATTTCTTTTTTTCCCTTTTTAGGTTTCTGATTTTTTTTTTTCCTTGTAACATCCTTTGATCTGGCTTAGGGAGCTATATGTGTGGTCAGAGAGGGAATTACGCTGTTCCGTTCTGACATGCCTTTTTCAAGTCTCTTTCTGCCCTCTTGGAAGTTTCTCTTTATGCCCTTTTGTGGCCCTGCATTAAACGGAACAACTCTCTCTCTAGTGATTTCATCCTCCTCAATGAAGACAGGATAGATGATGTTAACAGCACAAAAAAATGAAGCTGTAAAGTCAAATTTTTGGACCTTCCCAGTTTTCTTTTCTTCCTTTATTAGCATCAGAAGTTGATAAGTATTGCTGCAGCAGCTGCCTGAGTTGTAAACTCCCATCGCTCTCCCCAGCCCCTGGTGACCAGCCCAGCTTTAATTCCATAGCATTAGCTGCTATGCATTGTTGTGGGTATTTGTCAGCCTAAAGTATTTCTTACCTAACACTTCAAAGGATCACATGTATCTCAGAGTTTGACAAAAGTTTCATCCAAATCTTCTGTGACTGGGTAGAAGTCTACTTTACCAGGAAAAAAACCCAAACAAACCAACCCGAACCCATACAGCAAGACAAAATAATCTGTAGTTTTCAGTTTGATTTTCATGGTTTTGGCAGGAAATCCATGTAATCCTTACATTTGGATACGATTTATTTTGGGCTTTGGAAATGCAAGGTAACTTTTCTTTTCTAGCCTGAATTAGTCTATGCAAGAAAAAAACCCAAAAAACGCAAACAATAAAGCCGTTACTGAGGTTTAGCTTTAAAGTCGTCATATCTCAGCCTGTGTTGAGGGCTACCACTTACATGCCCGTGAGGCACAGAGATAAAACCAGCGTTTCATCAGCTCCCTGACAGCCTGGTGTACACAGAGCCTCATCACCTTGGGCACTTTGTGTGAAAGAGTCTTTGGTTTGAATGTACAATTACCCAGTGCTACTTTGTGCACCTTGAAGAGAAAAATGGAGCTACTTGAAGGCAACTCCCTGCCTTCAGTCCCTATTAATAGATATGTGTGATCAGCTGATTTGCAACCATCAGAAAAAGCAAAAGAATTGATGGGAATGCCAGATGAAGAAGATACCAGGCTAACCTGATTGGCCGCGTTAGCTGCAACATAGCTTTGCTAAAAAGAGGGCTTGAAATCTCAGATACTGAGAGAATTGATATGAGGAAGCAATTTTTACTTTTGAAAAAAAAACAACCCACAAGTTCAGGGTAGTACAATAACATGCTATGCCACAAAGTTTCCTGAGTAAAGTCCTTTGTGAGCTGTTCTCAAGGAATGGTAGTCTATGATCTTCCCATATGCATTTGTTGGCAGTCGTCTTCAGCCTTCATCTACCCACCTGAATGTTCTCAGGTAACAGGAATATGGATTAAGCTGTTGTAGGTTAGTATTTTGAAGGCTTAGCTCTAAGGCATAAACTGAGACATGACCGAGGCAGTCCTCAGTTATAACTCCATACTTCAAAAATCCCCACACAAATTTGAGCACTTGCATTGAAGGAACATACTAGGAGGACTACACAGCACTCAAATCCTGCCTTTACATTTAAACACTCATTTAAATGCTCAAACTTTCCATGTGTTCACTGGTTAGGGTTTTACGTATGTTATGGTGGAGGGAAACAAATTTTGATCATCTCAGGTGGGTACAAGGTGCAAATGCAGAGATGTTTAGGTAGAGCTCTTCAGGTGAGCCCAAGGGGTCTCCCATGCCAGAAGCTGGGCTGTGCAATTCATGTGAGTATCTGCAGGCCACTGCAGCATGTGGAGATCATCAGCACTGGATAAAGTGTACCAGGCACTTAAAATTTCACATGTACAATAAGTAAACATCCACCTGGCATGCTTTGCTTTCTGATAGTGCGGATGTTTTGATAGCAACTCTGCATGTTGAGACTTGTGATTAAAAGCGGGTTTTTTTTCAGCTCTACCCTGTGTTGCCTTTGTCAGTCAGGGCATTTCTTGTATTTGAGGTTTCTCAGCAGGGGTGATTATCTTTGTGGGGCTGGAAGAGGTTTCTCTGAACTTAGAGAAATGTGAAGGGGTGATGCAGGTAGCACTTTGGTCTGCTACCTCACACCTGCAGTTTTGAGGAAGACCAAATCTTTCTTTTTTTCCTTTAATAATTCTGAAAAAAACCCCAACCCTCTCATGTTTGGAAATGAAGTTCTGAAATGTGATGTGAATGTAACAAATACAGGGACGTTTGCTTGCTGCTTCAGAGAAGCAGAAGCAGTAGACCGGGAAGTTATAAGAGGAACCATATATTGCAATGAAAAAGTAAATGCCAAAACACGTGACTTCTCAGGGAGCCTTGCCAGCACCAGCCCAACAGAAGACTTCTTGTAGGAAAAAAAGTGTGCAGTTGCTTACCAGCCTAGCCCAGGACTTCCTGGCCTTTGCGATAAGATTAAGATTTCCTCACATCAAAAGTGTGCTGGTAAAAAGGATGTGACTTTTTGCCGCTTAACAAAGAGAGGAGGGCTGCTGATACGTTTAACGTGAGGGCCTTGTGATGTTGTCTCTGCTGCTGTAGGAGAGAAGCACTTGCTAAGGCAGTCTGGGGAACCTAGAGCAGCGTGTGACCCTACGGTGCTAAGCAGCAGCACCAGAGCCTGGCCCTCAGGCAGGCTGCGCCTGCGGGAGCGAATGACGTGGAGCAGCCTGGCACGTGGGCAGGGTGCGACACCTCGCCGTCCACACTCTGCGCGTTTTCTCTGGACCGCTGTTGTCTCATCTGCCAGGCGGGAGCTGCCGGGGCGGTGGGAGCTCCTGGAGAGCGTGCCTGGTGTGGATCTCCTGTAGGCCTGGGGTTTGTGTTCCCAGTGCTGCGCGGGGCCGAGCGTGGGGTTTGCTTCCTGACTACGCTCTGGCACAAAACTCACAGACTCACGCAGGCACCACTGCAGTTCCTTCAGTCTGGCTCTAAGGAAATGTAAATGCATTGGCTGCATCAGTCAGCTGCTTCTGCTACCTTTGTTATGAGCCACTGTAATGTAAATAGATGAATTTCACGGACAGACTCTTGCTGATGTACCACAATTGTTTTAAATCACTTCTGTTAAGAGTAAGAAAGTAGGTAATCTACAGTTAAGGAAGATAATTGGAGGCAGAAGTTAGTTTCTTCCTAATTGCTTATCACACAAATATGTTTACATGGTGAGCTTATTTGTACAGTATGTGGAAAAAAATTTAATCTGATTACTTCTTCCCAGACCTATGTTAGTTCAGTTCTAAGTATAGGAACAGATCTTTTTCCAGGCATGCTTTACTGAGAAGCATCTAATACTTGATGCTCTTTTTCTTAAACTATTATGGGGGTGGGGAAGTTACTCATTCATATACATGAGTTTTAGCTAGCTAAATTGACACTATAGCACAATAGGCCTTTTATTTTAATAAGTACAAGGATCTCCTGCATAATTTTTTCTTTAACCATTAAAAGTTAACATTTACTATAACTTGGTGGTACCTAGAAGAAAGCATATTCTGGGATAATTTTATTTTTAAAAATAAACCTGATGCTTAGTTTAGTAAGTTTTGATTGGTCTCATTTTACCCCTTTTCTTTGTAAACAGAAGAATTTGAGCATTTAATTAACAAGTATGAATGCTACTGAAATTAATGGTCATCTAGGCTCTACTTTTAGTGTGGGAAAAACTATAGTAATTTCAGATGTCCCAATGTGGTAACTGTTGTCAAAACAGACTACCCATGGGAAATCCTTTTGCAAAACTTGGTATTAAAACCTGTTTTCTCTGGATTAAATGCTGCCCTTCACTGAAGACTGTACAGACCTCAGAGTTCACAGCTGATACCCTCTAAAATTCAGTACTTTGTGCTGGGGAGAATAATATGCGTTGTTCTAATGCAAGGGCTTTTTTCCCCCCAGTCAGCTGTAATAAAGAGGTAGAAATAGCTTTTGTTTCCAACTGAGATGTCCATTTAAATTAGTAAACCAAACTGGATTAGACCATCAGCCATTGTTAGATGGTTGAGGTAGCCACAGAAATGCACTGCTTGGCAAAGTAAACTGTTTCCAAAACACAGAGAAGTCTCATGGAAACCTTCACGGGGAGGTTGTTTGGTCAAGCGGTCCCTTTCCCTGCCGGAGTGTGGTTTTGCTGCTGACGCGGGAGGTAGGGGAGAGAGGCTCAGGTTCCTGGTTCAGAGCGGGGAGTAACGAAAACTGCTCTGAAGCAGACGGAAGAGGATCTAGAAACTGGGCTGCCCTTTACAAACGTTGGCTCTGCTCCACTGCCTGCTTGTGCAACAGGCTGAAAAACTTAACGAGCCATTAAGTAAATGTTGAGACGCAAAAGTTGTCATAAACAGTGCTGATTTTCAGACAGAAATTGTTGAACATGTTAGCAGATGGCTTTTGCTGATATATAAAGCCTGGAGGAATCTAGACTGTATAAATGTTCAAGAATACCTTACCACCCTCCCAATCCACCTCAGGGGGCATGAAGGAGAATCTCTGGAGTAAATGCTTAAACGGCTGGTTTGGGCATAATGTAGAATCTGGTTTGAGTGCTCCTAATAATCTCTATGCTGAACTCACCTATCAGCAAGCTGAAACTCAATTCTTGCCTACGCTTTTCAATTCCTAAAATGATAGGCAAAATATATTAAAGTGTATTTATCTGAGCTGCATCCCTTAGGAGGCATTCATAGACATCAGCCTTTTCTATGGAGTGTCTTCCTCCTGAATGAGAGTTTGGTTTCAAAAATGCTGGGAGAAGGGTTGGGCGAGGGGGGTGGTGGTGGAGAAGAAAAAGGTTAATTTATAGCACTTTCACAGCTGCATTGAATGTGGCCTGTGAGTATCCACTGCATGCTCTGGTAAGGAGCAGTGGTGAACGGGGTGCCGGCGCACCATGGCTACTGTGCTCTGTCTGGCTTCTGCTTGCCAGCCACGTTGCTGCAGAGGCTGTCCCTCTGTCCTCGGCTTCCTGCTCTACTCCTGCTAAAAGTCAGGTTACGGCCTACCTTCTGCGCACAACACCTCCCCAGCAAAGTTTGCATGAAAATATATTCTTTCTTTCTTTCTGTCTGTCTGTCTGCCTTTCCCATCCTCATCAAGCTACTTTGGTCCTCAGAACATAAATTTTAGCCCAGTGTTAGAGTTCTTTGTTTGGAAAAGCTAGATCATGCAGCAGAATGCCAAATCCAATAATGTCTGCATTTTATGTTATTAAAACTATTACAATCTAGAGTTCAGTGGGACGTCTCTGTGCATTATAGAGCAAGCGCTTTTGAAAAAGGTCTAAGTTTTTACATGTGAGAAGTAAAGCTGCAAGGTATTACCAGACCAGAGAACAAAAAGGACGGGTGTAACTTTTTCTCTAAAATGATCATGTCTGAAAGAATGTATACTGAAATTGGAGTTGGCAGGATGGTTTAGCAAGACGGCAGACAAGTATTTCAGTAACTTGCCAATGTTCTGCTAAATGTTTAAACACCTAGGTAACAGGTCAATTCATGGCTACATCACCAAATGTTAAGATTACACGCATGTTGCATACTGTTGGAAATTACATTTTTCTGGCCTAATTAATGGTTATGTTCCAGTCTTGTGGCTAATTCAGTATATTTTATATTAATCCTTTTCCCCCCTCTCCTACTGCATATGTATGAATCAAAGTAGTTTCTAATATGAAGGCCATCGCATTTTGCATAGCGCAGCTTTTTTTGAGTACCGCAGCTTTGCTCAGCAGGTGGCATTTTTTTCCACTTACCTGTCCTAAAGGATCTGGTTTCTGGCTAAAATTGAAATGAATCATACAATACCAGGTTGGAAGGGACCTCAAGGATCATGTGGTCCAACCTTTCTTGGCAAAAGCATGGTCTAGACAAGCTGGCCCAGCACCCCATCCAGCTGAATCTTAAAAGTGTCCAATGTTGGGGAATTCACCACTTCCCTGCGGAGATTATTCCAATGGCTGGTTGTTCTCATTGTGAAAAATCTTCCTCTAGAGTCTAATTGGAATCTCCCCAGGAGTAACTTATACCCATTTACCCTTTGTCTTTTTCATGTGACTCCTTGAAAAAAGGGAGTCTCCATCGTCTTTGTAGCCATGCTTTAAGTACTGGAACATGGTGATGAGGTCTCTCCTAAGCCTTCTTTTTTCAAGGCTGAGCAAACCCAGTTCCCTCAGCCTTTCTTCACGTGGCAGGATTCCCAGTCCTTTGATCATCCTGGTGGCCCTTCTCTGGACCGTCTCCATCCTGTCCACATCTTTTTTTGTACAGCAGGGACCAAAACTGAACACAGTATTGCAGGTGTGGCCTGAAAAGCACTGAGTGGGATGATGACTACTTTATCTCTGCTGGTGATGCCCTTGTTGATGCAGCGCAGCATCCTGTTGGCTTTCTTTGCCGCAGCAGCATGCTGTTCGCTCACATTGAGCTCCTTGTCCACCAGGAGCCCCAGGTCCTTCTCCACAGAGCTGATTCCCAGCCGGATAGATCTCAGCCTGTGCTGCACTCCTGCATTGCGTTTTCCCAGGTGTAAGACCTTACACTTGTCCTTGTTGAACTTCATAAGGTTTTTGTTAGCCCACTTTTCCAGCTTATCCAGGTCTTCCTGCAGGGTGGCTCTCCCTTCTGAAGTATCTGCTTCCCTACTCAGTTTGGTATCAGCTGCAAACTTCATCAGGGTGCACTTGATCCCGTCATCCAGATCACTTAGGAAGGCATTAATCAGTGATGGTCCCAATCCCTGGGGGACCCCAGTTCTGATAGGTTGCCAGTTTGAAAAGGAGTTATTTCCCACCACCCTCTGGGTGCAGCCTGTCAGCCAGTTCCCCGCCCACTGCATGGACCACTTGTCTAGACCATAACGCATCAGTTTTTCTAGGAGGCGGCTGTGGGGAACCATATCGAAAGGCTTGGAGAAATCTAGATAGTCAATGTCCACTGCTCACTGCATATCAACTGAGCAGGCTACTTTGTTGTAGAAGGCAATCATGTTTGTCAAATGTGATTTCCCCTTGGTGAATATGTGCTGGCTTTTCCCAGTCACGTGCTTCATTTGACTTGTGATAGCCCTCAGGAGGATTTGTTCCATAACCTTCCCAGGGACTGAAGTAAGACTGATGGGCCTGTAATTTCCTGGATCCTCCTTTAAGCCCTTCTTGTAGATGGGGTGACATTAGCTGCCTGCCAGTCTTCTGAGACCTCCCCTGAAATGAAAAATAAATTGGATGTATTTGGAATGGGTCACAGAATCACAGACTGGTTTGGGTTGGAAGGGACCTTAAAGATCATCTAGTTCCAACCCCCTGCCACATGGGCGGGGACACCTTCCACTAGACCAAGTTGCTCAAAGCCCCATCCAACCTGGCCTTGAACATCTGGAGTTGCTGGATATTTTAGATACTAAAGAAGTGAGTTAGGATCACCTTGACTTTTTAATAAATGCAGACTGGGAACATTTCAGTGACAAAGAAAATTAGACAGAATGAAAGGCAAAAATGAAGTAGGAGTAATCTTCACTCACGAAGTGTACTTTAAAATGCCGTGTTTCACTTACAGAGGATCAACTTCCTAAAGTCTGTGTCAGCGACCAAAAGTAAAGGAGTAATGAAGTATAAGAGTTCAGGGGGGAATCCAATGGAAGAAAAATCCTCAATATTTTTGGGAAATAATAGGTAGAGTAAGGCTTGTAGAAGGAAGAGCTAATACCTTTTATTGGATTGACAGATACAGAAAGAATTAAACTGCTAAGCTTTAATAATGCAAATTTGTCTTGAGTTCTGAAATAGAAGTGTCAATCTTCATCTTTAGACCTTAATAACTACAACACTACTACTGTAACAGATATCTGGTGTCATTATAATGGTTTAATTCATTTCTGTTTGAAAGGTCATAAATAAAAAGCTGATAATGGAATGAATAGCCATGTCCTTTTAATTTCTTTAAAGATCGAGAACATAACTAGTTAAAGTTCACTTTCCAATTTCATATGCCTCTCATCTTCTACAGGATTATTTTTAATTTTGATGTTATAATTACATTTTATACTCACCATCATTACATATAAATTTCTTTCACTTCACTCTCTCTTGCCA
The DNA here is from genome assembly GCA_013400195.1 of Aramus guarauna. Classification (NCBI taxonomy): domain Eukaryota; kingdom Metazoa; phylum Chordata; class Aves; order Gruiformes; family Aramidae; genus Aramus; species Aramus guarauna. Next base: position 176,543 of record VXBL01002642.1, on the reverse strand, counting down.
CCCATACTCGCATTCAGGAGCTTCTGTACCACCTTCGTATGAGTTCTTTTGCCCTTCAACTGAAGCACGTTACTATCCTCAAAAGAAAGGTGGTACTTCTAAATATAGAAACCTAATTTAGATTCTGCTGTGACTAGTGGTCCATTTCTTCTTCATTATAATGATGAGGTATTTATTTCTGAAGTCCATTGATATGTTACTTAAGTCATCTTCTAGCTTAACAGCAGAGAAAAAGTTGCCAGTAAGGGGTAAGGCATAATTCTTGTAAAGGTACTTGAGTTTGAGATCTTCCATAGCTACAATATCTCTGTTCCATCTCCCAAAACTGGATATGTATTTCCTTCTATCATTAAAACCACTACTATAGCCACTTACTACAAAGCGTCTTTATTTCTGCTGAAATAAACTCAAAACTGTGGATATATTTTTCTTTATCCCCTTTCTTTTCAGGGTTAGCAGACTTACAGAGAAACTCAGGTATAACTCAGTTATAGAGAAACTGTTTCAGAGACTGAATAATGCCTGGGAGAGAGAAATGAAACATTTCTATGCAGGTATGCCAGAGTGATCTTTTTCATAAGGAAAGGTAGTTCTAAAAGTAGCTATCCTTCTTTCTCAGAAAGTTCTTATCTTTTATATTAATTGGAAAACATCCCCACTTCTTTTTTGTACCAGAGCAGGTTTGGGCGGGGGGGGAAGGTTATGTTTTTTGCTTTTTATAGACTGAATGGCTATGTGATTCACAGCTGGGATTTTTGACCAGAAATGGGTCATTCATTTTATAGATTCTCCTGAAGTAATTCAATGTACAATGTTATAGCACTATGAAATGGAGGGGAGGTGGGGGAAGTGTCGTAGAGATTTAGTGCTTGCCCTGTTGTCTAGCTCCATTTGTGGGTCTTGGTCTGAAAGAGCTCTCTTTCAGAGAAAAATAAAAACCTGTCAGTGAGAGTTACTCTTTTGTTCCCTCAATACCTAGCTAATGTAAAGCTTTTTTTTTTTTTGTTACTTTGGGGGTGGGGAAAGGAGTAAAGTTCTTAAAATAATTTTACAGATATGAGAATATAAAGACCAAAGAGAGGCTTCATTTTTCAACCTCTGTCTGTTGCTTGCTTTATAACTTGAATAAAGCTCAGCTTGAGGATATCTTAAATAGGGGTAAGTAAAAAAAAACAAACCCAAACTTTTGAATAGCTCTAGACTTGATGCTGTTGTCCGAGTTATTGATAATTTTGTATCAGTTATGCCTGGCTTCTTGGGCTAAAAAAGAGTAATTTAATTTTAAAAGTCAGTTGAAATACTGTTACAAAAATTGAACATTATTAAGAGAATTAAAAAAGTAAATAAATTACAGGAGCTATGCTAAGTTGAAAGGTTAAGAAACAAGGACAATATTCCTCATCCTTACATAAGCATACTGTATCTTGCAAATGGAAAAAGTACTCAGAAGCGATACAGGCCAGGAAGGAGAGGAAGGTGTCAACAGAACAGCGTATGGGGAGAGCACACGGGTGATTTCTGCTTTGCCACTGTTGAGAACAGGTAGTACTTTTAGAAAGTAAGTACCACTCCTTCCAGTTGATGTGGGGAAGGAGGGGGTCCTTGAAGGAGGCCTGTTTTCAATGATGGAGAGAAGGTAGTGAGGTAAGAGAGAAGCTTAACTCCTCAGTTTATCATTTAGTACTCAAGGATTTTACAGACTGAAGCTGCTTTTTCACACCAGTTGGCTGGTTGGTTTTGTGGGCCAGGCACAAAAGAAGCAGTAGGTCGTCTTGGTAGAGAACAGAGGAATGCTGCATGGGGTTTCTAGGTGCATTTCCAGTTTCCAACAGTGTTGTGTGGTGGGAGTACACAGAGCTTTCTATTCTTGTTAATCCATTGCCAGCTGTTGTACCCGTTTACTCTTTCTCACCCTTCTGGTGGTTTTCTTCCTGCCCCCTTCTCAGTTTACGTCTTCCTTTAGTGCTGGGTGCCAGCAATGGGGGACACTTTCTGTTCTCATCGCAGAGGCCACAGTTCTCGTTAGGCAAGAACAGTGATTGCCGGGAAAGGAAACAGCCCCTTGCTTGCATGCGTTTGTCAGTGAAACATCTGTGAACTCTCTAACTGTGCCAAATTTGGATAGACTTCCATGGGAATAGCCAAAGCAGTCATCTTTGACACATCTAGTTTTTTATAAAGCATTGAGCTTCTAGTAGAGGTCAACCAAGCCAGCATAGGACCTTTTCCCAGGGGGTTAGGAAGCAAATCTTGTTTCTTGAGGACCAGTGACTAGTGTTTGATTTGAATGTAATTTATGGACAGCATTTGAACTTGAGTGTGAGACTGATTCCTGCTGCTAACCACAGCTGAACTAAATGAAGGGTTGAAGTTCCTTTAGACAAAAGGTTTCAAAAGTCAAGCAGCTGATAAGTAGTTGCTATGTAACTGGTGAGTGTATCAAGAGAGTTTAGTGTGTGTCCTTTTTGAAGGCAAGGACTTGAAAGAGATGAGAGTTAATAATCAAGGGAGCAGTGGAGGAAACCTGAAAAATAGCATATTTAATAAAGATGACTAAATATAGTATGCATTAAATCACTAATACAGTTCAAAAGTGAAGAGAAAAAAAAAGAAAAGAAAAGGGAGGAAGGTTCAAGATGCAAGTGGTGATGAGGCTGGAACTTAAACCAGGTCCAAGAATTCAGGGAGGGCTCATGTGGCTGAGGAGTTGCAGACTTCGTGGTAGGACTTTTGATGTTGCTGAATGGGGAGATAAGGAAGAATGAGAAAGCTGAGAAGGATCCTGAAGGGATTTGAGTGGGAGTGGGAAGGAAAGACTCCATCATTAGCCTTCATGATAGGATAAATGACAGCAAATTTTCTACTGTGTTGGATTACAGATGTGCATACCATACTGGAGAAGACATAGAGTAGGTGGTCTGATGTTCTTAAGTGGATTTACGGTCCTTGGAGGAGAGAGCCCTGGGGAGATCACACTTAGAGCTAGGCTCTGCCCCCAGGTACCCAGAAAACTGCCTTTAGAGAAGGCGGCTAATGCAATGGCTGGGAACTTCAATGTGAGGAAGAAAACTTTGACCAACCTCTGCAACTTCCATTCAGGCTTTAGTTCTCAAGTAGAGAACTGCGGGTAAACCTTTGTTTCTGTCTCAGCATATGGAGCAGTGCCAGTGGGTAGAAGACTAGTACTAATTGAGAAGGAAAAGAGTTCCAAGATAAAGGAAAATAATAGTCAGGCATTTCAGCTAGGAAAAGGTTTTTGCTGGATAATGGGATGTGGTTACTAAGAAACAACCAAAATGTTGTGTATACATATTGAGAGCCTGGACAACAAAATGGAGAAATACGAGCTTCTGATAGAGGTTGGGATATAAAACATCGGAATATCAGAAGCATGGTAGAATGCTCTTAATAACTGGACTAGATGTATTTAAAACTCTTTGTGCTGTTCAGCAATAACCAAATAAAAGCAAAAGTTGTGCAGTAGTAATTACATGGTAGACTAGAAAAAAATACCTTGGTGTAAAAAGGACAGACTGAAATCAGTTTGGCTCAAAATCACTTTGGAGACAGATGACAGAAGGAGTAAAATAGTTGTTGGTAGCCCCGGGGTTTAACTCAAATAGGGATAGGGATCTTTGTAGCGTTGTTAGATAAATACTGTTTGTTATGAGGTGGTTTACTTTCCCAGGTAGAGATTAGAGAAGAAACGATAGGGCCAAGGTATTCCTGGATGTGATTGCTGGCAAGTTTCTTCCTTAAACTAGTCACTGAACCAACAGGAAATCAGTGTTGCTTCAGACTTCATTTTGAAAAGCAATGAAGATATCCTAAAAAATAATTTTGGATTGAGGATTCACTTACACTTTGCTTAATCAGCTGCTGAAAGAGCTGGCTTCACTCTTTCTGCCCCCGTCTAGCTGATCCTAGCAGTCACACAGCCAAGGCGTGAGTGAGTTGCATCAGCAAGGTGACTCCAGACAAAATGAGTCAGTTGGGGTAGGGGGTGAGCTCTGATGGATCAGGCTGCCAGAGGAGGTAGAGTGAGTGCTTGGGGCTGGTGAGGTGTTCAGGACCTTCCCATTCAGTGGCAGTTTACATTTAATCAGATTAAATGGAGCTTAAAATTGCACCCTTGGTAATCATGAGTTGATTCAATTCGAAATACGTGAAAAAAATATAGGAAAGTTGGTTTGGAATTTAGGTTTTGAATCTTAGTGGCAAATTTAAATAAGCAAAGCTGATCACAGGTGTAAGGAACCTGAGGACTCAATTTCTTGAAGTCACAGATATGTAAAATTTGTCTGGAAACTGAATCCCAAGTGAGGATGAGTTCTCCTGGTCTGCAGACCAAAATGGATAAATAGCCAGCCTGAAGATAGATAGTAAGATTAGGGCAGGAATTCTGCAAGCAATGGGCAAAAAAAAGACTTAATTCCGATTTCTTTGTTTCTAAAAGTTGCATTTGATCTTGCAAATGATGTGAAAACAAATAAAAAGAAGCAGCTTTTGTATGGTGAGAAGGGTAGAGAGTAACAATAATACACAACTAAAACATTTAATATTTTTGGCTTAATTTTCAGTAAGGATGATGATAACTACAGAGGAAAAGGCAAGATGTATAATGAGAGTAAGAGAATGGAAATTACTACAACCAGAAGGAACTTGAGGATCGTAAAATACTCAGACCAAGAGAAATTTCCATCTCAGAATTTGGAAAGAATTAGTGCTGATTGTAACTATTTTAGCTAATCTTTCCTTCAGGGTGGTACAATCTTTTCTTCAATCTTCAGGATTGGAGAAAGCAGTGCCAACATAAAGAGGGGGAAAGAAAGAATTATGCAAGCAATTAAAAGACCGTCAGTCTGCCCTGACAATACATAAAGCTTTGGAAGGCATTTTGGGGAAAGAAGAAAAAAAAAGAATGATGAAGGATTTGGGAGATTAAAGAAAACGAAGTAAAATACAATATACCTACTCAAAGAGGGAATTTTAGTCACACAATACCCGTCTTTCGAAAGAATTAATTTTCTAAAGAAGGAAGGCCAGCCTGTGGTCTTCAGGTCAGGCATGATCTGCCAGAACTTTTCCCAAGGTCTGCAGGTAAATCTTCCCATTCAGCTCCATCAGTGGGAATCCGCAGGCTGGGATTAGTGCGGCTGGGGGAAGCTGGTACCTCACAGCTCTCGGGAGTGCCAGAATATTGCTGCCAGAGAGCAAGCTCTTGAGACTCTTCCTTTTGCGTCGCGGCCCCCAAAGGACCAATGGTTTGTAGCTGTTGAGAGAAGCCATGAAGTAGGGGATGTTGGGCAGAGAGGCAGATGGCATAATAAAAGCAGGCTTAAATATAGCATTAATTCGGGCATGTGTTTCTAAATGTGGTTTTATCTGAGAGGTAAGTGACCCTGCATTCTGACTCTAGAATCAGAAGATGGAAAAAGACCTTGAGATCATCTAATCTAAATTAAGGCTGTTAAAACTTGTTGTGTCTGCTGTAGAGATTAAGAAATTATTCCTTGCAGCATCCTGTTTTCATAGCTGGAGACACACCCAGCTCTGTTTTCCCCTCCCAGTCTCTTCAGGCTGTACTCATCCATGGTATTTTCCACAACTGTGCTTATTTTATTGCTCTCTCTTGAGCACATACCTGTCTTGAAGAACAATGTCCAAACCTCTGCTCACTTTATAGTACTCCAACTGAGGCTTTATGAATGCTGCACACAGGTTGTACTGACGTTTATATATCCCAGTATTGTGTTTGCATTTTTACAGCATGATACCATTAACTCGTAGCAGTTCATAAGTTGAACCTAACTTCTCTCTTTTTCTGTGGAATTTCTCCTTAGCCAGTTGTTTGCCATTCATGTTTCTGCTGTTGACTTCTCCTGCCTACGTGCAGTGTTTTGCATGTCGTCTTTTTTTTTTCACCGACCACTTGTCCACTTTGTCTTTTTGTCCTCCAATATAATTTGCAGTCCCACCGAGCTGGTTGTTTGTCAATTTAATAAATGTAGTCTCTGTTCTATCATCTGGGTCACTAATGAATATAGTGAGTAAGAGCAGATCCAGTGTAGGTGACTTTGGGAACTGCATTCTAGATGCATGTTTTGACAGTGAGCTAGTGACCATTTCTGAATGTTTTGGGGTTGTTTTGCTTATTCTTTCTTTTTTTTATATATGCATCCATGTTAGTTTCATTTGGGTCTAATCTATTTAGCCTGTGTACGTGACTATCATAGGTGGCAGTTTCAAAAACCTTATTTGTCAGGATATAGATCTGCTTCTCAAGTCTGCTCTTCTATTTGTAAAGGAAATTTGCTTTGACATAATGTATTATTTTTTAATTCATGCTAGCTTTTACTCATTGCCTTGCTTTCTTTTAAGTGTTTACAAATAGACTTGTTATATCTGCTGTGTGTTTCCTTAATCGTGGGCTATTCTTGTCACCAGCATCTTGAAAAGCTACATGATGGACCCACTTGAACAAAAAAGTTGATCAGCTTTGTTCTGAGGCAAGAAAATGCAATTAATATAATTCATCTAGACTTTTGTAATACATTCCACAGTATGTCAAGTGATGAACAATCAGAGCAAGATGGAGCTTAGTAGTGCAAACAGTAAATTAGAGAGGAATTGGCTTATAAGATGTTAGCTATGTGGTGTTGAAACAGGTGGAGCAGTGTAGTGGTGAAATAGGTCTGGCTATCAATAGTTGTTCACACGTTTTGCTTAGTATTTTCACTAAAATGTTCGGACTAATTGATTAAATTTTATTAAATCTGTGGGTGGTACAGAATAGGAGAAGCCCTTAACACAGAGGATGAGGGGGTTTTTATGCAGCTAAAATTGAATGTCCTTGAGAAATGAAGTAATAGAAATGGAACGAAATGTAACTGCATAAAACACAAAGTTGTGGATTTAGAAGCAGATGACAAATGTACATGAGAGTTTATCCAGCGGAAGCACGGTCATGGAGAAGGTTCGGGCCTTCTGACCTGTCAGAGGAAGACTATGAACCTGCTGTGTGACGTCGAAATCATCGCAGGTGTGACTCTGGGACGCATGAGACGTATTTTCTTGGAATAGAGGCGTGCTAGTGTCCCCGTACAGCTGTCCCCAAGAGTGCTGTTAAACTAACACAGGTAATGGTGGTCAGAAATGCTGGAGAAAGATAAATTCAAGCTGACCAGGACACAAGGGAGGATGATGAGGATAACCAGAGTGTAGAAGTACAATCCAGCATGAGAGGCTAAGTGGGAGTAGATCATGTAAGCTAGTAACATTGCCACATTCACTAGTATGGGAGGAATGAGGGAATGTAATTAGTGCTATAAATAGATCTTGGAGGTAAATACTGTCTGATATACTATACAAATGGTTCCAGAAGATCCTGAATTCACAATACAGGCCTGAGATGCAAATTTGAAAAAAAGCAGAGAGGTACATCGCTTCTTTCTAACATACCAGTTAAGTTTGAACTTGGAAAAGAAATGCATTTCACATTTAGTGGGAAGCTTCTAAGTGAGACATATTTGTGTGACCTTTCAGGGACCCTAGAGAAAGGAGATGAACACGATCTGGATCATTTCTATTTTATCTTTAAACTCACAGCTGTCACAGTTTGAAGATGAGTGAATTTATAAAAAGTGTAAAACTTGTTATCTCAGAAAGAAATAACTTTCAACACCATCTGTCCTGTATTTTTCCTGAAAGGGAAAAAAAGTGTTTGTCCATCAAGGTTGCTACTGGACAAGCACGTAGGAGGGCAGATGTGAGAATCTAAAAATAACGGGGTGTGTGTGTGTGTGTAATCCATTATGATATCTAGGTTATTTTCTAATTTGTTTACTAGAAAGACTGATGGTGTTTCAACATTATTTCAGCATTATCCTGATGCTGGGATATATTGACTAAAACCCCGTCTGTTCCATCAGACTTTTTATTATCAAGTGTAAACTTTTAACCTTGACCTCTTAGTGATTTATGCCTATAAGGTTGATGTCTCTGAGAAGTTCTCACAAACCTTTTTATAGTGTAGACTCAGGAATCAAAGCAGTGTATTAGCAACTCAAGTATCTCCATGCAGGAAGTCTGACAAAGTCACAATATGATTATAAAACAATCATAGCAGGAAAAATACTGCTCAGAAGGTTAAAATATATTTCTGTATGTAGTCTGAAACTCGATTGTATCTCTCCCTGCTTATATGACACACAAAGGTGAGATGAACAGTTTGATACTTTAATTCGAGGAGTATATACTAGCACGTTGTTTAAATAAGTTGGAGCTCTTTACAAAGGTAATTAAAATGCAATGCATTGGTGTTGATTGATATTTACGTCTTAGCATTTGGAAGTATGAAAATACTAGTTTTAAGATAAGATACTCTTATGCTTAAAGTGTACGTGTTTAGGATACAAAAAGGATGTATTGCAAACCACAGAGAAATGTCCAAGTACGACCTTACTCCCAGCAAACTAGGATTAAGAGAGCAGAGAGGCACTGAATCCAAAACGAGTAAGCCTCTCCCGCCCCAAATGGCCTTTCCCTATTAAGGGAATCCACAATAGCAAGATAGAAGACCTGCAGAACTGGCAAGTGGGGTTCCTGATGTTTTTGGAGAGAGTGGAAGTAGAGATGGAGGAAGGAATAGAAGTTGCAGCCTTTTATCTATTCAGCAACAAAACCCCATTATGAATATATTGCAAACTGAACGTGCTTATCCCACAGCTCTTACTCTGCCTGACACACAGTGAATTACACTGCTGTCAGTAAAAGGGAGTAAATGTGAAGACTGGAGGAATGGCCTTGAGGAGTCTTTTGCTTCTCAGAAACTGAATCCAAATTTATGTATAACAACTTCACTCATATGACAATCTGAAGCAGGTATTTCCCTCTTTCAGCTTCTACAGGATGTGTTCTAAAATACTGCTCTCTGTTCTTGATATTTTTCAAGATTTTCATGCTTCACCTTTTGTATGTTTTTGAGGCTTTTGTTACTCCAGATAGCTCCAAACAGGAGCTCCTATTTAACATATCTGTTTCTCCTGATCCAAGCTCTTTTTCAAGAGCCAATTCCACTCCCTGTAGAGACTTTCTACTTGACTGAGTTGTTACAGCCTACTCAAGTGACCATTTTATAGCATGATGTCAAGAATATGTTGCGTGCCCTGGGTGTGGTGTCAGGCATATGGGAAGCATTTGATATTACAAGAGTCGCTTGGATACTGTCATAGGGCTGTGGGAATGGAAATTACCGGCACGGGTGCATTCTCACCAGGGCTGTAACGGAGGAAGTGATGCCTGGAGCAAGGCTCCCTCAGAACCGCACCCTGTTTCACTTCCGATGGAGCCGGTGGCTTGTTTCCAGGAGGCGGCCCTGGACCGAAGGGCCCACCGGCAGCCCGAGCAATCAGGGAGCCCGAACTGCAGTGGGAAGCAGAGCTTTCTGTGGTGAGGATGCACCCAAGGTGGAGAAAAGCAAATAGAAAAATGCAAAATAAAATACAGTCCATTTAAGAGACAGGAAGCTGACTAAGCTGGTGAATAAGTTGCCGTAGACAAAGGAAAGAGAGGGTGAGTGGCAGGGCAGAACAACTGAAAAAAAAACGAGCAGAATCGAGGGGGGGGGGGAAAGTGCCCTGGAAATCAAATTTAACAAGGATGTAGGGGGTGAGATGGAAGAAGGTGAGGCGGGTATTTAAGCTCTGGGGAATAAAAACAGAAAGCGACCTTATGAAACCTAGATCTGGGTGACTTTCAGGAAGTGAGATGTGCTTCAGAGAGGCAATTGGGAATGTAGGACGAGAGGGGCAGGAAATAGTAGGAGGGTGAAAGGTGGAGTCCTGTTCTGTAATGGCCTTCAGTTAGTGGGAAGTATGGGAGGGAGGCAGGGCCGGATGCTGAATCAGAAGAGCAGCAGTTCAGTGGATGTAAGAAGCCTGAAGCTGTCGTTCTCGATCAGGTTGTTTTTCTGGAGGTGCGGCTGGAAGGAGGCCGGGCAAATGAATATTACATCCAGTAAGTTCAGGGGGAAAAGGATGCAAGAATGCCGTGGATGTTGGTGATAGGGTTGGAAGAAGAGAGGAAAGCCAAGAAATGAGTTGGAGGGAGTTTGGCATTATTGTGAGGGAAGCAAGAAGGCTGAAGAAGCGTGAATACTGAAAAACATGGACAGCGCCCAAGTTAAAAAGGGTTTGATGAATATTGCAGGAGGAGTGTGGGTAAGAACATTATGATCTTGAAGCTGTTGTGCTGGCTTTGTGGAAGGCAGAATCCAGTCCCAAGGTTAATTACTGTTGTGGCACATCACCACGACACTTGGAAACCCATATGAAAGTCCAGGAGTTCGTTGTGCAATGAGTCGTAGAACAAACGCAAAAGGAAAAGGGTTCCTTTCTCTATGGACTTAAAATTTTAGAGTAAGTCAAGGGCAGGTGACACACAGAGACAGGCAGATGGGAAATGGGAGGCATTGCTTATGAGGGAAGATGAGACTTCCATAAAGTAGTGGCCAAGCCGTTGTGAATGTTTCAGAGGTTTAAGGAGAAAATGGAAAGATGTCGGGTGAATCAGCTTTGTGAGTGTGGCCAGTAAGCTGTTCCTGAAATGGATAGATGAGCGATAGCAGGATCGGGAGACGCTGTTTCTGACAGTGCAGTTTGATGTGATGGGGCTGCTGGGGGAAGGAGTGCCGAGTGGACTTTGTGGGCTGGAGGTGTTTGTGACAGCGTTTTTGAGCGGATCTGAGCACATAGGCATTTATTAAGGCCAGAGGAAAGGAGGCTTCAGTAATCCAAGTGCAGGATGAGTGTAGGCTGGTGCTCTTAACTATGGGGATGGGGAGAAAACCATGTGCAAGAGTTTCAAGTAACGTGGACCCAGAAGCGAGAGAGAGCAGGTCACACTTAAAGGTGACACTGATGTTACTGGACTTGGAGCGGGTGGCGGGGTCACGGCATTTTTGCGCAGCTAAAGAAGGGAGAGGGCATAGGAAAACACAAGACTCTAATAGTGATGCTGGGCTTGAGATGACAGACATCCACAAAGCGATGCCTGAGAGACTGCCTAATATTTTGTCTTTGGACATACATCATAAATCTGGAGTTAGAACACTGTTCTGTAGGTTCCAAGTATAAGGATTTGTATCTGTAAATGGCATCCTGCAGAGACTAGGTAGAGAGAAAAATGTCAGCGACAGGCTGCTAATAGAAACTGAATTAGGGGAAGGCGTAGACGGGCTAAGAAGAAAAGAAACTAGAGGCAGCAATTGTAAGGTACTATTTCGGTAGCTTAGACCTGAAAGAATGAGTTGAATTTGCACAAAGGATTGGGGGTTTGTAATGGGAGAAACGAAAGCAACTTAGTCTGAAATTATTTGTCAACATTCAAAATTTGTAGTTTCTGAAGTTTGCAGACCATTTGAACACTGGCAGCAAACTCCAGCAAATAAGAAAACTCATGCAATACCATTGCCTACAATGATGATTTTTTTTTTTTTT
>VXBL01002642.1:74288-159664 GCA_013400195.1 Aramus guarauna | reverse complement strand
CACCGTGAGTACCGGAGACACCTCCGTGCCCTGGGGGAGCCGGCAGGGGCGGCCCGCGACCTTCGGAAACCCGGGGAAAACGCAGTTAAGAAAGAGGGGGTGGTGGTTGTTGTTGTTAGCGAGGTTAAATTTCAGCCGTTAACGCCGGCCGCTGAACTCCGAGAGCTCGTTGTCCAGGCGTTAGCGGTGAGCGGCCCCGCCGTTACAAAACAGCTGCGACAGCCGTTGCAGCGCGGTGCCATGCGGCACCTCCGGCGGGGAGGGGGCCCGGCTGGCGGCGGCCTCTCTCTGCGGGGGCGCCTCGCACCCGCGTCCCGCCGGTCACTTCCTCCTGCTTGCGGTCTGCGGGGAAGGGCTGAGGGAGTTCCGCCCGGAATAACGCCTTCCCTGGGCACGGGCCCCGCCGAAGGGAGGGCGGGCGAAGTCCTCTGTAAATGAGAAAACTCGACGCTCGATTCCTATGTCAAAGCCGCCTTATTTATCTTCCGCTCGGTAATTCTCTCTTTGAGTACGAACCATGGCAACAAACAGGCGTTGGAAGAGAGCTACAGCTATTTGGAAGTTTAACGATTAAGTGTCATAGTGAAAAGGTGCCAGTGTTTGCGCTACTGCACGCTAAACAGCGAGGCTAAGGAACAATATGTGGAAAAGTTTGTTGAATAGCGCGTATAAATTAAGTTTACATTATCTTTTCAGCTTTTGTGATTTAAAGAGGAAACTCTATAAAGTGTTACAAATTTTAATTTAAGAATAGCTTAGTAGATTTTTAGCTTTCTAAAAAGCTGTGCTCTTTACAGTATAGACTTCTCTAGAGATATTAAAAAAAAAAAAACCAAACCAAAAAAGCAAACGCAGCACGTACGCACAGGAAAACGTGCTTTTGCGGTGCAGGGAGCAGGCTCGGGGCGCAGGGTGCCCGGCTGAAGCAGGCTGCAGGCTCCAGCGAGGCCGATGAGGTGGTTGTACGTGGGGGATGAGCCGGGCGGCAGCTGCGAGCTCAGCTGTAACCCGAGCGTTTGCTGCAATGAGCCTTCTGGGTGTCACAGCCGGGAGTCGGCAGCTCCTGGAGCCTTGGCCTGTGCCAGGGAACTGCCTGCTCACATGGCGGAGGCGGCTTACCGCGTCTCCAGCTGCTTAATTTGCATTAGGCAGAGATAAAAATGCGCTGTGTGCTTGCTCAGTGCTGCTTCCTCGGGGAAAGTGGGGCCTGTGGCTGCCGTGGGGGTTTTGAAACGATAAATAAATAGATGAGTTGTGCTGCTGGGTGTTAGAAAAAGCAGTCTGTGAGTAATCTGCTGTATTCGTGAGTGTTTGGTGAATGCCATGGAATAGTTTTGAGGTTTGCTGTGAAGTGATGGTACTTAATGTTTTGTAAAAATTCGTTGGGATTTCCAGAAGGTACAAAATCAACTTCTCTGTCTCGGAGCTGTGCCAGATGCCTCCCATGGGCAGGTCACTTCTTGCATCAGCTGGGGTAAAATCATGGGGAGGTGAGGGGGGCAGAGGAAGCAATATGTTTCATTCAGTATCAGGGATCTCGGTAGCAGAGCGGCCAAAGTGTGTGTGTGTGTGTGTTCGTAGAGCTCCATTTGGCCAAGCAGGGAAATTTGGTTGGAAAAAAGTGTGATTCTTTTCAAACGGCTGCTTAGAAGAGTGCTGAAGTCAGATGTCACTTAAAATTGAGTGCTTGAGTCCTTTGCTTAATTGTGGTCTTCAGGGAGTTGGGTTAATGTAGATGGGAAAAGGAAGCTTTATGCAAGTTTGAAAAGGAGGTTTTTGTTTGGAGAATTTCAGTTTTCCCTGGTTTCAGCTAGTACGCCTGGTTCTCCATAGACTTGTCCTCCACTTTGGGACTAGAAAGAGGGAGCGTCTTCCTCTGAAAACCTGCAAGGGAGCTCGTTGGACCTTCTTGCATCTATTTTCATGTCATTACATGTCTCACATGCTTGCCTCTAGTAGATGACTCTTGCCTGCTGTGCTCTTAGTCTGTTTTTCTTTTTGCATATGCAATGCCTGGTGTGAAGTTTGGTCATGTCTTCTGCCTTGAGATTTTTTTCAAATCCCTAACCCATCCTGGTTTGGATATCTCCTTGGTGCCCTGCCTATCTCCTGGAGCTGATGAAGTCTGGACTTTGCTTTCCCGAGAAGGCCTGCTTTATTAAGGGGTGGGGTTTTGTTGTTCTTTGATAATGGGGAATGTTTTCTAACTGTCTGAAAAATCTCAAGTTTTGTGCAGCAGAACAGCCATCCACCTATGAGGAGGTGTGTGTGACATGGTGTAGTTTTGCTTTATTTATTTACATATTTTTCCTCTGTGCCTGTGGGATAACCTGCATCCTCTACATGCGTATTTTGGGGGCGTTGGCCTGTCTAGAGGCTTAGATGTATGAAAGCAAATGAGAAGGCATTACGTTTCTCTTCTTGGAATAATCACACTCGCAGATCTATATTTGGAACTAGTTCTTTTAATACCAGCAGTAAGATAAACTGGTGGCTCACACGTACCTTAATCTGTAGTGTTGTCTGAATCCTAAATGATAACTGCAAGCCGCATTCCACCCGGTTTCGTTTCAGCTAATGATGTGGTACGTCCTGTTGTTTGTAGTCGGAAACGTGTTTCTTGACCTGAATAATAGCACAGAAAGTTAGAAAGGAGCCAGCGTGGAAAAAGTAGAACAGTGTATGCAAAGACGCGGGGGCGAATTAAGAACTGAAAGACTACAGCGTGACTTTTTAAAATAAAAGTTTGTCCGCTTGTGAGTTTATACAGTCAATGCTTTTCAGTTTCATGATGTGAACTCCACCCTGTCTTAACTCGAACCATTAGCAATACAAGATCCATTATAGAAAAGTGATGCAAGAGCAAAGGCCCTTTCTTAACTATTAGAGGTTAAATAATTATTTACTATTCAAGACTCTGTAGTTAGCATATTATCATATTCTCCTGCCCTGCCAGCCCTTTCATCTAGTTCCCCTGTTGCTGAGATGGCTGACTGGCTGATAGTTGGTTTGTTTTGTTTGTTCCCCCCGCCTTGTTTCCTTGCTTGCATGAGAGAGGGTAACAGCTGAAGTGAAACCTTAAGTAAAATGGAAACAAGAATGCAGTACATTAAGTCTGAGCATTTGTAGAGTTGGATATGTTTATTAGAAAGTATTACGTATCTCCAATGAAGTGTTCTCTCACTTGTTTAATAAGTGCCAAAGCTGAAGCTCCAGAGAGACTTGGGTTATATTTAGCCTAATCGCCAGGCAACACCTTTGTAAAGTAGGTAATGAAGTCTGATAAAACCTTGAGCACATCTCTTAGGAGCTGCCTGCAGACTGGCTGAGGGCAGGTCACTGCTGCTGCCCTGCTTAGGTGACTTTTGTCAGGTGACGGGATTGCTTTGTGCCTCAGTTTCCCCGTCTGTAAATAGGCGGCCGTGATTCTGCCCTCCCCTTGTAAGTACTTGGGGTCTGTTACTGCGGGTTGTTTTGCATGTGAGCTGGTGATGTCCTGTTGTGATAGCGGCATCTTAACAGATGTTGGTGTCGTGTTTGCACAATGCTTCATGTGGTTTGACCTGCCCTTGTTTCTCCTCTTTGTCTTTTCCTCCTGCATTTTAAATTTAGGATCAATCTCAAAGGGCCTTTTTCTTTTCCTGTTTTCCCTCATTACTATTTTTTTTTTTTTGTCCTGTAGAATAACTTTCCTCTATTTTTTTTTTCTCTGTTCCTCCATGTTTTTCCCCTTATATCCTGCATGTTCTTACTGCAGCTCGTTTCTTTTGTTCACCCGTGCCTTCCTCTTGCTGTTCCCGTCTGTCTTCAGAGCGGCATTTTCTCTCCCCTCCATCCGCTGGGATTTCCTCTCCACCTGACTCATCCCCTCTCGGTACATCCCCGCTCAGCCACGCTCTCCTTGCGCTGCTGTTCGGGAGAGGCAGCCAGCAGGGAGGGAGGTAGTAGCCTGCTCGGCTGCTCTGCCTGGGGCGAGACCCGCTCGAGTCAGTCGCGGCTCTCTCCCCGCTCGTCCGCCGCAGCGCCCGGACGAGGCAGGGCCTTGTGGGCGAACCTAGGAGCCCGTTATTCCCTCCTCCCCTTTCTCCATGCCTGGCTTCTGCAGCGGGACCGGGAGGTTTCCTGCTTCCTCCCACGTGCTGGGGAAGCGATATGGGGCCCCCTCGTCGCTTCCCCAGCACGTGGGAGGAAGCAGGAAACCTCCGGGCCCCGCTGCAGAAGCCCCGGGACCGGGCGCTGTCGTCTCTGAAGCCGTTGCGCCGGAGCAGCCGGTTGCTGCAGGGAGGAGCAGCTGCGGGGGCGGCAGGCAGCAGAGTCAGAACAGATGCAGAGACGGGCAGGGAAATGAGATGGTTGACTCGAGGCAAGGTGAACGATTTCAGAACAGGAAGGGGGGGAGCATTTTCACGTCTGCAGTCGGTTTCCACTTCAGCGTCCTTAGTGTAATTACCACTGTGCTAGCTAGTCCTGCAGGCAGAAGGAGAGGATCTGCGTGCTAAGCTGTATGTTCGAGATATAATCGTGCTCCTGTACTTTGAGCTTCTGTGGTAAACGCTCTTGCTCAAGCACAGTGAGGGAAAGGAAGAAGGTATGGTGTAGTTCCCTTTTCTAGCTGGTTTTCCACCAACGGCACAAAGGAAAAATGACAAAACACAAAATTCTCTTTTCTTGTATAATTAGTAATTGTTGTTCTGTTTTGACTTGTTTTGATGGAAGAATTACATCAGTGTTTATGCTGTCCCAAGGGTTTGATGTGCTAAGCTTTTTTTTTAATTGGTTAATTTTCTTTTTCTCTGTTTCCAATAGACGTTCAAGCCCTTGGTTGGAAAAAGTGTATACAATTCAATTACTGCAGTAGAATTCCTTGTGGACAAACAGCTGGATTTTATAACTGAAGATAGTGCCTTTCAGCCCTATCAGGTAAGAAATTTGTTTAGTGTGTAAATACTATACATTTAGCTTAGTTAAAAAAACCGTGTTTATTATTTTTAAATGCATTTTACAGTCAAGTTCTGTGCTACAGGAACAATTTCCTATTGATTATTGGCAGAGATTGTCACTCATTTTGTGAAAGATTATATCGAATGCTGTATCTGATTCTAGTGAATCTGATCATGTCACTGAGTACTATGCAGCTAATACTGTTGAACCATTAATTGTAGAGCAGAAAAAAGATCCTTCTGAAATTGAGTTTTCATTTCTAGGTCTTTGCACTACTACAGTGATATCCGACTGGTTTTTTTTGCGAGTGAATAGCAGAAAATGTTAATTTTTTAAAAAAGAAAAAATACTTTCTCTTGCTATTGTTTCTAAGCCTGCTAAAATTTCTAGTATCCTTGTTTTTAATGCTGTCTTCATTAATTAGAAACACATACATTAATGTGGGTGTATTTAAAGAACACAAGAAACCCTGATTTCTCCCCCCCCCCGAAGGTCTAAATATCTCTTTTACGACAAGTAGAATAACATTTGATACTTCAACTTGTGCTGAACTGATTGCAGTTAGAATATCCATAAATTCTTTCTTACGGCTGAGATGATACACTGCAGTGATACAGAAATAGTACTTTGAGACTTGGAATAACAGATGGCCCTGAATAAATGCTATGTAATTTTGTCCTGACACCCCTTCTTCCCTCCTGCTTCACCAAGATGTTGGTTGGGTTTTTTTTTTTTTTTTCCCCAATACCAAATATAGAGCTAGAAAAAGAAAAGCGGCTGAGCGAGAATCCTGGGGAAAGGAGAGGGAGGTTCAGTTTGTGGAAGGGCTGGTGCTTTTTGTGTGTCTGTGGTGGGGAAGCCAAACGAGTTCAATGCTTGTCAGGGTGAGGTTACGTGTTATGAGTCGAGCTGCTGGAAAAGCTTAGCTCTGCCACAAAAGACCGTTCCCCCCCCACGCTAGCACCTTTAGCTTTCTAAGCCACCGCAACCTTGATTTTCAAAACTGGGAAGGAGAGGGAAGCCTGTGATATTAGTGAGCTGAGCTGGATTAGCCCAGGGTGCCGTGGCTTCCTCTAGGGAGGGGGTCAGGATGACGCAATGCAGAGTGGGATATCCTCCTTTGGCAGCAGCGACCTCTTAAATCAGCTGAGCCATGAAGTGTAAATTCACCCTCGGAGTCCAGCCGCAATCTTCCAGATTCATTTTACAAAGCAAATACTTGTGCTAGCATCTGTCCTTTGCCTGAAGTCTATCAAGAGTGTGTCTCTGATAACGTTCATTCCAGTAACAGTAATCAATCTCCTTTTGGCAATGGATCATTTCTTACAAGATGAGCTGAGCAAAACAAATTGAATGTATGAGAAGGACTGTCTTCTGTAAACCAATCCTATTGCCAGGCCTGGCTGGCAATAACAGCGGTGCTATATGCATTTTAGGTCCTTCACTTCAAGGAAGATTTACTGATGCAGACACAGAAGCACCTTAATTTGGGAAGGTGCATACAAATTTAAGGTGTCATTTTTGAACATGTGTCATATGAACAGCTGGCTTTATAATGTCTTGGTAGATAATGCTGTAATTAACAGTATTAGCACCTTCAGTTGTAAGAGGTGTTGACAAAAAAATGGTACAAAGCAGTAGCTTGTGAAAAATAGTTCCAGATAGAAGCCTAGTTTACCTAACTCTTGGCCTCCATTTTCGACATGTAGAGGGCAACTCTGTGTCAGAAGTGAGATTGTTTCCCCCTCTCATGCAGCAAACAGCTACCTATTAAACCTGTAATGGAGGCTGCAGATTGATATCAATCATAACTGGTTTGGTACAAGAGATACCTAAACTGTCTGTTTTAACATTACAAGGAGGCTGCTGACGGAGATTCCTTTTAAGTAGTAAGGCATCCAGAATTTGCATCTTAACTGGCTGTTGCTCAGATTTCAAATGTAGCGACGTAAATTGAGCTTTCATCAAATAAAGATATCTTTATATGAACATTTATAAGAAATTTTAGAAATTACTTTCATAGGCACATCTCTTTGCAGGGCTAGCGATGTCTCATTGCCAAGTGTGCGAGTTAATTGTACAGATGAGAACTTCCGTGAATTTTAATGTCTTTAAGAGAACAGCAACTATTTTTTAAAATACACTAACTGGGTTATGTACCAGCAGTGTGTTAGACAGAAATACTAACTTGATCGTTAGAAGACTGTTTTCTCTTGAAAGATGCCTGAAGTAGGAGGATTGTCTCTGTTCATTTGTTCTACTTGTTATTTTTCGTTATTGCTGGAAATCACATTCCCAGTCTTCAGTCACTTAATGTAGGGTAGTTTTTACTTTGTACCTTTTTTCTGGAAGGCCTTCCTTTTCTTTGCCAAGAAAACAGGTCCTGGATAAATCTTTGGTAAACTTCCTGTGAAAATCTGCTTTTCTAAAAAGAAGAAAAAATGGCCTTTTTGTTCCCTTGCTCGATCTGGAGTACTGTTAACCTGCTTTCCAGCAGAAGATAGAACTGAGGAACCACTGTTTGCCGAGATGAGTTAACTTGGAGTCTTTCTAAATGTGTTTAGTTTTTAGTTTAAACTCTCATGGCTGTACGTTTTCAATATGAAGTCCTTGGAGACCATGGTGATCTAAACACTTCTTTATTGCATTTTGCTGGTAGTGCCTAAAATTCCAGTTCCTTTCTGCCAAAACAAACAAAGTTTGAATCTGTGTGGGAAGAGTCTATTTCACTTCAGATACAATTCTTAACTACTGAGTAATTTTTCCCATCGTTGCGTATGCTTGTAATACTAGTGATGGGCAGCAGACGACCATTTGGTACACAGTCTGCTCAGATCAGATCTGATCAAAGAACACAGTGCTGTTTAACTTAACTGTTGGGCTAAGGGGCTTCATGAATAAGGTGGTGCCGTCCAGTTTAGAGGTGACAACTGCTCAAGGCAAAGAAAACAGCACACTTGGCATCCTTTTAGCCTTGGCAGGAAAAACAAAGTTTGAGTAGGCAAAGAACTAAATTACTGTCGTTACGAGAAGTGGTTCTTCCAGAACAAGAGTAAAGAGTCTTTGGCAGGACTCACTGGGGAATCGTGAACCATGGATTCCCATGCCATCTCTGCTCTTTGCATAAATAAACATGTTTCAATTGTTAGGAGACTCAACAACCTTCCTAAGAGCTAGATGAATATCATTATTAAAAGTAGGGTATGCAGCTGCACTATACTAGCCTTTTCCCGTTTTTTCATATCTTCATAAGGTTTTCTATAGCATGTATTACCACTTGTCAGTGAATTTGTTCTTTACAGCTGAATGTGCTATGTGATCTTTCTTTTCCCTTCCATGTGTACTGTTTTGAATCCTGCCCTTCTCTGTAAAAATTCCTTGGATTCTGTATGTGTGGTGTCTTAAACACCAACCTACAACTTGTTTCCTGTGGCTTTTATCTCTGTTGCTTCATAGAGGATATAAACAGTATTATTGTCTACGTGAAACTTGTGTGACTGAGAATGACTCACTCATTAATCTGGGATGGTCAGACCATTTAGTCATGTAGTTCTTTTTATGGTGGTGACAAGGGGATCTTGAGGAGAAAGCAGATACGAACGTTTGCTGTGGTACTTTGCTTAGCAGTGAAATGAAAATTACGTTCCTTTGCAGGAAGTGATAGACATAAGATTTACAACATGTATTTTCTATGTCACACCAGTATTTGTAGGAAATGTAGTCTTGAAATGCGATGTGCAAATCAGGTCTGTAATACTTTTCTACTTTGTATTCACAAGATATCATGTATATTTTGTGATTAAGTAAAAAATGATAAACATGTTGGGTTTTATACTGGTTCTTGCTATAGACTGAAAATGAACCATGCTTTCAAATATGTTGGTTATTTAAAATATTTTAAGCAAAACCATAGTAAGCCTGCACAAATACAAGTGTACTTAAATAGTTGAAACTGTAATGGTTTTCTGTAATATGTTACTTGTACTGGTCTGTGACAGCTATGTGTCTATTTGTTATGATACACATAGTAAATTAAGCAGCAGCAAAGCTGATCGTGCCTTTTATTTGTTTAAGCATTGTAGTTTACTTGAAGGACTGTAGATGGGGATGCGAAGCATTAAAGCTCAGCATATGGTATGTGTGACCTCATCAGTGTGGTGTTTTTGTCTGGGCGGTGTTTGGCAGTACCCGTCACGGGCACTATTGGGCTGAAGTGTGTGATTCTGCTGTTACTGGCCAAAGCAGCTGGAGTCAACTGCATTATGCTTTGGATAAGCAAATAAAGAATGACGGAAAGTGGTTTATGTTGTGTTTTTCCGTAATACTACACTTTTGGAAAGACCTGGAAAGACTGCTTTGTCCAAGCAGTCAGTGCGTTTCAGCTGTGTGTCTGGGTCGGGCAGAGCAGAGTGCATGATAGATCATGTATTTCCAAATATATATACACACACATTTTGTGTGCATGATATGTGCCCAAAGGATTTGTGAGCATGCAGCACTGGAACAAACATGCACAGCTGAGCCAGGGCAAAGAATTCAAATTACGTTCCTTCGCAATCATTAAACTTCCTGCAAAGAGGGTATTTCACTGCTTGGGGAAGGAAGTGGAAGGCTGTGCACACCTCCTGCATACTGGGTTTTTAAAAAAGAAACCCAAAAAACCCCCCAAAACCAACCGTGCTACGAGTGAATCAAGAACACACTTCAGTTCTTCTCTTCTTGGATCCACCCTACTTATTCACGTTTTCTTTCAGAACTTTTTTTTTTTTTTTTTGAAGATAAGCCTGGTTGCCCTAGTGTTTCAAAATGGTCAGATCTGCCTGTCCACCTCTGTGCTGAAGGTTGCAGATGCAAAGATAGGGCACTGAGAAATCCGCTGTGGGAGGTGTTACTTGCACAGTGATAGGCGTGTGTACTTTGCTCTTTTTCTAATTGTGCATTGCACATCTGAGACCTAACAGGTCAAATGTCTAACACACCTTAAAGGTTGTTAAAGTAATAATAATAAACTTTCTCACTAATCATGAAATAAGTACCTCAGATTCAGGACCTAATACTATGCTAATCTTACTCGATCTATCACAAATTGAAGTTCCAAATGCCACGAAGTGAGGCTTGAGGAAAGGACCTTGTGCAACTCTGGTACTGTTGTTTTCTGTTTATTATGGGCAGACGTTGGGTATTTCAGGCCTGGATGCTTTTGGGTTTTGTGACTTCTTTGCTCATAAGAGCAAGCCAATCACGTAGCAAGGCTTGAGTAGTAATAACATGTACGCATAAAAAATTCTTTAAACATCTTGAAACAGGGATAAATAATATTTTTGTCTGTTTTTTTTAAGCACCCCATAATCATACAGTGCACTCATCTTTCAGACTTCTCTTAAACTCCAGATTTAAAAATAGCTTCTGCAGCTGAAAATTGCTTTTCCCATAAACTTGTACCTCCACTGACCAGGCGGGCCCAAGCTTTTGGGTCGGTCCCACCCTTTGAGGTTGACAGAAGCAGCTCAGGAACTTGTGGTGCTGGCGGCCGTGGCTGTCGTGTGCTTGCCTCCCGCTTTCATTTCCTCCACGGGCGACAGAGGCACGCACGACTTTCCGCATCTTTAACTCTTCCTGGCGTCGTCTTTAAGAGCTGTCTCTATTCTTTCCCATGTCTCTGGTGTCTGGACCACCCATAAGCAGTCCAGCTGGCTTCTCTGGCAGCGTCGTAAAGAACGATGGTCTAAACAGCTTGTTACCAACACATCTACGCTTAAGTGTATGGTTCCAGTGTGAGGGGAAGCAAAAGGCTGCATCCAGCTAGAAGTGGGTCAGATGACTCATACCAGTCCTCGCTCCCTGTTACACGTGTGGGACAGAAGAGTTTCATCGGAGTGCTTGCGAGGAGAGAGGAATGAGGGAGGAGGGATTGGCACCCTCCATTTGTAGAGTCAGAGGGTGATGTACGTCATCTCTCCTAAGCCTGTATTTGTGCTTCCCTTTGAAAAAGGGCTGCTTCCCTGAGGACTTCACGTATCTTTATTCTTCTCAAAATAGGTGGAATAAAATTGTACCTTTCTGGTTTACCTTGATTTCTTCAGAAATAAGGGCTTTAGTAATTTTTTTTTTTTTTGGCACGCTCAGCGGAGTTTGACACAGGAGTGGAGTTCTTCCAGATCTGACAAGCCTTAGGGAAATCAGCAGCATGGAGGGGAGACTGTCAGTCAGCAGGTGGGTGGTGTAGCTGCCACAAATAGTGTGGCTCCTCCAGGTAGTAGTAGGAAGTTCAGGTGGAGCTGCTGAAGGCCGTGATAAGGTACGTGAGGAGGAAGGGAAAAGAGTTGTGAGGTCCCTGGGATAAGCTGAGGTTGCTACAGCAGAGCAGGTTTCAAATTTATGGGAAAACAGGTTTCCTTCCTCTGTTGTCGAGAAACTTATTTTACGTTTTTCACAATTTTTCAAAAATCACAGTTGCTTAAATGGTTTGACTTCATTAATGCTACTCCAGGAGATAGCATTGAAATAAATAATTTAAAAGTTAGGAATTCAAAACAGAACAGACAGAACAAAACCTGTTTCTTCTTTGAAGGTGAGGATCAAATCCTTTCCCTGAAGTATTTTAGTACTTCTCCAAAGCAGTTTTTGGATTACTGAATTTACAAATCCATCCAGTGTTTCTGGGTGAGGAACTTCCTGTGTTTGATCACGAATGATTACTTTTTTCACCAATAAAAGCCCATGGAAAATACCACTCAGTAGTTAGAGAGGGTGCCTTATCCTCAGTTCTGTGTCCTTAAAATTTCCAGTTTTCACATTTGATTTATTAAAAGGGGGGGGGAAGAGAAAGTTTGAAATACTTTTCTTAGGTGATGTTCTTGACCATCACTATTTTCATAATCCAGACACAATGTCAGCTCCTAGAGAAGTCTGTATCACTTTTTTTATAACCAGATGGTGCTTTGCCAGTATGTTCTTGCTTTCTCAAATAGTTGCTGTATGTTGGGATTGGGAATCCTTAGTGCTTTGGGGAACTCTGAGGCAGTTCAGAGGTAAAATGAGGGTAAAATCCTGCAGTCAGCGTATGGGAGTGCTTACCCAGGGAGGGAAAAGAGTACACCTTCCTGCATTTCAGGTAGAGGGGAACCTGAATTTCACTGAAAAGTATTCTTACCAGAATTAAGCTTTAGCTTGATGCAATAAGCGCAATAGCTCATTTAATGAAGTGCTCATGGTTTTGTTTGGCTTTGTTCCTTCCTCTGATACAGCGTTGCTTTGTTCAGGTCTGCTACTCTAACTTTTTCTTACAAAATATATTTTTGAAATTACATCTAATAGAAATACTAATTTGTAGTCTAGGGTTAGTGCTTCATGAGAACTGCTCCATAGCCTTCAGTGAGCTGCAGTTCGTAGAGGTTGAGAGCTATAGCAGTTCCAGGTGTGTATATGGAATTCCTTTTCCAGGCCAGACATCTGGGAAGAAAATCAAGTAATTTTATACAAACGTGATTTTTTTTTTTTTTTTAAATTGAAACCAAGTATGAGTCTTACTGTTTTCTTAAACATTGGAATAGCTTTACTAATAAACCAAAAAGTGCAGTATTTGTTTTGATGTAGAGGGCCTGGTGTACGGTGAATTTCCTGCTCAAACTTAGTTTCTTTTTTACAGTATAGGACACAAATAAAGTTTTAAAGGGGTTTTTTGCTACCATTGTTTGTAAATACTGTTCTCCCCTTCACTCTAGCAAACATTTCCTGTCTTTTGAATGGAATTAACATTAACTATTCCTGTTTTTCCCTGCATCCTCCTCTTCTGTGTGTCTGCCAGCATTACTGGGAGTAGTATTTTAGTATGTTTAGTGGGTTTGACACACAGTAATTTCTGTGCGTCTCACAAATTATTCTGTATTTTACTATTTTGAGAGTGAATTTTAAGCATACAGTTTAGAAATTACATTTCAACCGTAGAGGCTGGGTTTTTACCCAGTGTTAATGTTTTCTTCCCCTTTGCTATCTTCTTTTCACCACTCCATGCCACTTTGGTTTACAACAGATAAAATTAAAGCAGATTTCAGGATGCATAGGACTTGGTGGCTAAAGTACAGTGCTTGACAGGCTTTTTCGTGTCCTCAGTCCATGTGTCCGTCCCTCCCCCCCCCCCCCCCAAGTGGTGCAGTTCAGTCTTGAATTATATTTTTAATAGAATTTTTTTTGTTCTGTGTGCTAGTAGGTTATCGATGGAAAAATATTGTGGAAAAAGACAAGCATTCTATCAATTTTAAACACTGAATGACTTTACTAAATTGACCCCAAGGAGCTTATTGCAGCAACAACTGAAAGGTCCGTGTTTTCTGATTAGCAATTTAATCTTTCCTTTTTGCAAGTCCATTATTCATCTGTTCTATAAAAAGCACAGTCACTGCTTTCTCCAGAGTTGCAGAGAGCTGTAGCGTAAATCCAAATACAATATACATCCCAGCTGGTCAGACCTCTGTTATTTATAGGGAAAATTCCTAAAATGGCTCCAGCAGGTCAGAACAGAGCTCTTAGCAGAAAAAACCCACACACAACGATGGCTGCATTGCTTCTGATACTGCCTTGGAGCAGAGGAAGTATTTCCACGTTCGCACAGTGAAGGGCTCACTGTTGTATGCCCAGCCAGAAGTAGGAGAGTCTCTGGACCATATCTCTGAGACCAGAGAAGTTTCTTCTGAATTAAATTCTGCAAGAAAATGTGCTAATTGTTTTCCCAGCCCAGATGCATTGTTTCTTTGCAGTGCTGCCTTAAATCTATTAGAAATTAACTTTAAAAAGTTATGTGCAAATACAGTAGTACTTGTTTGAAATGTGAGAGAAATGTATTTTATTCTGAATTACTTTCATATTATCAGCATGTTGACCAACACTGTTATGTAGCACTATTCTAAGAAACGCATTTTCAAACGAACCCCAGAAAACCACTTGAAAAGAAAATACTAATGGAATAGTAATTAAGTGGACCAAACTCCACTGAAGCTGGCTTTCAAGAGCATTTTGAAGATATTTGATGTATTCTTTCCTCTTGACCAAAACAAAAAAAAGGTTAAGATATTTTTATTGTTTGGAAGAATTTGTATTCTGCCCATAGTTCTGATGAGTTACAGAGGGAAAGGAGTTGGAAGGTTGCATGTTCCCAGAGCTCCTAGTTGGTAAATAGGATTGAGGATATTTGCAGAAGAGACAGTAGCTCTGTGACTGCTGGCAATCTTAAGTTAGTAGTAAGAGCAGAGGGTCGTTCACAAGGCTGAGATACTCTGATGCATGCTTCTAAGAGGTGGTGTTGATTGTAGGGCTGTCGTCAGTCTGCCAGTATCGGATGGTGTTTTCTGGTTTACTTCTGCAGATTTGAATTGAGAGACCTTTGCTCTTTAATACAATAAGCTCTTAGTTATCAGTAGTCTTGTCAAATAATACTGTGTTGCTGAGTAATGCAACTGATAAAAGATTTGATGGAGGTAACTACCATGAGATAAGAGATGAACTATCCGGTCTGTCATTATTTGTGGTGGCAGTATACAGCTTTCCAACTCTGCCAGTTCAAGCTGCCACAAGTAACTTCTCTCCCTGATGGAAGGAGGATGTGTCCTCTGTAAAACGGTCAGTCTCTGAGCAAGAACTGATCTCTTGGCTTGATTTCCGGGGGCACTGGACTGCCTTTCTAGCAGCCCACTAGTCCAGATAACTGACGATCAATAGAATGTACTTTCTTCTTTGCTTATAGACACATCCATCCATACAGCTTGTCCTTCAGCTGATAAGATTTGGGGAGTTGTTAGGTACCTTCTGGAAGCTGTTAACAATTCACAATGTGTCTGGGTCTCAAGTTTAAATTTTAATATCAATGTACAAAATATTTTTCTCCAATCTACTCGCTTAACTGCTCTCCTCGTTAGCATCAACTTCACTCTGCAAATTGCTTGCTTAAGGGAAATGTCTGCACTTTGAGGTTTCTTTTCCCATAGTTGCACTGAGTTGCTTGGTAAGTGACTTAATGGCTTGTTCCATATCACCACATGACTTGGGAGTTACTGGCTAAGTGGGGTAGGACCAGTACTCCATCCCTGTTTCTCTTAGGAGTAGATAAAACAAAATTCAAAATTAGGAGAAAGCTGCCTGTTGCTGAGGTGGTGGTGGTGATAAATGCATGGAGCAAATGTGTGGCCGTGTCATCAAAATGAGAGAGAAGATGGACATGGAGCAGTGCTACTCACTTGGCCTTTCATTTGTTTGTACATGGAGAAGAATGCAAGTGGTACAGACTGTTCCCACAGCACTCTAGGGGGAAGCTGACAGCCCACCGGGTTTGTGGGTAGGAGCCACTTGTTTGGGCAAGTCTTCAGGTCAAATGCTAAGACATACGTCTGTCACTTCGGGAGATTTGGCTTTTCTGACCCAGATTGTCCCAGCTGCTCAAAGAGAGAGTGACATAACTTGTGAGCATAAGGGGCATATTTTATTTTTTTTAAATTTTATTTTTAATCTCTACTTTCAAATGCCAAACTGTTGTAGAAGTCACTAGAGCAGTTTTTAGGTTGTTTTGTAACAGTATCTGCCTGGCTTAGGTTTGGTTTTGCTTATCGATTGGTGGCTGCTTGCTTCCCTGCTGCATGCTTGTTCCGTATGCTGCTCGCATTTCCCTTCTGCCTTTCCCTGCTAGATTCTCATCTACAGATACAGGAACAACAAGCTGACTTGGAAAAAGCAAGTTTTGCAGCATGCCTGTTTCACCTGTGACATTGGTAGTCTTATGGGAAGGCGAATATCTCTTGTTTATTTTTGTGTTTGTGAGTTAAAATCAGGGAAAATACTTGACTACGAGTCACATTTTTTGCTGCATATTTGTGTTTCTAACTTGAATATATTTTCCATAGGATAATCTTTCTGTATTTTTAATAGAATTTTTCTGGTGTTCTTAGGGGTGTGAGTTACTCTTCCAGAACTGAACTAATGGGTGCAGTGATGCTTCTTCAAGCCTGAAATCATGACTTGGAGAAGCGTACGCAGCCCTGCTCCCCTAATTCTGAAACCTGATAATTAAAATTTTAAAATCAATCTCAACTCTTTAATTATTGAACAGGTGAAATGAAGGAAGTAGGACTGTGTGGGGAGAAGTATTAGGCATAGGGAAGAGTGGGGAACAGAAGAAAAATTGTTGATAGCTTTTCCTGAGAGATGTTAAGTTTACTGACAGTTGGAAAACTACGAAATTTTTAGTCCTCATCTTTTTTTGTTCCCCTGTAGTTCTAACTTTCTACTTATAGAAACATAATTGTTGCTGTTAGACACTGAAAATAACCCTGAATCTTAAATGTTTGTCATCCGAACTATCTATAAACTTTTGTTCTTTTCTGAACAGTGCATTCAGAGCCCCTTTTTTGGGAAGGGATTAGTTATCCCTGTTCTCTTGCCTGACCTCTGCATGTAGCGAGAGCGTCACTGTCTGTCCCTGCCTTTTCCCATGCAGCGTGCCTCCGTGCACGTGTGAGAGGGCTGACCTCAGCTCGACTTTATTTCTGGTTTAGGGGTCAGGGTTGTGCCTTCAAGCTTGACTTAACTGGTTCAGATGTAGCCCAGCAGCTGCCAGGTTTGAATGAGGTAAATTGTGACCGTGCGCTCCGAACAGCAGAAAATAGGTCAAGTGTGGGTTGGGTTTACATAGAAAGCGCTAGCGTCGCCTGGTAAGCCTAAGCCTCTTCTCTCTGCTCAGACAAAGCCGTTTAAGGTAAACTGGGAAGTTACCATCTCCCTAAAAAACTTTCTAGCCTGCTGTAGCCCTGGTGTTTCCGGTTGCCCTCCGTGGGCAGCCTGGAGCGGGAGGGAGTTGCCCTAGCCGCAGGAGATGGGGCAGGTGGGGTGGACGTGTCCCCCCGGAAAGGCGTCTCTCCGCTGCCTTGTGCGGAGCGGCACAGCCTCGCTGACCTCCTGCCCACCAGCGGCAGTGGCGTGGCAGCTGGGGCAGCCTTTCCCTTGTCAGTAAGGTATATACTGCTTACCAGTGGCTGATGCGTGCCTGTGAGTCCAGAGAGGTGGGCGAAGCAGCAGCAGATCTGTGTATTTTAGTCCAGCTAAACGTGATGATTTCCCTGTAGGGTTTTGGTGTGGTCTGTGTGGCCTTGACAGTGCTTGTCTGGTGATACCCTGGGGGGTGTCAGTTGCTGCCAGTTTCTCTGTGTTTTAGTTATTCACATCTTTTGCCACTGGATATAATCAGGTATGTCAGGTGACACAGTGGAAGATAAGAGGAAGAAAAAAGGATGGCTAGTTATCAGGGAATGAAGGAGAGAATTGTACAGACCTTTCAAATGAGGGGTAAAAATATGCATGGGTGTGTTTGAGGCTGGGTGCACATAAGGCATTTAATTTTTTTTTTTTAATGGGAGAAAATCATCTTCCGAAAGATGCCATTAGAGGACTAGTATAAATTATCAGCAGTCTAGATTTTAAAAACAATATTTTTTTGCTGCCACTGCTCTGTGAAGGCTTGTGGCAATTGGTAGGCAGGTGTTGACTTGCCTTGTTCCTTGTTTTTTCAGTCTGCAGTTTCCAAATTTAATTTCTATGCAGATGAAGTTCTATGCAGCTGTAAAAACTATTTGGTGCAAAAAGGAGGGGAAAAAAAAAAGGATGGGGTCTCATTTTATAAAAAATTATTTCAAGATACTCATGAAACAAGAAGAAAACTGAAGGTTCAAGCCTTTGGCGCTTTGATATTTCAATTTTTCATTTGCACTGTTTGAATTTAAATGTGGTCCCTCTCCCATTAAAGTGCTAACAAAAAGCTTATTTCCGTGTGCAGTGCATACTGCGTAAACGTTGTAAACAGGACTCTCAAGTTGGTTATGTACTAGTTTTCATTTAATTCATGTCCTAAATTATCAGAAAACCTCTAAGCAGCCAGAGGAAGCTATAGTTAATTAAGCCACAGATGGTGAGGACTAATGTGGTGTTGACCTTTGTGAGGACTGCAAAATCTACTTAGTCTTTCTCTGTAAAACACTAGCTGAAATGAGTTCCTCCTGATATTAAAAAGATGTCCTTGATGCATTGAAGCCAAATGCAGAGACACTGGCCAAAGAAGGCACTTTCCCAAATAAACGTTTGCAGGTTCTAATGCACAGTGTGTGATGAGGCCTTGTCTTCAGGGCTGTGATTTAAGCCTTTTTAGTGCCAAAAGCCACTGTTTTTTCCAGGACTGGTTTTCCTGCAATGCATATTGTCAGGTTTCCTCTTCTCCTTACTGACAGTGGAGAGTTGACAGCGGACTAAAGTTTCTGTACCCTGTTCTCATGTAGGTTGTGTGATTGGGGGTGGGGGCAGCTACTTGAATACACTTTCATGGTGGTGGTTTGTGCTCCAGGGTTTCACCTCTTGATTTAACAGACTTGTTTCTGCCCCTCAAGTTTGCGAAGAATGACTTGGAGAAGTATTTTAAAATGCTGAGGAAACATCTTGCTTCAATAGTGCAAGTCTTGTTGGGAAGGTAGAGAGCTGTGGAAATGTGCAGGCGTTCCCACCACAGACATGCCCAGCAGCCCAAAATGGAAAGGGAGCCTGTGGTCGCTTGAGCCTTTCAGAAGGCACTTTGTATGGTCTTTGGGCAGCGTGCAGGTTCGGCTCACCCAGGGAAGCCTCTCAGTATCTTGGACAGTATTTTATT
This sequence comes from Aramus guarauna, assembly GCA_013400195.1. NCBI lineage: Eukaryota > Metazoa > Chordata > Aves > Gruiformes > Aramidae > Aramus > Aramus guarauna. Next base: position 141,048 of record VXBL01002642.1, on the reverse strand, counting down.
TGTGCATGGGGCTTGAGTAGGAGACTTCTGTATGTCTTTGGATTTTGGCTTGTTTTTCTGTGGGTACTGTCTTTGAGATTCCTGTTTGATTCATGACCTAAAGGAATTTAGAAGCTTTATGAGTGATCTGCACTTGTCCAGCTGTGGCTTTGAATAGTAAATGTTTATCCAAACAAGCTCTCTGAAAATACATCTCTGAACAAAGATTTCTACTTTCTGGTTAGAACAGCATGGTATCTTAACCTGATGGTATGGTCTATCATTTTGCACCAGAAGAAAGAAAAGATATACTCAGAAAAACACTGGATCGCTTTGTTATTTGGAAAAATAGAATTCTTTATCCTTTTCAGGACTTCTAGGAGTCGAGCATGTCTGCAGTGAGTGAGAATTCTCACCTAGAGAGACACGCAACTGACTCAAGTATTCTTTGGATAATTAAGCAGAAAGTCCACTCCACCAGAAGTGAATTCCACTTGTGGTCTGGAAAGAAGGAAGAATAGCAGCAAAGATCTAAAAAACCTGACGTAGATTTGGCAAGCTTCTGATAGTCACATTGCTTCATGTGACTGTCTTCCAGAAGGGCAGGAAGGATTATCTCGGCCATATCTTTCTAGCCCATACGCCCTTTGTCTTCTTCCCAATATTGCATATAGTCATTTGTGGAGCAAGGGGCGCTGCCGTATGAAGTACATAAAGAGCTTCCTACGGTAGAAAATTGCAATCCCGTTTATTTGATTTGCATTCTGATTTGCATTTCATAACGATTTCAAACCAGGATTAATATCCTGTAGGAGATATTCCAGGACTTGTGGAAAAACTAGTCTAGGAGAGGGTACCATACTTACCTTTGTGAGTGAAACTACTTTCAAACGAGGAAAAGTCTGGAGGAAAATCCTACAGGGCATTTAATTCTGCTGTGGGTTAGTCAGTCAGTCTTGCTACTTTGACCAAGGAGGGGAAAACTGAAGGTAGTAATTGCCTGGGTTCAAATCTGCATACAGAGCTGTTGTTTCTTGAGCAATATAAATACAGGGTAAGGAAAAAGACTGGGCACTGCAGAGTCATGGGCTAGTCTTGAGTGCTAAGACAGGGAAGAGACTGCAAGTCATCAGCCTTGCTCGTTGCCCTGTTTTTGCCAAAATTTGTGGTGTGTGCTAAAACAGTGTGCTTAAGGCCATCACGTTATAGTTTAACACGTTATGCAATTAATTTCCTGGTTTTAGATGTTCAGATTTAAGATTGTCAGTCATGGTGCACACATTTCTTTCATATATATATATATAAAAACCAGAATTTTTGAGATTTCAGGAACCTTTTTTTAAGTTTTTTGATAATGAGCTTCAACTATCACTTACAATTTTGCTTTGCTGGACTGATTTCTGTTGACCACTGTATAGCATGTTCATGTCTACAAGCAAAACACTCCCTCCCCGTGACTGATGATGTTAAATGTGTATTTTGTGTGTGTGTATGTATTTATGATCCCTGGGTTCTCTTTGATATGTTCTACATAATCCCAGTCAGACCTGTATGCAGTTTGTGTAATGGATCTTTGACCTCACTTGTTCCTTTTGTAGCTCATTTTTGAGATGAGCTAATCTTCCTCCAAGAGTGAGGAAAGAAGTACAAAATGAACTTTGCAGTCTCCTTTTCTAAGTGTTCACACCAAGCACTCTCAGTCAAAGGTACTGATATGTCATGGATCAGAATAGGAGATAGAACAAAAAAGGTTCAAATGTAGTGTCTGTAGGATCACCAGTATCTTCAGTGTCAAGTTCAAAGAAGGCAAAGATGCTTAGGAAGGATGTGAAGTCTAAAAAAAGCAGCAGTGTGTGTTGCCTTCAGAAACACATCAGAAGTGGATAAAGATGATAGAGACTCAAACTTTGCATAAAGAACTTACTGAAGTAGAGTAACATTAAGAGTAACAGCTTTGACTTCATGCTACCTAATCAGTGTGTATAATCTTGAAACAAAGATAAAAATGTTTGTAGATGGGACCGAAGGAATTACTAAAATGTACGAGATCTGCATATTAAATGCATTTTTAAGTCAGTGAGAGTTCCAGTACTGCAGTGCCTCAGTCCGTTGCTCAGCTCTATTGCTTGTGGGTCTGAGAGGGGAAATTTTTGGTACAGGAATCTCTTGCAGCTGCTGTGAAAGAGTGCATGGGAAGGGCGGTAGATGAATGATCATCACACACACCAGTGTCTGGGTCTCTTGGGTTCCCCTGGCAAACCATTCCCTCCTTCCAGTGGTTGTGTTGCTTCTGTATGTAGGATCAATTCAGAAATGGATTTGCATAGGAAAGTAGAAGAGCTAATACAATTTTTAGATTGCCTCGGGAGAGGAAGTGTTTTGCTAGTCTGCCATTCTTGCATAAATTTTAGGGCTGACCCTCTTGTGCCTCTGACAATGCTAGCAACATACGTGTCTGGTTGGTGTTCCTAACCTGGTGGTAGAGGTGCTGTTGATCTCCCCTTCACTTTTACTGTGTTCCACTTCACATGTATTAAAACCATCATCTTGACCGTTCCTTTTGGATCCGAGGCCATATCCTTTTCAAAAGTGTAAGGAGAGAGAGTAATTTTCTCTAATAACTGAAGCATTGATGCATTCTCTGTAATGGAGCACAGCAAATCTTCAAGTGTCAGGAAGTGAATTTTGAATTTGAGATAGACATCCTGTGATCAGTGGGTTAGCAGGGATAATCTCATCCAGATGAATAGAGAGAAATTGCTCATGTCACTTGAGGGCCTGGCAGCAATGCACGATTCCCTGAGTGTTGCTTGTATCTTTATATTCTATGGCTGGAGCTCTTCATAATAAATTGTGAAACATCAAGGAATTGTTGGAGATCAAGGAAAGAAATTACTTGATCTCAGCTGCAGTACTGATAAAACATTTTACATTTTGTATGTGGAGAATCGCTCTGATTATTTTAGCTGTCTGAAGTTCTCTCGGCACAAATGAATGTTCCTGCAGCTCATGGATTTCCAAGGCCGCCTTCTGCATGAGGAGTTGCCAGGCTGCAGTGCAGCTTTATTTCTCTGCCACAGCCTCAAAGGCAGAAATGGCAAGTTTGCTCTGAAATAGAAATAGATATTCTGAAAGTCTAGAGATGAATGATGATTTAAGCCATGCTTTCAAGGATGCGAACCAGATTTTGTGACTAGTTTTTCCTTGTTAGGAGAACAATGCCACCAAACGTTTTAATTTCCCAGATGATGTCCTACTCAAAATAGTGAAAAAGAATCTTTTCCAGGAGAACTGAATACAATAAAAATAAAAATTAAAGCATGTCTTACTTGAAATTATCTAATTAACTAAGGCCTACACATTTGAAAATCAGTAATGGTGTTTCTCTCAGCATGTTTGTTTTTCTTAAAATACAGCGCTCTCATGCATTATCTTGGTGGTTTTTTTATCTTACGTTTATGCTTAATATGTCCATATTAAAATTTACAGATATGGAAAACAGATTTGTTATTTTTAAATTCATTTAATCATTATTTAAACAATTATTTCTTCATACCTGTAAACACTGATGTCTTTAGAGGGCATTTTTAGCTTGTAGTAAGACAGTATTTATGAAAGTGTGATCCTATTAATAGCTTACAAGTCTGGCCACATGTGGGATCTGACATACCATGTTCCCATGAAATAACTTCTAGCACTATGTTGCGCTTTTAAGTTTTTTTTCTAAAAATAACACAGGGATTTGCAGACAATCAGTAAAATTAGCATCAAACTACTTAATATTGTATTTTAAAATACATCTAGGAAAATAAACAGAAATGTTACAAGTAAACATAACATATGGTTCTTTTTTTAATCTCTACTTTAGGACGACGTAGACAGTCTAAACCCAGTTCTCAGGGATAACCCGCAGTTACATGAGGAGGTAAAAGCCTGGGTAAAGGAACAAAAGGTTCAGGAGATTTTTATGCAAGGTAATTATGTGGGAAATTGTGTTATTTTTATTCTGTGTTAGCTAGTTTAAGGCCATTAGTTGTGTGGAGCTCATCCCATAGTACTTGTGATATAATGGAGAATATATTTCTAACTTGGAAGTAGTTTTTTTGGAAGTATTTGTTAATTCCAGAAAACAAGACTATGTAAGAAGCTGTGCATGAGTTCTTCAGACTGTTCTTAACTTGTTTGATGTCTTAGTGAATACAGCAAAAGCTGAATATCGTTAGTCTGAACATAGATATTTTGTAAAATTTGTTGTGAAAGTGTGTGTGAAGGGCAACTACACACCTTTTAGCATGTTTAAAACTGTGCTGTGCTCTGTTAGTGTTACTGTTACGTGTGATAACTTCTCCGATATCTGTCTGTGCTTGTAGTTCTTCACAGTTCTGTCACAGATGAAGAATACTTTCAGATCCCCACACCCTCACCCCCAGTTGAAAAGTGCCTTTCAAATCACCTACGATTTTGTAACTAAATTCTAATGCTGGAAGGTTGCAGCAAACAGATACATCATTTTTACCCTGTAAATACAAGTTACGTGAAAATTAATGTGAATTAGAGTAAATTATTTTGGCTCAGCCTTGCTAATAATAAAAACACATGCATTTGCAGTATATTCATTAACTTTCTGCAGAACTGACAGGCAGCTCTGCAGAGGCATTCCTGGCAATGGGGGGCAGAAACTAACCTCTGTGGGTCTGGGTTAAAATCCCCAGGCAAAGCAGTAAAGCAATTTGAGGACAAAAATGCTTAAGCAGTCATTCTGTAAATTAAGATGGAGAGGGGAGCAGTAAATAATCTGATTTTATAAGGATGGCACTGAGGTTTGCTTGCTATCTGGTTTCTTTAATAAAACTAAGACTAGAAGACTGAAGGAATATGGTAAGTATAGTATTGAATTTACAGGAAAAAACTTGTGTCTTCCCTTCTGTAGAGTCTTTAATTCGACTAGGTGTGATTATTCTTAGGGGCCACAGAGAAAGGATGCTGAAAAAAGCAATGCACGGCATTGTGTAGATAGTAAGTTGGTATGTCAGCGTTAGTCATTGTAGATTTTATCTTAATATCTTCAGATAAAACTTGAGTTAATAGTCTGTTGATGAAATTTGCAGCCAAAACTGCATTGAGAGGTGATGTGAAATCAAATTAGGGCTATATGAAAAGGAAACTAAAATTGAGCTTGTTTATTGTATTTCATGAGAGTAACAATAATAAGACAATTAGAAGTCTCTGGTACAGAATCAATACTTCAGCGCAAAGCCCCAGCAATATTGAAACAGTCATCTAAATGAAACTGCCAGCCCATCATCCACGCAACTCATTTACATCCCATCATGCCAGGAACTGTATTTTTGTCTTTATATATATAATTTCATATAATTTCTCAAACAGATGTTTGGATGCTTAGAAGTGCACAAATTAGGAGTATTTTAGATGATGAGATGAATCTAATCCAAACGTCCTTGCAGACTAGCTCTCCTCATCTAAAGAGAAGCTGCAGATCAAATCCACTTGCCTACCTGATGTGACGCAGCATGGCCCAAGGAGAGACGCGTTTCCTCGGGTGATGACGTGCTCTCCATGGTGAGGGCTGTTGGCAGTGCCACCACCTCAGCCCTGCGGGACAGTGGTCAGCTGGCACAAACTATTGTCACCTTCTTCCGGGCTGTCATCTGCTCCCGGTCACAGAGACTTCGTGTTTGGCACAAACCTTTCAGTGGCTTACGGACAGCCCTCCAGCAGTGCTAGCTGCTGTAATCTTAGTCATGTTATCCTTCTTTTCTCCTCCCCTCACTCCTCTGGTTTTCTTCACCTTCTCCATTGTTACCGTTTTCCTGTTCCCTGCAATTTAAGCAACATTTTCAGTTCTGCCTTGTCTAGACGCATCTATTAAGGTTGTTACCATATTCTCTTACTTCATCATCTACAGCATTTTTAGGATCCAGCCTTTTCCTTGTCTATGATGCTGAAGCCTTCATCTCATATCTTAGTATTTTCTACTTTGACTGTCACCGTTAAAATGCAGTTTATCTGAAGAAAGAGGAGGGTTGGAGCAAAACATTAAAATTGAGTTCCAAATGTTTGAAAAGAAACATGCCAATTTGTGGAGGGGAAACCTTAATCAAAACTAGTCCAGTTATTTACAGGAATGAGACTAAAGAAAAAAAAATTGCCCTCATGACCTTTTCTTTGCGTAGCAGTCACAGCAGCATGCTTTGCAGTAGAGATTGTAGATTTGGCAGGAAAGTAGTTTATTCCTTGTTTTAAAAAAAACAAACTCCTTCCCAACTTGGCCAAGTTGAAAGCTTTTGGGACAAATAAAACAAGTTCAAGGAATGTAGTAAAGTGTCTTTGATTTTTAACAATCAAAATCTGAATTTTTTCTTCCTATTAGATTTATTATCACTACAATCTCTGAGGCTGTGTGTATAATAATCCTCTTGAATCACTGAACATGCTTCAGCCCTGAAGATATTTCCTGATAGTACTGCACAGGCTGCTTCAACAATGTCTAGCTGAGCGTGATTCAGCCAGGGACTGGAGACAAAGCCAGGCTTTTCCTGTAATGGCTGCTTGTGGCTGGGCTGGGCTGGAGCTGAGCTGTCCTGTGTCGTATGACTGCAGTTTAATCTTTCTCCTTCTTCCTCACACCCAGCAGTACGTAAGAAACCACCCCCCCACACACACACACACTGTTTTTAAAGGTAGATAAAGTCTCTTTTAAAAATAGATAGGATAACAGCTGGGATGAAGGGCAAACACAGATTAGAACAAGGAGTAAGAGGAAAGAAATTGGCACTGGGTCAGTGCAGAAGAGTGTTAAGAGAAGCTGGAAGCTGATGGAGAAGGAAGGATGGAGCTTGCAAACTGCAAAGGCTGGGAAAAGACTTGGAAGCCAGTGCCTGGAATTCTAAATGCTAAAATGAGACAAGAAGCTGAGGAGAGGCTGGCTCTGGTTATGCAAGAAACTGAAAATCATTGTGCGGTTAACAGTAGGATGCAAGAGAGGAAGAGCTGGGATAGGAAAGTAGGAATGGGAAATTGGCAGGAAGAGACACAGGCAAAATTTTACTGAGACGTCTGAACAAGGCAGAGCTTTGGGACGGCCATGAAAAGTTTGAGACATGTTGGGTTGGGTCAGACAGCCAGAAGTGTGGGAGCTGAGCTGGAGGCATTTTGCAGGGGCATATGGAGTAAGGTTGGAGAGAAGCCATCAGGAAATGTGTCCCCATGGGAACCCGTCTGGTCCAAGACCAGGAATGTGAGACATAAGCTTGTAGATTCTTCCTCTTTTTCTGGCCGTACGTATCAGTGATTGGTAGTGCTGGTGCAGTTCTGGCCCTTGTCTGTGCCGCTGGAAATGTGCTCCAGGGATGAGTTACTGCCGGTAGCTCAGAGGGTTCGCTGGGTCTTGAGGTTTCAGTTGTGCAGTGAATGACGTGGATGTGGGTGAAAGAAGGATGCCATTGCATAGTGTTGCTCCTTCCCAGCTGTTTTAAAACCTACATAATCCCAAGCTAAAGGTATTTCAAAAGGCCTTGCTAAGGTTCCAAAATTAAACCCTAAGACCACTTAGAAATGTCTTATTACTGCTTTTGCACTTCTCTTGATCTCTCAAACAGTCCTTGTGATCACACACTTTCTCGTGCAGCAAGTATAATGGATCCAGTCCTGTGAATATGGATTTTTTACTAGAGAAAGCTATCACCTGCGATGTCCTTGGCCTTTTTGCTGCAGATGGTTGAGCTTGCTTAATGTACTGGGCAGGGCTTGGAAAAAATGACCTTTAGGAAAGACAGGGGAATTCTGGCCTTGCCTGTGCGGTTGAGCAACTAAGCACCCTTAAATCATTTAAGTTAGGCTTTTTGTATGTAGTCACTGACTGGTTTTGCTTCCGTTCCTGTATGCCTGACCTGGGGTTTGGTTGCGGAAGTAGCGAAACCCACACAGTTGGAACTGAACTTGGTGGCAGCGTCGCTTGGTCATCCAAAATGCTATATAAACACTAATTGCAATGAAGCTTAAGAGTCGAGTCAATGATGATCAAGTGAGACAGTGAACATGAATAAAATTGTTGAATTTTGATTTCTAGGTCTTGAAACCAACTATAAGATAAGTACTGTATCATACTGTCTCCCCACCCCTGTGGGCTTTTGGAGGTCAATTAAACTGATCTTTGCAAAGGGATGATGTGCGGGGTTTCTTTGCAGTTGATATATCTGAAAACAGGAGCTAAAGCCTTCATAGCGTGTGTGTTTTCGAATGTTCTGTGTGGCTGTAGCAGGGACAGGATCACTCAGCTGCCTTTCCGACAGCTGTAATGGAGAGAAACTCTGTGGTCACTTATGGGAAAGACTTGGCAGATGCAGAGCCTTAACCACCAAGATGTAAATCTTTTCCCCAGCAAAGCATCTGGGCATGTGACTAGCCTGTTAAATAGCTTCTGTATAACCTGCTGCTGCCACTTTCTAGCCTTTCAGATTTCTTTTCGATGGTTGCTGTTCGTAGGCAGGAATTTTCCCATCATTTGTCATCAAGGCTGCAGAAAGATTTAGTTAGATAAGAAAATTGTATGTTGAAAATGTTAGGATAATTGACCTTAAAGCCTACTTAAATGTATCATTTGCATTTCAAAATGTCTTCCGGAATGAAAGTAAAATCCACAGGCAGTGCTGTGCCAGAATTGCCTGTAGTTTGCTGTCCATGCCATGCACACTCTATATTTGCTGTGAAGCTTAAAAAAACAGGAAAACCCATTTATACTTTGGTTTTTTTCCTTTGAATTCCTCAATGGCTTTTTTATTTCTTCCCCTTCTAAAGGTCCGTACTCCTTAAATGGTTATAGGGTGAGAGTGTACAGACAGGATTCTGCCACCCAGTGGTTTACTGGTATCATAACTCATCATGATCTCTTCACCCGCACTATGGTTGTTATGAATGACCAGGTGAGTTTGATATGCGATACTCAGAAAACAAGCTTCAAGTAAACTACGTGTTGGGAGTTTTTACATTTTTTCTGGGTATTCTGAAATACACAGAGTTGTTCAGTTCCAGTAGGACGAGTCTATTACTGCGCTGAAACTACAGCAAGACTTTGCATTGGACTAGTAGTTAATACCCTCCTGAAGCTGAACATTTGTGCAATGATATGATTAATACTGGTTTTGCTTTTCTTCTGCTGTCACTATTTGACTAGCGAAGTCTTTGAAGTGGAGTGATCTAGTTTTAAGAACTGGTTTTCCCTGTCAGCTCTGTTGAGAATTTCTTTTCTCAATGCTGAAATCTTTTAGCACTGCAGTAGTGATTACTTCTTCCAAGCAACTGAAATAGTCACTTTCCGCAATTTATTGAATTGAGCATTTACTGCAGGCCTAATTTTCATTTACTATGATGGGTTTTAGTTATACTTCTGAAGTTGATGTTAGAAAAAGAATACTGGTATTTTTAGTGGCGGTAATGAATTCTATTTCAGGAGACCAGAGTAATGACTCAACATTAATACAGTGAATGACCCATCTGCCTTGAAATGACTGACAAAATCATGTGTGACAATAAAAATTTAAGACTAGTCTAATGCTCAAATACATTTTCCCCTTAATTTGCTCTAATTAATTTCCCCCAAATACTGTTTTTTTCACTTTGTGACACATTGATTAAAGATGTGGTTAGCATTTCCTTCTTTCTGCAGTACCCCTCACTAGTAACACTCTGCCAGTCTTAAGAGTTCTTTTCTCCAGTCCTTTTGGTTCCTTCCTTTCAGCAGTTTTGCTTCTGTTGGAAGCAATATTGTAATGTGCTTCTGCAGTATATTTTATAGTACATTAAATAATTTTTACAAAATATTTATATATTGTAATTGCTACTTAAGGGTTGCTCTATGAAGAGCTCAGTGTCTTTTAATTTCAAATTTGCAGGTCAGTGAAGGGGAAGGAAGTGGTGGTGGTGTATTTTAAAAAAAAAAAAAAGATGTTTTTGCAGTGATATGTAAAGACACATTTGCTTTGGTTTTACTCTATTCCCAGCCTTTGTTGAGAGTCATATGTCAGTTCTGCTATTCAGGATTAAGTAGGCTTTTCTCTGATTAGTCTTTAGCACACAAAATAGACTGGTGAAGGCTGATACAGAAAATGCAGATTGAGCAGTGTTTGAACATCTGCTGACTTTTTTTTTTTTTTAAACCAGGTGTTAGAACCTCAGAATGTTGATCCTTCTATGGTTCAGATGACCTTTCTAGATGATGTTGTTCACTCTTTGTTGAAAGGTGAAAATATTGGCATCACTTCACGCCGACGGTCTCGTTCCAACCAGAACAGCAACACAGTCCACGTAGATACATTTATCTTTTTACCTAAGTATTTTTGTATATTGCAAATATTAAAAATCCACGTTTAAAGTGGCTAGTTAAAATTACATTCAAGTCCATTAATCACAAAATTATTTTTAGGGTCATTATACACGTGCGCAAGCAAATAGTCCCAGACCAGCAATGAATTCCCAAACTGCAGCACCAAAACAGAATTCTCACCAGCACCAGCAACAGAGGAATACTCGGCCAAATAAGAGGAAAGGCTCTGATAGCAGCATGCCTGATGAAGAGAAGATGAAAGAAGATAGATATGATTATATAGGTCGAGGAGGTAAAAGCAGTTATTGGAAAGGGAGGGAGAGCTTCTTAAAACCATATCAGACTGAAAATGTTACAGACATGTTTTTATCTTTTACAGAAAACCCCAAAAACAAAAATAAACACTTCCTTAGTAAAAGAAGAAAACCTGAAGAGGATGAAAAAAAACTAAATATGAAGAGATTGCGGACAGACAATATCTCAGATTACTCTGAGAGCAGTGATTCCGAAATTTCAAATAAAAGATTAACAGATTCGTCCTCAGAGCAAAATTCGGAAAATGAGTTAAAGAGCAAGAACACTTCCAAGATAAATGGAGAAGAAGGAAAATCCCAAGCTATTGAGGGAGTAGAACAGACACTAACAGATAGGCGGTCTCCTTGGGATGAAATACAGGAGGATAAAAAACATGAAGAGACAGAAAGACTGAAGTCATCCGTCTTAGATCAGCAGGAAAAACCTTCACTCCATGCAGCAGAGCAGCCAACACCTTATGAGCAGGATGCCAAGGACCCACATGTTCAAGAGTGCAACGCGGAATTAAAAAATGAGCAATTTGTACCCAGACCTCCTACTCCAAAACGTGTTGTTGACATTACTAATGAAAACAACTCTGAAAAGGAGAGCCAGGATAATGCTGCAAGTACCTTTGGTTTGCAAACAGTTCAGAAAATAGAATCTCACAGCAGCGATTTAAAGCAGCAATTTGCAAATGCAAATTTCCTTGAAGCAAGAAAACAGGAAGCTGATCAAAGTTGGGTTAGCAGTGGTGTTAAAACGGATTCGATACAACCTGGGGTTGTAAAAACGTTACCAGTAAATGAACACTTAAATCCTGAAAAAGAAAAAGTGCAGTATGGCTCATTTATGTCTTCATTAAATGTAGCTTCTCTAGCAGAAGAGAGTAAACTGCATAAACAAAGTCCAGTCCCTGATTCTGTGAAGTCAAAACCTAGTGCTTCAGTTGATCATCCTAAAACAAAGTCACCTGATGTTAAGCCTAAATTCACCCAATCTTCTGATACTGTGAAGTCCAAGGTTAGTTCCCAAAACAGCCACGCTACTGGATTAACAAGGTCAGCCAATAAAACTGATCATGATTTGCCTAGGTCTAGTTTTCATCCGGTTCCAGCTAGAGTTAGTGCTCTAGAAGCTACTAAAAGTCCTCTTATCATTGACAAGAATGAACATTTCACGGTGTACAGGGACCCCACTCTGATTGGACAAGAAACAGGAACTAATCACATTTCACCTTACTTGCATCAGCATAATTATCCTCTGCATTCCTCATCCCACCGAACCTGTTTAAATCCAAACGCTCATCATCCTGCATTAACTGGTTCATCCCATCTGCTAGCTGGGTCTTCAGCTCAGGCTCCCTTGTCTGCTATTAACACTCACCCCCTTAGTACCGCATCTCACCATTCTGTTCATCACCCTCATCTACTTCCTGCAGTGTTACCCGGAGTGCCTGCTGCCTCCTTGCTGGGTGGCCACCCGCGACTAGAGACTGCTCATGCTAGCAGCTTAAGCCATTTGGCATTAGCACACCAGCAGCAGCAACAGATGTTACAACACCAGTCTCCACATCTTCTCGGACAAGCTCATCCTTCTGCTTCCTATAATCAGCTAGGGCTTTATCCAATTATTTGGCAGTATCCAAACGGAACACATGCTTACTCAGGACTTGGTCTGCCCTCCTCCAAATGGGTCCACCCAGAAACTCCTGTTAACGCAGAGGCTTCCTTGAGAAGGGTAAGTTGTGCTCGTTTCTTAATGACGTATTAAGCTGGGGCTGGTGTGTCCCAACAGCGGTAGTTTGTATCACACCGAGCGTGCGTTGACATTGGGTTTTTTGAGTAGGACAGAACTAACTAGGAGTGGAAATCCAGTAGTAAACACTGTCTCACAGTGAATGTGACTAGGGAGTTCTACCAGACCTTCATTTCCTAAGTATTTTAAAGATGCAATGTGTGAGTTTAGTTTATGACCAAGTGAGGTCAACCAGCTGGTTTGGGACCTCGAGCCTACTGGTTGAATATTTGCTACTTCAAACTACAAAAACCATTAGGTAAGTGTAATACTAGGAGAGGTGGGACAGTCATCTGCATAGCGAAATTTTGTGTATGCTTGCTAAATAATGGAGTAAGGCTGAGACAGGAGTTGTCGTAAATCCAGTGGGAAATTCTAAAGAGAAATACTCTAGCATTTATAAATCTTTCTTGTGCTGTACACCCATTTCTCTTGTCTTTACACCTATCTGTGTACCCTCTCTTGGCATATCTTTTTCTCCGCTTCTGTTCCTGTTGACACACATCCCTGCCTTCCCATCTGCTTTTACTCTGTACTCAAGTCAGGGTGGTGCTTCTGTACGCTGTGTATAAGCACTGAAGTCTCAGAAGAAATGGTTTGTGTTTTTCAGCCTAACGCCCAACGCGGCGGGGGTTTTGGCAGGCAGACGTGGCAATTCCAGGAAAAGTTTTCTCAGCTCCTGCAGGCTTGGGATACAGCTTGCTCATTGCAGGCACCTTGGAGGAGCGGTGTAAGATGAAGCATGTGTAGCGCAGACAGAAACTTTGGAGAGCTTTACTGCCAGCTTCAATCAAACCTCTACTGAGCATGTGCATACTGATTTTTAGAGGCTTACAACTTGGCCTAATTTGGGCAGATTTTCACAGGGACCACAAAAGGCATGTTGCTGACAGTGGTCCTTCTGCCAAATTGCAAGCCTTTGCGTCAAAGCTTGGAGTTTCTGAATGGTTATAGAGGTTTTATTTCTTTTTCATCATGGCGAAAGCTATTCTTCCCCAGCCTCATTCTTGAGAAAAGCCAAACCACTGTGGCTAAGTCTTTCCCAAACAGTCAGTTTGAGTTGCCCTTGTAATATGAAGTCAGTTTGATCTAAAATGTGATAAAGTCAAAGACAGCAGAGAAGAAAAGCCTAAGAGAAAACTATAGGTGGATTTATCTTTTCATGTTGCTGCCTGCTCCACCCCATGCTGAAGTCCATTTTGAAGAACTTACGATAGTCTCTGTTTTCACTTTGGCTGCCTGAAGTATGCAGCCCTGCATACCGAGGCACGTAGCTTTTTAATTATGTTGATATGTGGCAATTGTCTTGTGGTGACTTGTCTTCTGGCTTTCTCACTGGAGGCCTCTTTTAAATCTGTCTTAGAAACCCAGAATGGGCGTTTCCAAAGTCGGTTTGCATGGATGCCATGATCGCAGAAAGGGATCCGCATTTCAGCTGTAACAGCAGCAGCAGCAGGCACCCTCGGCTCAGGGCCGAGCCGTATCTGTGTGCTGAAGGAAGCGTGCCCCCAAGCCCCCCTTTTCCGACTGTCTGGAGGTAGCTGTGGCAGCTCCCGTCGCTGGGCTGGAGATGGGTGCAAGTGGAGTCACGCAGCTGTTTGGGCAATGCTTGGTGCACAGGCAGATGTTCCCCAGCTCCTCTAGGGAGAAGATGACTGGCCTTTTTTTGCATAATGCTTTAATACAGCTTACAGGCTGTTCATGGGAATTCAACCACAGTGTGGGAACTCCCGGCCTAGGAAACGTGTGCGCTAAATCTGTTAGCGCAAACCCAAGCGGTTGCTTTAAATATTCAAAAGTACAGAAATCAGAACTTCAGAGTTGTGGCACCTGCAGATCTCTTCTGTGCTGCCTGCGTGTGTCATGAGAGCTCTCGGCTCCCCTTCTGCTGCGGCAGCTCTCAGCTGGGAGTTGCCAGGATTGGGAGAAGGAGAGGAACGGACTGGTGAGGAGCATAGGAGAAGTAGTTCTGGGCAGTGCCGGGAGCAGAGGGTAGAGCAGCACCGAGAGGCTTTGGGGGGTGCGCATGAGAGCTCTGCTCCCTCTTGTCCCAGGCCCTTCTTCCAGGCTTGTCCCTAGCACTGGAGCACTGTGTCAGCAGGGTGCCCTGCCTTTCCGCTCCTCTGCCCGTGTTTCTTGTAAGCAGGTCTCAGAGGAGAGAGGGAAATTGGAGAGATGGAGAGCCCCTCTTGGTCTCTTCTGCGAGTTGTTACACAAGTTTCAGACAAGACAGGAAAAAAGAAACTTACCTACGTAGTCAACTACTTTTAAAAGCAGTTTCTTAAATTAAGACTATCGTGGTGTCTGAAATGAGGAGGTTGGTATTGCCCACCTTTTGAGTATTTAGGTATACAGCACAAAATTGTGCATGCTGTGCATTTGCCATGCTGCAAAGTATGGCAGACGTGTATGTTTATGGTTTTAATAGTGTGCTGATTATGAAATTATGCCAAATAAAAACGTCTGGCAAAATAAAGCAGATTAATTAGGATTATCGTACTTAATCATTTGGTTGGGGGCAAGGAGAGGGACCATCCAGGAAAGAGATTCTTCTGTACCTTACACTGAGATTTATTATAAAGCCAGAGATGAAATTGTTTTCCATAAATGCTAAACCATACTAGTCTTTTGCAATAAATACTTCTTGCAATTCATTGAAGAGCTAGTGGTCTGTTTACCAGTAACTGAAATTGTTGTTAGACTATCGCTGGTTTGCTAATTTTGATAAGGAGCTTTTAATGCCATTCTAGAAATTAACTATTCATGCTGAATACTTGAAAATTAAATGGTTCTAAGAACGCTTCTGAAATGTGTAAACTATTTGGTAGGCCACAAGTCCAGGGGAAGATGTTCCAGTTGGTCAAAAAGTGACTTCAAATGTTAAATTCTATTTGTGTATGATTTGGTGCTGAAAACTCTAATCATTGGTAGGACTTGATACACTGAGTCTTGTGGTCCCGTGATTATTTTGAAATCTAATTTTGCTTTCTTGTTCTGGTTGGTGTTAACAGAATACTCCCAGCCCGTGGTTACACCAGCCCACCCCGGTGACCTCAGCTGACAGCCTTGGTTTACTGAGTCACATTCCTGTGCGACCCTCCAGTGCAGATCCCCTTCGGCCTCTCAAACTGACAACACATTCCAGCCCACCGTTGTCCAAAAGTATCGTAGAGCATCACAAAGAGTAAGTTTGCCTCTGTGTACATTTCAGCAGCTGATGTTGTCTTCTAGCTTCCTTTTAGTTTATTTGTAAACGTGGCCTTTGATAGAGAAAAGCTTGTCAGTGGGCTGCAAAACATACTGCCCTGTTGACTTGGAACGGTGCTTGAGTTCCTGAGTCATCTGAAGACTTCTGAAAATTGTACCAAATATAAAGAAAAGTTTATTTTATGTTAATAGATAACTTTGTTCAAAGCACGGGAAGAAAGGTCTTCCATTTAAGCATCTTGTGGTATATTCAGGCTAACCTGTGTCTGCTTAACCTTTCTCAAACAGAGAACTGGAGAGGAAAGCGTTTATTGAACCTTTACGTTCCGTTACAACTGCACCAGTAAAGACGGAGCTAGAGCAAAGCAGAACGCAAACAGCAAAGGAGAGCCATGTGCACAGACATTTTGCAGATCCAATGTTGAACCAGCTGCCAAGGCCACCACAGGAGACTGGAGAGCGTCTGAGCAAATACAAAGAAGAACACAGACGGATACTCCAAGAAAGTATTGAAGTTGCTCCTTTTACAGCTAAAATAAAGGCACTGGAGGGAGAGAGGGAGAACTACTCCAGGGTAACATCCTTATCTTCAAGTCCCAAAAGCCATTCAGTAAAATACGACAAAGATGCCGAACGCTCTGTGTCAGAACTGTATAAAATGAAGCACTCTGTTCCACAGAGTTTGCCGCAGAGTAACTATTTCACCACCCTGTCTAACAGTGTAGTAAATGAACCACCAAGATCGTACCCGTCAAAGGAAGCTTCAGGTGTATATGTTGATAAGCAAACTAACTGTCCTTCAACAGCAGCTAGTCCCCAGTCTCTCCCGTCTTACATTTCTTCTCTTTCAAAACCTCCACCTTTAATTAAGCACCAACCAGAGAGCGAAGGCTCTGCGAGCAAGATACCCGAGCAGCTTTCGCAGTCAGTGCAGTCTCACTCAGTAAATTCCTTTAGAAGTGACAGCAGGAGCCCTACTCAGCTGTCAATCTCCTCTTCAAATGCACTCCGGAGTATGCCTGCCTTGCATAGAGCCCCCGTCTTTCACCCCCCTGTGCACCAGAACCTGGAGAAGAAGGAAAGCAGCTATAGCAGCCTTTCGCCTCCGACTCTAACCCCTGTTCAACCCGTTAATGCCGGTGCTGGCAAAATACAGGAGTTGCAGAAACCACCGACTTTAGTACCTGAGCCTAAGGAAGCTCAGACTGTTTACAAGGGTGCTTCTGAACAGAATTTATCAGACATGTGGAAGTCCAGTAATGCTCCAAATAACGAAAAAGTGGATTGGCATGCTGAAAGAATGAGTGGAAAGTCACAGTCCGCTACAGCATCTGTTATTGTGCGTCCTCCTTCCAGCACGAAATACGATAGCGTACCCGTAATGCAGTCTGCTTCCAAAGATCGAGTTAGTGAGAGATCTTCAGCTGTGACAAATCAAGCAGATTGCCTGAAAACAGCGGAAGCCAGGGAGACTGGAAGAATCATTCTGCCAAATATGAACTCAGACAGTGCTCGCACACAGTATGAAAAGAAATTTCCAGCTGTCTCGCAAGGCAGCATTCCTCGTGCTGTCACCCCTACCACAACTATGATCTGCAGTACCAAAACGGATGTCACCGCATCAGCGGCAACTACCACCAGCGTGTCAAGCTGGGGTAGTTCAGAAGTGACTTACTCCTTATCGAACACGGTCTTGGCCTGCGCGCCGCTGGAGTGTACTACCTCGAGAGCGGCAAGTCAGGCGGTGGCGCAGGCCCAGGAATGCAAGGTCAGCGCTCCCGCTCCGGTTACACCCACCGCTGGCAAGACAGGCAGCGCTGCGCAGCCCAGCTCGGGATTCTCCACCTCCACCGACTTTGTCCATTTGAAAAAGCACAAGGCAGCCTTGGCTGCGGCTCAGTTTAAAAGTAGTAACACCAGTGAGACAGAGTCCAACTCTGCAAAAAATCAGACATTTTCAACCTCTCTCTCCCTAGACAGTGCTATCGTCTGTAATACAATAAACAAAGCGAACTCTGTAGGCAGTGGGCAAACTTCCCAGACGAGTCAGCCAAACTACCACACTAAACTGAAAAAGGCTTGGCTAACAAGGCATTCGGAGGAAGATAAAAACACTAATAAAAAAGAGAATTCAGGGAACAGTGTTTCAGAAATTATTAAGCCATGTACTGTCAATTTAATAGCTTCTACATCAAATGATTTGCAAAATAACATAGATAGTAAAATCTTGGCAGATAAGTTAGCAAAGGAAGATAAGCACCCTAGGAGAAAAGCAAAAAGAACTTATGAGTCTGGCTCTGAAAGCGGAGACTCTGATGAAAGCGAGAGCAAGTCAGAGCAAAGGACTAAACGGCAACCCAAGCCAACTTACAAAAAGAAGCAAAATGATTTGCAGAAAAAAAAGGGTGATCCAGAGGAAGAAGTAAAACCGAATGGTGTTCTTAGCAGGAGTGCCAAAGAAAAAAGCAAGCTGAAGTTACAGAGCGGCAGTAACAGCAGTGAGTATATTAATCTGATTTGGAAGAGACAGACTAACACGCAGTCTAACAGTGTTAATCCTGGAGGGTTCGTCATGCACGATAGCTGGGAAAAGAGTTAAAAAGCATGCATGAGTAGGTCCAGGTTTATCTGTCTTGAGGCCATTTGAAATATCCTGGTTTAAGAAATTCAGCATTTCTTGTCTGTGTGTTAACAAACTGGTTCTTGGCCTAAAAATAAGCAGTAAACAGACCGGTTTATGCTGTCCATCAGAAGTCAGCAGACTGGTGCATATAGTTGTGCCACTTGTATTGATATGTGGGTTGGTTTTTTTTTTTTTCTCCTAAAGATCTGATGCATTTATTTTTAGAGCACTACTGGAGGGAGAGATTCTCTATTGTTGAACTTTAATTCGTCCTTTGATCAGGAAGCCAGAGGCAGTTCCTTGAGAGCCTGATGCCACTCTATTGAGATTTGGTTAATTTAATGAAAGGTTTGAGGGAGAGTCATTTCACAGTCCTAACTAGCATGTGTATTACATGGTGTTAACATCTCTCTTGTTTAAGGAATAAAGAAATTTAGGGAAATGCAAATTTCAATTTAAATGTAATGCTGTAGCATGTAGCAGATTGTAACTAGATTTATCTGAAAAGAGAAACTGGTCTGCCAACATGAGGGATTTTATTTAAGAAATTACCTTATTTTTTTATCCCAATTTATTCTTTTCCAAAGACTGTGCTTTTGTCTTTGTTCTGGTTGAGTATGAGAAAGTCTACCATTAAATTACTTTTTGCAAGATTTTTTTTAAGTACAGGTAGTAAGAAAATGAGTACTGCTCCCTGTAATTACCTTCTCTGACTTTTCACTGCCTAGTGTATAAAGTTACTCTTCTGGTATCTGAGAGTACTGGATCCCTAAGTTGTACTGGGTACTGGAGGTGTTGCAGTCTGTCTGAGGTGTTCTGGCTTGAGTCCACTGAAAGTGGTATTACTTTTTCACCCCCACCCCCAAGGGAAGATGAAGGAGAACATGCCTATAAAGTCTTTGGTTTCACTTCTTAAAGTGAACAGTAAATCTATGCATGGAACTTGTGAGGTATTTATGACCTTTGTATTGATGCCAAAGATTTTTTTTTTTTTTTTTTTGGTGCATTTGTTGTAGGATTGCTTACCTAAGTTAAGGGAAGGCAGTGACTTCTTGTTTTGGCTAGCGGTACCTGAGTATAAAAGTGATACATGATAATACATTCTGGAACTGTTTTGTGGAACTTGGGTTGGGAAATGGGTATGAATTAGTGTTAGGTTCTGTTGCGAGTCACACAGCCTGTGTCCTGCACGGGAACAGGTTGGGCCTGTCCCGTGGTAGCAGCTTCTTGTGCTTGCTATCCTCTCTCAAAATCTTAATAGACCTGGGATCTTTCTGTCCATTTCTTCTACTTGACCATTAAATAGATGAGTGTTTCTGATACTCCTGTCAATTTATCTTGGGGGAGCTTCGTTATAATTTCTGAGAGCGCGTTGGTCAGAGGTTTTCTTTACAAAAAGGACTTTTCCACAAAGATTTACACAAAAACCTAGGCAACCTTGAGGAGCTTTCAGGAAAGAAGAGGTCTCGTTAGGATAGCGGCCTGGGCTCCCCGTGGGTGGCTGAAGATAACTGTGCTTCAGGATCTGGGGCTCAGTGGCAGCTTCACAGCGTGGGTGGTATCTGGATACTGCCAGGGTTGAAAACTGCTTTGTCCCGATGCTGTTCCGGAAACCCCCGGAGCCTGCGTGCTAGCCAGAGCACTCGGAGCTGCAGGCTGCAAGGCTCCCTCCTGCAAAGCAAGGCGTTTTACAGTCCTGCGAGCACTGGGGGTCTTCCAAGTTCCTGCCCACAGAGCTTGAAACCTAGCAAGCTCCCAGATGACTCCCAGGATCTCTGGTTCTAAGGCAGAAAACATTGTTTTGGACTAGCAAACCTGTACTTTGGCCTTTTCTACTCTCAGGTTTTAATCCAATTACCATCACGCTCCTTGGATGAGTTGGGAGTGCATTTTGTAGGCCATGACCTGAGGCACAGGCATCAAAAGTAATCTCTGGCGAAATACAGATCTGATCCCAGGTACCAAGTCCAAAGTTTGCACCCTGACCTCTATCGTCCTCTATCAGATCCCTGTTTACAGGACGTGAACTTTCAGGAGTAATGGTAGATTAGAAGTGACAGATAGATCTATCTATCTGCAGATAAAACTCGTGCCACTTTTAAAAGTCATTAAAATGAAAGCCTGGTTAAATAACAACAGGGTTCAGTTTCAAAATGTGTATGTGAAAATTGCACATATTACTCACTAGATTTGCTCCTCGTGTTACTTGGTGTCAGATCTGCTGACTTTCATATTGAAAATAGAAGTGTACTGCTTAGCCTTGCAAAGCCAACAAACTTGACAGAGAGTAAATGGATTCTGTTCTTCCTTACGCCGGATATTTTACATTAAGTTCAAATGAGTTACATGTGAATAGAGCTGCTTGTCTGTAATCATATCTGTAACCCTCAGCAAAAATAAATTTTGAAGAAGCAGGATTTTTCTTTTTTAAGATCTGTTCTCATTCATTAAATTGCTGCCTTTTTTGCATACATCTCCACTTGAAACAGAATTCAGACCTTTCTTTCTTGAGGTATTGTATTTCTTTGCTTGTTTTGCAAGAAAGAGATTCTGAAGATTTATTGGAATTTTTGGTGAATGATCCACCTAATATAAGAGAAAATACAGTGTCCTGGGTATTCCTGGTAGCTCTCCTGCCTGTATAAGTCTAACTGGTAGCTATGCTTTTTAAATGTTGGTGCTGACAGGCAGACAAATGGAATTAATAGTGAAATAAGTTAAGCAGGTAACAAATGTACTTTCAAAACGTTGAGCGCTGTCTGATCTGACTGGGTTCTGCGAATAGGGGCTGCCAATACCTCATCTGAAACTCTCCTTACTTTTCCAGCTGGTATCCCTCGCTCAGTGTTAAAAGATTGGCGCAAAGTAAAGAAGCTGAAGCAGACAGGAGAGTCCTTTTTGCAGGATGATTCTTGCTCTGAAATAGGACCAAATTTGCAAAAATGCAGAGAATGTAGATTAATAAGAAGTAAGAAGGGAGAAGAACCAACTCACTCACCAGTATTTTGTAGATTTTACTACTTTCGGCGGTAAGTACAGCTATTTTCCTGATAAAAATGCAGGGTTTTAACTTTTAAAAATAACACTGACAAAGGACTTTGATGCTTGAAATCTTGTCTGATTTTTCGGGCTCAGTCTGCCTGATAAAAGACACAGTCTAATTCAACAGTATTTACATTTGTATTTCTTCTTTTGTGGATTGACTTCATTGCTGTTTAAAGCTTTGTAGCAAAGACATCAGAACAGCTGCCCAGTGTACATTAGGCAAACAGAAAATACAGCACATCACCATTACACAGGTGTCTGACATTTGAAGTGGGATTTTCAAAAGGCAAGTTTCAGTTATCCGGGACAAGTTGTACAACCACAGAGTTGCACTTACTCGTAATTGTTCTTATGCCAGTATACAGTGGGAATGCTGCTCGAGGTTTTCTCTGAGTTTTCTAAGGACAGAGGAGTTGTGACCTCCTTTTTCACAATTAATTGTCAATCAAGGAAAACTCACAAGTCAGGAAGAAAATGTCCCAGGATGCAGCATAGCGTACGTGGTGCAGGCAGCACAGCTATTGAGTTGGAACAAAATGGTTTTAATCTGCGTGTGGGCTGTGTTGTCAGTATATATCCAATTGGTTTTGGACAGGAAATTGTTCCCTAGATTGGGTTTAATTTTTTTATAATGAAGCTTTAGTTACCAGACTTGGTAGTCCTACAGGAATCATTTCAAGGTTGGACTCGGAATACCTTCTGCATAAGAATATTTGCTTCCTAATGTGGCAGTGTCAGAGTTTTGGGGATTTTGATGTTCTCTCCTGTATAAAGGAGAGAACATCAGTGATAATTTTTTGCCAACATTTTAAAACCCAGTTAGGGAGCTTAAAAATATGAATGCTTTGAATATATTGGGGTAAATTTTACAGCACTTTAACTATTTTCATTGGTTTTAGATAGTAAATGAGGTTTGCACTATTGCTGGAAGTCATGACTGTAACTGAAAATTTATCATTTCTTCTTGTTCATGAAATACATACCTAAATATCACTTTTGGTACTTAGTTCTGAATTCAGGACTGTTTTACTGTTGTTGCTGTAAAATTCCTTAACTATTGTCATAATTGCGTATGTATCATGAATTATGCAAGATAGAATAATTAATTGCTGCTACTTAAAGATAGGCTAAATATAGGCAGGGTTAGTGGAATGGTATCAGGTAGGGTAACAGGAAAGCCTTTAGTTATGTTAAAGGTCAGAAATTAGTGGATACAAAAATGTTATCTTGCATTTAGTGATTTGTTCTGCCTAGAAAGATTTAAATACAGTGTTCAAACTCCTGTTCTCTGAGCAAGAGAGCAATAGGGTAGAAGGATCTATACGATATTAGAGTGATTGCAGTCATTCCAAAAAGTAAAGGTAAAGTATAGGTGAAACCAAACTTCGTTTTGTTTTTTTTAAAAAGAATTTTCTTGTCTGCATTTTTAAAGCAGTAATAAGTGTTACAGAGAGAGAACGATGAGCAAACTGAATGCAAAAAGTACCTGAGAACTTAGTTTTACTTTTCATGCTTCCTCACTGTTTTAAAACCATTTTTGGCAGCAGGATTTGTTTTTAAATTAAAAAAATAGGGCAGGGTGCTAAAGAAGGTAAAGAAAACTAACTTCTTTTAAGACATAAGCAGTAAGGTAAATGTAAGTCACAGAATAAAATGACATATGGAGTTAATCTATCTGTTTTCATTTTTAGATTATCTTTTAGTAAGAACGGAGTGGTTAGGATAGATGGTTTCTCCTCTCCTGATCAATATGATGATGAAGCACTGAGTTTATGGACACATGAAAACTATGAAGATGACGAACTGGACCTAGAAACTTCCAAATACATTCTAGATATCATAGGTGATAAATTTTGTCAGCTGGTGACATCTGAGAAAACAGCCATGTCCTGGGTGAAAAAAGATGGTAAGGAAATCTCAAATGCTCTCAGGTGTTCTGCAGTTTTACTCGAGTGCTTGCGTTCATCATGACCCCTTGCTTCCTTGTGAGCAGCTCACTTCACCAGACCGTGGCGTTGGATTTACTAGGCTATTTTGTAAGAGGGCATGTCGGGAAGGGGCAGGGACCTTCCTCGGTAAGCCAGCCTGTTCCCCCTCCCTGCGCTGGTGGCTGTGCTGGGCCAGGGCCAGGCTGCTGTTGGGATTGGAGCAGCCTCGGTTCCCAGCTTGGCCTCCAGCTCTCCTGTCAGAGCGGCCAGCTCCAAGCCAAGGCCCGCAGCGAGCCAGGTACTGACTCCTGCCAACAGACGTTGTGTTTCTGACGTGTCTCCTTCCCAAAACAAAGGAGAATAATGTGACAGCGTGGGCCCCATGAAGCATGTGCTAACACGGTTGCCTCCTCCCCACCAAAGCCACAGTTTGTCCTTCTGTCCCATGGCAGATGGACACAGGCTGGAAACGGGCTGGTGGCTCCACTAATTCCAGGCAGTATGAGGAGGAGGTGGGGCAGAAAGCAGAAGTACCAGTCAGGTCTCCAGGACAGGCACCTCCCTCCCCACCTGCCAACTTGAACCATCTGACTCACCAGTTTGGCTGCCCTTGAGATGAAACATGTCCCATAGGCATTGCACGGGGTTAAAAGTATATGCCAAAGAAGTTGTTCTTTGTACGCACAACCCACTGATGTTGAGCAACAATATTCTTTATTCCTTTAATCTGTGGGTTTTGGATGCTTTAATTTCTGCATAGTGTATTGATAGTAGTATCGAAGGGGATGCTGTGTAATGCAGCTAAGGGGGTAGATATTGATGGGCTGTTTATGCAGGATCGCTTTCCTCCCCCCACAGCCAGTTGCATCTGAGGGGAAAATGATGAATGCTTCATCTATAAAGACTATTCATTCTGTGCTTTGCATTTAAATTTCAGTCCTTTTATTCTGCTTATTTTGTATTTCAGCCAAAATTGCATGGAAGAGAGCAGTGAGAGGAGTCCGTGAGATGTGTGATGCATGTGAAGCCACATTATTTAACATTCACTGGGTCTGCCAAAAATGTGGATTTGTGGTCTGCCTAGATTGTTACAAGGCAAAGGAAAGAAAAAGTTCTAGAGGTTAGTTCTTTATGAACTAGAGTTACTGTATAGGCTGTTTATTCTCATTTGTTGTAGAGCTGCTGAGCCACTAGCGTAACTGCCTTCCTGTAAAGTGCTAAATTACTGCTTGTGTGTTTTGGTTTCTCTTAGATCTTTTTTGCCTCCTTTTTTGTCAGTAGATGTAGAATCAGTCATTCAGAAAGCAACTGCTAGGGGGGCTATTTTAGGTCTTTGTCTGCTTTTCAAACTTTTTGTGTGGGTTGTCTTGGATTGCTTGTGCCTTGCCCCTCAAGGTTTAATCTCGTTCTTCAGCTGTGAGGCTGGCACTCCATTACACTTCCCTGCTTTTTGGTGTAACTCAGTGCCGTTAAGCCTTGCCTTGATTTGTGT
Organism: Aramus guarauna; assembly: GCA_013400195.1. Lineage (NCBI taxonomy): Eukaryota > Metazoa > Chordata > Aves > Gruiformes > Aramidae > Aramus > Aramus guarauna. The sequence continues at coordinate 116,341 of VXBL01002642.1, read as the reverse complement.
GCTTTCTGCAGTCCTCCTTCAGAAGTACATGGTTTGTCATACTGACTTAACAGCCTACTTTTTTATTATAAAGTGAGATGGAGAAAAATACCTGATGTAGTATTTAAACTGAGCGTTAATGGAGGTTTCACAATCCAGCAGCCTACACACATACTCAGTTTAATCTAATTCCTGTGTTTGAATAGAAGTGTCTAGTTTAGTCTCTCTGTATAACAGGACTGACTTGCAAACCTTTGATTTTTCTGCACGACCCAGCCTGTTGCAAGTGAAAGGAGAAACGGCTTGGAAAATCGATCTGGTCGCTCAGCCCTCGGCTGCGACATTGGTGCTCGGGCTGCTGGTTGGAAAGGACTGCCTTCCCCTGGGTGGCAGGCACTGTGCCATGGCACAGTCCTGTGGTCAAACGCTGTGCCAGGAACTGATTCAAGTATAAAGCTGTTTTGAAAAGCATTTCCATGTTTGTCATAGCAGCATAATGTCACAGATGTGAAATGTTAGTAAAATAAAGTTTAACTGTTAGATGGCAAATCGTGGATAAACTGAGAGACTCATCCACTTTGTCCTTGGCTTGTAGTGAGAGGCCTCCTACATTGTGGTTACGGGATATTTCCAGAGACTTCCAGCAAAGGCTGCAGTTTCTAGGGATCTAACGTCGGTGTTTTCCAACACTGAGAACAGTCATTAACGCTTTAATGCTGGAGGCTGCTTCAGCAGCTCTTAACTGGCTTAAGTCTGTGTCTGCGCATGTGTGCGCATCCATCTGACGTGGCTTGGGATATACGCCGAACATTATTTACCCTAGTGGGAACACGCAGTCAGAGGCTTTTTATAGTGTGCATGTTAACTAGCCAGGAAAATTTTAGTAAAATGTCTTCAAAGCTTAAAAAAGCAGTATACAGAAGCAGGCTTCTTTTCAGTCTTCTAACAGGGAAGACTTTCTCCTTACTGTTCATCACAACATTACATGGAAAAGCAGAAGTACGATAGCTTCCCTCTCTGCAGCTTTATTTCTAATGATGCTGTAGGGTTTGTGTGAACTAGCTCTCTCCTTTGGCACTCTCTTACAAAGTTCAGAACCACCCACCCACCTCCATGTAATAGCACTTTATATTACACCATTTTTCCTGGAACCGGTAGTTGTTTCTATAGTTGCTAAATGTAATGGAGACTACCTTGTTTTCCCCCGGTTCAGCAGGAATGTTAGAGGTTTAAATATTCCATATTCAGATAGTTATCAATGACTCCTCTCATTACGACATGAGTGAATGAATGTGCCTCCATTGTTACCTTCGGAGAGTTCATGGCACCATCAAGTGGATTGCCATGTTATGGCATTTCAGTGATAAAATACGTGAAGTAGATATATGCTGCTTTGGTTTTTGTTTTGATTTATGTTCGTGTCCAGTTAGATATCTCAGTGTCTTAAGAGTTACAAAAACAAAAGCGCTAACAAATCTAATATTTATCTGAAAGGAACATTTGGTACATTGTGTATCTATTACAGTGCGAGAAAATAACGCTTTAAATGTGCTAAATGCTTCCTTCAGTGTCCTCTTTAGTTTACATTGCTAAAGCTGAGCAAACTAGTAAAAAGGTCTGAAGAGTCTCCTCTTAAAACTAGCAGTTCAGTGGATGAGGATCCAAGACTGGGGGCTGAGAGAGAAATTGCATTCTTATTTCTGTCCCAAAATCACATAGCAGATCGGTGACCAGTTGCTTGGCCAGACATTTTTTGCTCTTGTTCTTCCTCTGTCTTGTCTTTACACAGCATATTTTTCTGGCAGGGACAGTCATCCTGAAACTTTATGGAAAGCCTCTCTCTCCTACCAGTTAGGGCCTTTACGCTGCCACAAATGATTTTCAACCAGTACATACAGACTTGTGGTTTCATGGTTGTTTTAATCTGACATAAATCCACGATGCAACTTCCCTCTCCTCTTGTGCCACCAGTAACATCGGTGCACCTGCATGGCAGGCCAAACCAGAGAACTGATTCGGTTAAAAGTTCATCTTTTTGGCTTGTTTGGCCCTCTCTGAAGACAGCCATTTTCAGTTGGAGCGTGGATTGTGTCAAATTAAATTAGCTGTACAATTGCAGCCTAATTGCGTGTCTCTTCTGTGTTAGAATTCATCGAGGCAGTCTCCCTGCCTCAATAGCAACTGTACAGGATTTCCACTTGTGCTAAATTGGCAGCTCTCTAAATGTTATAAAAGGAAACTTTGAGGTTATTGACAAGAGTCTACGTTACTGATGCAGCTATTTTAGATTTCAGTATTGTAAAACCTCTTTATTTTTCTCCTTGTTGTGAAAAGTGGCTGTTGTATGCAAATCTTTGTCACGCAGGATACCAAGAACAGAAGACTTACAGTACGTGTAGAAAACCATTTCTAACTAATCTGAAAAATGTTAGTTAGCTCTGCCTGCGTACCCGTGTAAGAAAAGTAAACCACTTGGCAATGTCATTTTGCAGATAAGGAGTTATATGCCTGGATGAAGTGTGTGAAGGGACAGCCTCACGATCACAAACACCTGATGCCAACACAGATTATTCCAGGCTCTGGTAAGACCACCTACGAACAAGCAGGATGTGTTTTTTATCCCAGTCTTTCTGTGAAGAGAGGACAGAGTTCTTTTTTTAAACCTCTCATTTTCCATTTAAAAACCTGTGAATTGTGTCAAATCGTCGCAGGAAGGCAAGGGATTCTGGGCATTTAACAGCAAGGGGCACAGCTGATTAAGAGAGAAAGAGGAGTATGCTGACAGATGTCTGAAGCGGTTTTGGGGACAGGCAGTGAAGAAATTCAGGGTGTTTGTTGTGACTGTTCTGTAACTTGTCAGAGCAGAATAAACCAGCCAGAATGTACTTCAAAAATCTGACCTTAGCCGTTAAAAGAAAATCTTAGAATAGTACTACTGAGGAGCAATAGATTTTTTGGGGGATTTGTTTTTCAGTGTTTTCTGTCCCAACTACCCACTGAAAAAAGATTCATATGTGGTTTTGTTTGGACATCTGATTGAGCATCTTAAAGCAAAACACAGTGAAAGAGCTTGAGATCAACGAAAAACTAAGCAATAATCTGGAACCCAGCTAAATTCATAATTCTTAGAATCAAGTAAGTTTTATGAAGAACTGCGGTTAGGTGTGGTGGTTGTTGGTAGCACAGCTCTGCTTGTGATCTCTGGCAGCATTGATGCAAAGCAGAGAATAGAAAACTCAAATGTGCTCTTAAACGCATTAAGTAAATTCCTAAGTTATTTTGAGCTGGAAACACAGACTCAGTTATTATTTTATGGATTGTTGCATGTTAGTTCAGGAAGAAATGAAGGTTGGTTAGATTCCATAATAAATTCAAATTGTGACATTCCCAGAACAGGTTCCAATCTGAAACTGGTTTTAATTTTAAATTGTGAAGTGAACCACTCATCTGGAAACAGCACAGTGAAGGCTGTCTGCATAACCTTAGTTTTGTTCTTCTGTGCGTACCCATTACCAAACAGCCTGAAATTACATGATCACATACTAATGTTTTTGTCAAGACGTGGCTCACTTGAGCCTGTAGTTCGATGGTTTTATTAAATGAAGCAGTGATGCACCCGTTGAACAATGAGGAGCAAATAATGAATGACTGGTTTGCTCGGTGTGTGCCATACAATTGGAATGCAGAGTGAAGGTTAGATTCTTCAGTAGAGTAGCGTGCAATTATTTAATTGAAGACCTAGTGTCTTTCTGCACGAGCTTTAAGGTAAAATGGACAGTTTATATAGTATTTTTGAGTGTTCTATTTAACATTTTTAATAGTTTAAATTTCAAAAAGGTTTGGAGATAGCATTTTAGCATCACAGTGTGTGTATTGTAAAGAGGGCCACAAAATTATTTGAGAGCTGCTGATGGTTTTCTTCTTACTTGTCTTCTAGTTTTGACAGATCTTTTAGATGCTATGCACAATATTAGAGAAAAATTTGAAATTAAATCCCATTGTCAGTGCTCCAGCAAGCAGAACACGCAAACTGGCAAGCTCCCTGCAATGAATGGTGTGTCTCAGGTGAGTCTAAAACATGCATATACATGGCACTTTGTTCAGGTGTTCCGATTCTTGTGGATTTTTATATTTGAATAGTAGCAGTTGCATTTTAATTTGCATGTACGACAGTTAAGTGCTAGCCTTGTCTTTGAAATACATTAAAGCAAAGTTATATAATTAAAAATAAGTTTGTTCTTTGCAGGTTTTGCAGAATGTCCTTAACCACAGTAATAAGATTTCTCTGTGCATGCCTGAGTCTCAACAGCAGAATACTCCTCAAAAGTCCGAGACAAATGGTAACACAAGCCCAAGGAGTGACGTAAGCACAGACAGCAAGTTAACGCCACCTGAATCCCAGTCACCGCTGCATTGGTTAGCTGACCTTGCAGAGCAGAAGGCCAGAGAAGAAAAGAAAGGTATGTGTTTGAAATTGTCATACCATGTCCATGACATTGGGAGCACCAGTGATACGCAGTTGAATTAATTAGGAAAAATTCACACAGTTTTCTGTGCAATAAAAAGAAAAGATGTTCTTTTCTCCTTGATTTTCATCTTGAAACAGCAATGCCTTCTCCTGGTGGCATCAGAGTCTGTTACCAGAAGAGCCACTAGTGGAACGCATGTGCAATGTGGCAGTCTTTCCAGCTACAGCATCTCTCATTTGTGACAGGTACTCACTCAGCTGCATGTCTGAGATGCTGAGGAAGGCCTTTTCATGGTCACACTGTTTGACTGCATTTTGAAGGATCTAGTTCATCCTCTGGTGTGTTTTCAGGTGAATAAAGCGCTAGTGCTACAGCGTATTACTGCCACTATAAAATGCAGGATACTGGTGCTGTTCCTATGTCTGCATCGCAATACAACAGTGTAAACTTCCAACGATCATTTTTGTTTTAGAGAACAAAGAATGTCCTCCTGGAAAACATTCAAAGGAAGAGAAAGACCAGGATAATTTGGAATCGCCAAACTGTAAAAGCTCCCCTCCTGCATCCCAGAACAACGAGCAGGGCTCAACCTTACGAGATTTATTAACTACAACAGCAGGCAAACTGCGTCTAGGTTCTACAGATGCTGGTATTGCTTTTGCTCCAGTTTACTCCACAGGAACAGCAGTAAGTGTTTACAAGATGCATGGTTTTTCCATCAGGATTTGAAAATCTCTATCATTTGTTTTGGTACGTTGTAGTCAGAGCAGTCTGATAGCTGTATTGTTTAAAATACTCATTTATAATTAAAATTTTATTTGCACACACACCCACATACGCATTTGCATTAACATTTATTACAGTGATAATTGATACATACTATGAGGAAAATGTCCATGAAGTTAGATAAAGCCTTCGCTTGACAAAGTAAAGGAAGACTCCCAATATGTTGAGTTTGGTAATAACTATATATTTCTAATTTCTTCCATGTAAGAATGCACGCAGTTTTCTACAAAAGAACTAGATAAGTGCAAGCTTCTAATTGTTCGTGAAATGTTGTCATTCTAGTGCAAAAGGAATTGGATTGACTTTATTTGCTTTTACATTGTTTAAGCATACATTTGTTTGTTTTCTAATAGAGTGGCAAGAGTGGAAGGACTATGCCGAACATTCTTGATGACATAATTGCTTCAGTAGTAGAAAACAAAATTCCACCAAATAGAGCACCAAAGATAAATGTAAAATCTGAAATAAAAGATGAGCCAAAGGATGATAGAAAATGTATTCAGGATGACTGCAGTAAACTGTACAGTGATATTCAGTATTCGTGGATCTGTGATAAGCATGTTTTGTGGCTCAGAGACCATAAAAACAACAACAACTGGAAGCTCTTCAAAGAGTGCTGGAAACAAGGAAGGGTAGGTAGTGAGCTATTCGGTCTATGAAGTGACCACCAGAGTGTGAACTCTGGAGGAGCTGTGTTAAAGGACAAATTTGCCTAACCACGTGTTTGAAGATGTATCGTTAGCAGTGGGCAAAAGCTTGTCAGGTATAGGCCACGTATGAGCCTTGTGTAGTTTAAACTTCAGTTAACTGCTACTAAGAAATTACCGTTATGGAGATCAAATTTCAAAAAGATGTGTGTATGACATCTTGGGTATGGTCACTGTTGGAGGAAGTGTTAACAGCTCAGTAGGCCCATCATCTTCATTGTGTGTTTTGGATCCATTTGCACTCCAGTTTAATTGAAGGAGGTGTTTATTCTTCAGCCAGGCCCAAAGAGTTGTTGTGAATGGAGTTAAATCTAGTTCCCAGGGGAACTGGGATACTGGGGCCGGTTCTCTTAATATCTTTATCAATGATACTTACCCTCAGTGAGTTTGCAGATGACACCAGGTTGGGCAGGAAAGAAGGGCAGCAAAGCTGGTGAAGTGTCTAGAGCACAAGTCTGATGAGGAGCGGCTGAGGGAGCTGGGGTTGTTTAGCCTGGAGAAAAGGAGGCTGAGGGCAGACCTTATCGCTCTCTACAATGACCTGAAAGGAGGCTGTAGCCAGGTGGGTGTTGGTCTCTTCTCCCAAGGAACAAGCAATAGGACAAGAGGAAATGGCATCAAGTTGCACCAGGGGAGGTTTAGATTGGATATTAGGAGAAATTCCTTCACAGAAAGGGTTGTCAGTCACTGGAACAGGCTGCCCAGGGAAGTGGTGGAGTCACCATCCCTGGAGGTATTTGAGGCGTACGTGTGGCGCTTAGGGGCACGGTTTAGTTGTGGACTTGGCACTATTAGGTTAACAGTTGGACTCAATGATTTCAAAGGTCTTTTCCAACCTAAACAATTGTATGATTCTATGGAAAGGATAAATATTGATTTTTTTAATTTTATTTTATTTTTTTACAGCCTGTTTTAGTGTCTGGTATGCATAAGAAAATGAACTTCAGTCTTTGGAAAGCTGAGTCAATTAGTCTAGATTTTGGAAACCAGCAAGCTGATATCTTGAATTGCAAAGACAGTATTATTTCAAACACCAATGTCAAGGAGTTCTGGGATGGTTTTGAAGATGTTTCAAGTACGTTACTTCATGTGTATTATTCCATTGATTCTGAACCTGGTCAATGTTGGAAAATGCAGTTAAAAATATTCTTTATGGATCTTAAGGCTTTGAAGAAACTTTAAAAAGAAAGCTCTAAGTAATCTGTTTCCAGAGAATGTGATACAAACTTGCATGTTGTACCTTTGCAGAATTAAAGATTCTCTAATAGACTAGTTCAGTCTGACTAAGAAATCAAACAAATGCCATTGTTCTTAACTGTGGTTGAGTTTGTTTTATTTCCTTCTTGAGTCTTGAAATTAATTACCTCCTCTTCTATGGATGAACAGGTTAAGAGTACAGTTACATGTTTTAGTTGAATAAAATAAAACACCTACAGTGTGTTAGTTTTTAGTAATTTCCATGTTACTTGCAGAACGGCAGAAAATAAAAAATGGGGAAACAGCTCTACTAAAACTGAAAGATTGGCCTTCTGGTGAAGATTTCAAGGCTATGATGCCAGCAAGGTATTTGAGTTTAATATTAGATATTCTTAAGTCAATCTCTGGGTTGGGTTTGGGATTTTTCCCCTCTGGGTAATGACAGAAATTCAGTTACATTCTTCTTTCTTTTCTCCTCCAGATATGAGGACTTATTAAAAAGTTTACCCTTGCCTGAATATTGTAGTCCAGAAGGAAAACTAAACTTGGCTTCTCATCTGCCAGGATTTTTTGTGCGTCCAGATTTGGGACCCAGACTATGCAGTGCATATGGTGAGTATGCCTTAGAAATGTAGCAGTTCCCTCTTCCCTTACGAGTGTGGGATATCACACGGTATAATGCTTGATAGAAAGCTGAGCTTATTTGGAGGTTAATTGTTCACTGAATGTAGGAGAAATATTTTACTGACTTGCATATTAACAGTGCGTACACCTCAGGCATGAGGGTTTGTTTGCTTCTGCGTTTCTGTCATTTCTTCTGCTGTTGCAGTCTTGGGAAACATACATGTGGTTAGCTACTTTGACACAAAGAGAGATCCCATCTTTAATAATGCCATATGACAAAATACTTCATGAAGTATTACTGTGTTCATAATTCTGGTCGTAAATAAATCTCAGCATTTTTCTCTTAATTTGTATTTTTATTGTATATGCTCAAAAACCTGTTTAGAAAAGGTTATTTCCCTCAGACTTTTTCCTTCTCTTGCAAACAAATTTATTCAATTCTGTTTTACAAATTGTTGTAATAGGACGAGAAATTATTTGTAATTTGTGTCATGATGGCTTTGATTAAAAAAGTTCTCCAGATGTCCTTTGAGTCAATCTACTAAAGGTAGTGATCCAGGCATGGGTCTGAAGAACTGAATCATTAATGACACTTTTATGTAATGCTGCTGCAAGACTTAGTGTTCAGAAATGTCCTTTTGACTTAAGCACGTACATTTGCACCTCTTAAAACTAAAACTAATTTTCCTCTGTGCTTGGGGATTTCTTTTGGTTAAGAACTTGGCTTACAGCCAGGCATAAAAGTGACACACATGGTCTGATAACCTATTCGTTGTACTTAGATTCTGCCCTGAACAACCCGAAAGGTTGAAAAGTTGGGAAGGAACCTAGTGGTCAGGAAATGTCTTTGTTTTGTTCTGACACAGGTGCTACCTAGGGACAGTTACCTGGGCTAAGAGCTATCTCAAGGTCTTGGTTAAAAAGTAACATTTTCTTGTTTTGCAAGTGCAACAAAAGCACCTTTGTAGTTTGTGTGTCCCAGTGTTTTTACATTGAAACCTATCTGTACATAAAATGCTTTTCTGTGGTGCTCAGCATACATTCAGAAATTCCTTCTCAGTGAGCTGCTGCACATTTCTGTTTGACAGTGCATATGCAATACAACACATCTTAATTTTATCTTGTCACTTAGGTGTGGCTGCTACTAAAGACCATGATATAGGAACCACAAATCTCCACATTGAAGTTTCTGATGTCGTGAACATCCTTGTTTATGTTGGCATAGCGAAAGGAAATGGAGTACTTTCCAAATCAGGTAAAGGGAAGCTCAGGGTAAGAGGTGTAGGTGGGCTGAATGATTTGCCACTTCTCAAATTGACACTGTACTTCTGAAGTGGGTGAAAGATGTCCATCAGAATTTGCTTAAACCTGGGAGATTCTTTGTTTCAAGAATTTGCCACACATTAATTCTGCGTAAACCATGCTGCGGTTCATGAATTATGAAATGGTATTTCAAACTCTTTTCCCTTTTTTTGCCATTACTGATAATTGATGTACCATTCCTGTGCTGGGGCTGGCAGAGCTAATGAAAGGGCAGGATGAAGGATTTTCTCTGGAAGCTCTGGTAGTTCTAACAATTATGTCAGGATGATCTATTTGGCAAACCTTCTGTTTATTCTGCTCCCTCTGGATGCACTGTGTTTGCTCTATTGAATTTGGACTGTAACGTAATTTTTCTGCACTGGAGAGCTTAAATTGGTGTATGTTAGTCCTCTCTATGAGGTTTATTGCTTATGTGAAACAGTCTTTAAATCACTTTGTTTCTTTCCCCTTCTTTTGTCTTCTCATTCCATAATCAGCAAATGTAGATTTTGGGTGTGACTACTAGAGCTGCAGTAAGGTTTGCTGTCTTTTATTTGCTTTGTTTTCACTTGCGTACGCACCGAGTTAACAGCGGCAGAACTTCAGCGTGTTGGGAGAGCTCTAACTCCCTGACTAGCTGCTGCAGAACAGCACGCAAAACACTGCTTTTGCTGACTGCAGGAAAACACCTTTTTCATCTTGTAATTTTTTGGTGCTAACCCTGCTCGTTTATTTCAGAGTAGGAGAACGTGTTCTATCAAATTCAAGAGGTGTAAAAAAGTTCAAAAATTAAATGTTGTTTCATATTCTAGTAACTTAATACAAATACTGAAAAAGAGGATCACTTGGGGGCTTCTGTTGTATTCAGCAAACTTTGGTCTGCTCAGGCTCACTCAAGAAATTCAAAAAGAAGGTGTTTAGTTTCAGTTTTTCCTCTATCTCACTTTAAAAAAATATTTTTATTGAATCTTAGGAGTTTTGAAGAAGTTTGAAGAGGAAGATTTGGATGACCTTTTAAGGAAGCGGTTGAAAGATTCAAGTGAATTGCCTGGTGCTTTATGGCACATTTATGCTGGCAAAGATGCTGACAAGATAAGGGAGTTTCTGCAGAAGGTTAGTTTTATAATAGGTATTTTATAAGTATAATTGAAGCAACTGGTAAATCAAAGGGGACTGGCAAAAACCACGAACCCCACCCCTATGCTTAGGGAAGGGGCGGGAGTAAAATTACTTCATTTATAGCATGTAAAACAGATTATAATTGACCTGCTACATCAGTTAACAAGTATGTAACATGATTCATAGTCACCTCTTACGAGTTACAGGTAGCCTGCAAACTCTGAAGGCTCAGGAGGGTGTGGAGGTGCATTGTTGTCCTTCTCCAATACAAAGGATAATTTTTTTTTTTTTTTTAGTATTGGCATTTGTAGGATAATATTTTTGTGTCGCTGATCCATTCTTGCATTATCAGATGCTGACATTTTTGTGAATTGTCCCATGCAAAAAGCCCTGCCCTTGCAGCCCAGCCAGCCACCAGTCTTCATAGGCACTGTGTCATGTCATGTAGCAGAAAGGACATGCCCTGGCTCTTACTGAAGATAAAAGCAGTGGGGGATGATGTACCCAAGGGCAGCAAACTTCTTCAGCATTAGCTACGGTGCAGGTCTTCCTTTGGCAGCATGTGATGAACAAGTTAGAGCCACATCAGAACCTTTGAGGTCGTTACCAACCACGTAGGATGAATACCCACCACTGGGTCAGTGATCATCAGTGGCATTACATTTAGAGATACCACCTTAGAAGCAGTTTTCTGTGCCCTGTCTGCAGCATGCTTTCATGTTCTAGATGGTGGTCTTGAAGGGTGACATAGAATTACCAAAATAGCTCTGAAGTGGTTGCTTGAAGAAAAAAAGTCTTCACTGTCTTCTACGGGGGGGGAAAAAGTCAGATGAGTTTTAACTGGTTAAGCCAAAGGGGTTCATAAACAGGCTGGAGGCCAAGGTCTACTGTGAGCAGGAAGAGCCTAAGAAATAGAGCTTTAAAGATTCTCTTGGACAATAAGGCAGTGTTTCAGTCCCAGGGCAGCTGTCCTCTGGTGATTTGAACATCTGCTCTTTGGCAAGCTGAACTGTGAGGAAAAATGAGCGCTAGTAGACAAAATACAGCTTACTCCAGGAGATTATGAATTACACAGCTAGGCTTTTCTGTTCATTCAAAAAGTGGATGCTCACAAAGTAGATGGTGGCTTCAGTCCGGAAAAGAGGGTTGTGAACAAAATCACGAATGCAAGGGAGTAGGTGGACATTGAATAGTATTCAGCCTTTCTTCTTGGAGAGCAATTAAAGCAAGTTGTGAAACTCTCTGAGCAGCAGGTTTAAAACAAAAGCACTTAGGACACTATGTAATGAAGTTTGTCATTTGCTGCCACAGCTTGCCGTGGTATCCAAAATTGTGTACCGCCTTGTGTTTTTAGTGTGGTGGTATGTTTTAAATACTGAATTGGAGATTAATTGGTGACTAGACCTTGGGACCACTTTGCTGATAGATACAGAATCTCAGTAGAAGATAGAGAGATAGAATCTCAGTATCTTGGTAGTACAGAAGAAGGGTGACAATACACAAGAACAGTTTCAGGCTCTGCATCACATAATTAAGTAATTTAATACCAATATGAATAAAAATCTGTTTTTAATGAGAGAATTGTCTCCTGATTCATGACAGATGGATTGGATATGTGTTTTTCATCTTTAGTCACTATGGTTCCTTAATTAGCAATTGAGTAAGGGTAACGTTTGTTCCCTTGTGGTTAACTTGATGAGAAATGGTTGTTGCACTTAAGCCTACCACTATCAGGAAGTATTTTTTTTTAACATCCTATCATTTTTTCCAAATTCCTTGATGGGATGGTAGGAAAATAACTTTTTATCGTGGAGTGGTTGAGATTGGAAGGGGAGGTCCTTCTGTCCAGCCCTGTGCTCAAGCAGGTTGCCCAGGACCATATGACCCTTCGCTTTGCTGCTTTTTTCCTGAGCTGAGGTCGCAGTGTTGTGTGCCTGTGTCAGAACTGACGGCTGTAAGCTTGAGGAATTGGCAGCATAGAAACTCTTGAGGTCAGATTTTATTTCCTTCATGAACAAAGTCATGCAGAGAGCGTGTTGCTTGTTAATAGATTAATAGTGCCAAGTTCTTTAAAGCTCCATGTTTTGGAGTGGGAATTCTGCAGACGTCTTCAGTTCCTTTGAGGCCCTTTCGAATCCCTAACTGAAATTCTCATTTGGGTATTGGGAACCCAGTGCTGTTGCTTTGTTAGGTGTACTTACAACTCCTCAGCAAAAGGTTCAGCTCCTTTTGAAAGTGACCCCGCGTCTTTTCTGTACTTACAGATAGCAAAAGAACAAGGCTTAGAAGTTTTACCAGAGCATGATCCCATACGTGATCAGAGTTGGTATGTGAACAAAAAACTTCGCCAAAGACTTCTTGAAGAATACGGAGTAAAAACCTGTACGGTTATTCAGTTTCTTGGTGATGCTATTATCCTACCAGCAGGAGCACTTCATCAGGTAAGGTACCTCTGTTTAAAGACACACAGGATTAAATAACATAAATACCACAAAATAGCTTTCTTCCAAAAACATAACTACACCTGTACCCAGATCTAGTTTTCTTACTGGTATGCATTAGTGTACAGGGATATTTAATAAGGTACATCTGCTCGTACAGATGACTAGCCAGTACTAACGTACAGCAGTTTGAACGCTTGAAATAATATTGTTCCTTTTTTCCTTGAAAATGAAAAATGAGCAGACTACTGTTAACCACCACTTCCACTTTGCACTTCATTAGCAAATTTCTAAATAAACCGGTGTTAGTTAGGGCAAAGTCAGGTTATTATTTTTTTCTTTTAAACCCAAAGTTAACTTGCCCCTGGAGAGGTAGGAGGAGGAACCCAAGCAGGTAAGTCCCTGGATGCCACTTCTTGTTGTTGCATTCAGCCATAGGAGAATTGTAGACAAGACAGTTTGGGTGTAACAAGATGTTTCTGTAACGGGCTTTGGAGGTTGTTTTGCTGCTCCACATTAAGTTCCTGTTTACAAAGAAGGTACATCAATCGTCATTGTCCTTTCAGCAGCTTTCCGTACCACCTTTGTAGCAGCTGGGCTGATGAATTCTTAGTGATGTAAGAGAAAGTACTGCCAGTGGGGTAGTTCTGGAGAAATGACGTGAATTCGTGTGGCAAGCTTTGGTCCTCTTCTAGCATGTGGGGCTTGTTACTTGGTTTTGCTTGTTTGTTTGTTTTCTCACAGTCTGCACGCTGCTTCTCCTTGGTAAGAAGAGAAGGAAAGCACACTTGTTTAGACACGATTTTTGGGCAGTGGTAGATTGATTTATTTCTTCACCCCATGAACATTTTCCTGTTGAAACAGGAAATGGAGCCTGCTGTCTTGCTGTCATGCCAGCTGTCAAGCACCACTAATGAGGTAGCTGACTACCAAGGAATGAGGAGCATCCCCTGCAGTAGGGGTTGTAAACCATCGTGCTGTTAAAGACTTACTGATCTCTGCTGGGGTTCAAGCGAGGCCAGGCCTTTCTGAAGAAGTTGCTATTTGGTTTCTGCTCTGTAGATCAGCTTCCAACCACTGCCTCTTCTGGGCAGAGAGGAAGCAATGACATACCCTGTCACCATGACCAGGGCAACAGGGTTTTCTCTGTGAAAAAAATGACTGGGTTGTAGTGATGACAAGTGTTACGTCCCTCATCTGCTGGCTGTTTCAGTTGCTGGGGCGTTGAAAGCAACAGGTACCTTACCCAGACTAGACTCCTTTGTCGTTCCAGTGACATTCTTTAGATGGATTTCAGGTGGTGGTGCGCTAACCCTGGATGATCTGTGTGGATTTGTTTTCTGGGAAAAGAGAAAAAAACCTCAAACCTGGGTGACCAAATCTTGGGTTGTTGTAGGTTGCCTTTCCCTGTACCACGTCTCCAGGGCTTGATGTTCCTTCACAAAGGTGAAGGGATGTCTGGCATTGATGATATTCCTAGCTCCTGTTAGGCTAAAGCAGTTAGGACTCCTGGAGTTGGTAAGATTTGTATTATGTCCTCCAGTAGCCTTACTCTGATCTCTCGAAACAAGGGAGACATCCCAGATACAAGAGTGAAAAGGGAACCCACGGAAAATCACAAGCATACTGGCGAATTTGTTTCATATCGCATGTGGCATTATATAAAGCCCTGCAGAGTATAAACATGAAGGTAGTGGGGCTGTTCCAGGCTTCCCTGCAGTTCATGGGTTTAAGGACCAAAAATAAGACCACTCTTAACTTTATCTCCTTGGCTTTAAACTCCACACTGCTTTTGAAGTGGTAATGTTCTAGCTTCTGGCACCAAGGAGTTAATAACATGGTGTTTTTAAACCTTAGTGGGTGAAGCTGAGAAGCTTTTCATCTTCAGCAAGAAGTTCCTGTGAATCTGCCACGTAGGAGGAAATGAAAGCATCGTGTTCTTTCATGTACATGTATAGTGCTCTCCATATAGAGATGCATAAATACTGACCTTAGGGATCAGCACCAACACTTCATATATACAAAGCACATTTAAACACTTAAAAATAAGTCTGAACAAGAATACATACCAGGTTAAGTTTGCATATTAAGTGCATATTTACATGCACATCATGAATCTTTAATAATTAAACCCAGGTGATAGTTGATACTAAATTTGGTGGTAAATTTAACATTTTTATTTTTATTTGCTCATGAGTAATGTGGAATAGAGGAAATCGGGCTGAGGGACGGCATTAGGGACCCCGGCTGCCTGTGGTTGGTGTGTAGAGGAGCTCAGACACTTCCGTCCTGGAGCCAGTGAGGATTGTTGTTGTGTCACTGCTGCTCCTGCTGTGCTTATCTAGAATTTTACGGTTCTAACAAGGAGGAGGTTGTGTGTATTTCTTCAATATATTCTTTTTTCCCCCAGCTTCTATGGATTCATGCCTAGTTTTTAAAGTAACTTGTTCTTAGTATTTTACAATAGCATAAAGCATTCCTGTTGCTTCCCAGGTTTTCCTCTCCTCCCTGTGCACTTGCAGACAGCAGTCACATCCCCCTTGTGATCATCTCGGTAGGCAGCGTCAAGCTGTTCCGTGGTGGGGCGGGAGGGAGAGCCCGTCCTGTGGGCTGTGACGGTCAGAGCAGCCTTGTCAGCACCTCTTGCGGAGGGAATTGCGCTCTCTTGTACTAGCGAGCCCTTGGCTCTCCTTGGAAACTCCCCCAGCTAAAAAAAGGGGGTTATTACTGTTCTTTTGACTGATTTGCTCTTTTTTCTGGTTCACTCTGGGTCATCCTGTATCACAGTCCTCCTCCCAAGTATGCCGTCCCTGGTTTTAATTTGGTGACTCCAAATTTGTAAAATATTCTAGTGATAAATTAAAAGATAGAAATACTTGAGTTGGTGATTGAACTGTGTTGTTCAGGCTGCATGCAAAACTTGTTCATAGTAGAACAGGTTATTACAGTGTTGTCTTTTGTACTGGTATTATCTTGATTTAACAGCAGGATTATATGTTGTAAAATAACACGCTGGAGGTAATGTGACATCCTGGTGATGTTACGATAAGGATGTAGGGTAAAGGTCTGGGAGCTGCGCGTGCAGAGCTGCTGGGCCGAGCCCTGCAGGAAATGGCTGATCCTCGGTGTAAGGACAGGAGGGAGACTGCTGTGCAGCAAGGAGCTGCGGCCATGAGGGCAGACGGCCCTTTCCTCCCTGCCTGCTTGCCTTTCCCCCCCCCGGCCTACATCCGAGGCTTTCCCGATGCTCCACCCGTCTCCTGGACCGTGCCGGAAAAACTCCGCTCTGAGTGGGCAGGGGGCGAAGCTGCTCTCTCTGTTCGCTGGAACTGGCGCGGCCCTCGGAGTGCTGCAGTCCTTGCCCCGCGAACCGCAGGGGAATCGTTGCTAAACGCACTTATTTGTGTGTGTTGTCATATCAGCTGGTATTACACATCTTAGGGACAGAGCTGCCAGCAGGGCATTCCCATGTGAAGTACCAGGCCGGCTGGGTAAAATCTGTCTGCCCCCCAAGACTTGCACACCGGTAAGACAGGCCCTGGAAGGGAAGGAGGTTAAAGGCACAGCAGAGTGAAGGGTCTGAGGGCAGCAAAAAAATAATGCCCGCTCTGCAGTGCAGAGAGAGGGAATCAGTAAAATCTCTTGGTGAGGTGAAAGTGAGAGAGTGGTGTGGGATTTGCATGGGGTGGGAAGGAAAAGGGCAGGTAGAGACTTGAAACAGGTGAGAAGCCTGCGAGGGAAGAGGGGGCTGGAGCCGGCAGCACAGAGGCGTTTCAGCCAAAGCTCTAGGAAGTTCCCCAGGAGCCGGTGGGAGCCTTGCACTTGTGCAGCTGTCTCCTTGCTGCTGGCTTTCTGACGTTTGCAAATTGCGTGGCATCAACAAACCCACTTCGTCTCTGGAATGGTTTGTCTTCCGATGAATCTGCAGGAGGAGCGGCACTGCTTTGCCCTTCTTGACCATTGCCAGGCTGCAGAAACCCTGCGTACAGCACTAGTGTTGAGCCAGGGGTTACCCTCCGGGATTTCACCTGCAAGGGGACAAGCTAGCTGATAAAACCAGACTTGGGCAGTGGTTTTGAAGATGAGAGTAATTTTTAAATGAAGTGCTGTCCTCCACTGTGTAGGCCCCAAAGGTTTTTTGAATGTCAGGTATTTCAGTGGAAATTCTGGAGTATGCATTAAAAATGTCTAGATTTTGCTAGGCTCAAGCTTAAAATACACAGATCTTCATCAGTGCTGAGCAGAGCGGGCCTGTTTGTTTGCTTGTTAGGATGGCAAAGGTGTTCCCTCCCCTCTCCACGCACACACCGCGCCCCCCCGCTTGGGTAAGTTTGCAGAATTGACATTGCACAACTTCATGAGAGTTAGAATTTGGGGAAACGAGGTTTTTGACATGCTAAGAAAGCAGTGTAATTTCTAAGGGTTTAGGGGTGAAAACCTGATGCTGGGTGTTTCTGAAGAGGACAGGCAGGAGTTGGTAGTCAGGTCACAACCAAGAAGCATTTTTTCCTTTACCCTGTCCTCAGGACATGACCTGGGTGGCAGGAGATGGTGTCCATTTCTCTCAGTAGTTACCTCTTAGCAGTAAGAAGTATTTAGAGAAAAAAGAAGTGCTTTTTCCCTCCCCCTTTCTGAACCTGCCCCTTTGTTCTTTTTTTTTTTTTTTCCTTTTAAATATTTCCACCAGCAATTACTTTTTGGCGAGCGTGGCAAGTTGTGCCTGGCAGTGTGGGTGCAAGCTCCCGGCGTGTCTGCATGGCCTGAGGAGCCAGGTCCTGCAGGGCAGGGCTGCTGCGGAGTCGGCGCCTGCGCGGTGTTGTGCAAATGGCTGCGCAGCAGCAGCACGCAGCAGCAGCGCCGGTGCAGCTGGTAAAAGGGTGGAATAACGCATCAGAGTGTGCTGGATTAATGTCAGAGCCAAGTACAGGGAGAAGCGCCAGAGCACGGGCAGATGTGCGCTGTTGAAAGTGTGCCTCTTGCCAGAAGCAAACTTAGATAAGGCAAATACACTTAATTGCTCCCTACATAAACGTATAAAGACGCCCTTTAGTCTGATAAGCCTGTGGTAAAGACATCTCAAGGCCCACTCTTTTCTCAGGTATCTCTGCCAAAGAATAACCCCAAAATACTAATTATCGGTCTCTTCTTCTTGTTATTTTGGATAGGTGCAAAATTTTCACAGCTGCGTTCAAGTAACTGAAGACTTTGTGTCTCCAGAACATCTTGTACAGTCATTTCACTTAACGCAGGAGCTGAGGCTGTCAAAGGAAGAAATCAATTATGATGATAAACTGCAGGTAGGAAATGAATTCAGCTCTGGAAGCTGTTGGGAAGGCAGGGCATGCTCAGGCTCATTGAAATGCGGAGCAGTGCGTGGAGCTACTTCCTCACTGCTGTTCACACAGAATAACAATGAGCAGCAGCATGAATGCCAGGGGTGCAAATGACTCTCCCTTGAGTTGCTGGTTTTATTAATTTTGCATTATGTTTTAAAATGTGTAAAAAAGAAAAAAAAAAAAAGGTGTTTCCTTTTGCACTGGCTTGATAGAGCCTTTGGTTTTTTCCCCATTCATTAGTCTAAGGGCTCGCTCCTAAAGACAGTTGCTTTCAAGAGTTCCTTAGTCGTAGGCCTTACTAAAATGTGTCTGATGTTCTTGCAGGTTAAAAATATCTTGTATCATGCAGTTAAAGAAATGGTGAGAGCTTTGAAGATTCATGAAGGTGAAATGGAAGATATGGATGAAAACTAAGCGCGCTCTGCTTTTTTTGCATTAACATCAAATGGAGGTTATTTTTTCTAATCTATGAACAGTATGCACACTAATTTAAGCTTCACAAACCATCAGTGCCAAGAAAACATAGTCATCGCATTTACTTGTTAATGACACTGCAACGGTAGAGCTTCATATCACAGCCACTGTGATTACATGTTAGACTTGCAAACAATTAAGCAGCATTCTGCTGTCCTGTATTATAATGTACATGAAGTTTGTGAAATGTCAAAGATTTAAGATGATGTATTTATTTTTGGAAGAAAACCACAAAATTCTATGCTATATTGTTGATCAAATGTAAATGTGACTTGTACAGTTTGCTAAAATAATTCAGATATTTTTCACTACATTGAGACAGTTACTGTGAGAGTAGGACACAAACACCAGCTATTGCCTGCATTTGGGATCTTGCTGAGTCCGCACAGCAGTCATGTCATAATCTGAAAATTACTGCCAAATAATTGTAAACTTTGTAAAATATAAAGTATATAAAGTAGATATTAAATACAGACACTTCAGTATTTTATTGAAGCTATTCAGTGTACAATTAAACGTTTTCAAAAGGTGTAATTTATTTAAAAATTGTCTCATTTTGGTAAAATTTATGTGAACTTTTAAAGCTAAATATTAAACTTAATATGCTATGTAAATATATACATATATACATTCAATGATGTATTTTTTTAAAACATTGGCTTGCTTTAATTTGTTAAAAGTGCAAGTGTTACACATGCTTTGTACATTGAAGTTGAAAGGGGTTTTACATTTTCCATTAAAATGACTTTATCAAACGTTGTCTCGTCGTGTTTGTTTTTTTATGTTTGTGGCCGTGTGCAATGGCCGGAGCCGTTGGCAGCGAGGGAGTCACATCTCCGATGGGAATGCCTGGCGATGGGAATGCCTGGCGTGTTCTGCCGTGCTTCCTGCGCACCACTCTGCCCTCTCCGGGTTTGAGACAAAACTGCGAGGGGAAGCGCAGGAGCACAGCTACGATGGCTGAGCCAGAAAGAGCCTCTGCTGAAGAATCAATTTCAACATCACTTGTCTTCTGTCTTTAATAATCCCAACACTTACTCTGGGTGAAGGGGGAAAGGAATTTCTATAGAACATTTTGTTGTAGCATTTGTGGCTTTTTACAGTTAAGTAATACAGCAAAATAATGGATGTTATTAAAAAAAAAAAGGAAAAAGACTTGTATCTGTTTTTATTTAATAATGATAAATGTTAGTGGAGCAGAATTCCAGCTCTAGGAGTTAATTTGAAAAGTTAAAGTGTACATGGATTTAAACTACTAAAACGTTAAGTTTTTTTATATTAAATGTTAGGTCCAGCTGTTCGCTAGCTTGTGACACCCCCGAAAGGGGATAGTAACTCCTGCTAACTGCTCCCAGTCTGACCTGGGTTTGCGTCGCACACACAAAAAAGTGTATAAATTATCTTAAGACGTGAACGCACTTCCAGTTCCCACCAGCGAAGTTCGTTATTTACTTGGTTTGAAAACTTGGAATTTGTTTGAAGTCATAAAGAAATCTGTAGGGGTTAACGCTGCTGTGCTTGGCAGTGGATTCTCAACTTCGTACTTGGTTATAAGCTGCATCTTCCTTTGCGATGCGTGTGGCACACAACTAGAGCGTGGCCTCAAGATGCAAAACCTGCCAATGTACGTTTGCTCAGAGGCAAGTGGGCTTTAGTCACGTGCGCTTTTTTCCCCTAAAGTTCAGCATAGGTAAATAAGTGAATTTTAAGTCTAAATATTCCCCCTAAGTTTTGGTAAGGAACCGTTAACTTTTGTGATACTTCTTGAGGCTGCTGAAATCATCATTCCTGCTGCAGCTGGCAGTATCCCCCCTTGGGCTTTTTCTTCACAAGGAGCGGTTGTTCAGGCCTGGGCCGTGGGCTGTCGCCACAGCTCGCTCCTTGTGCTGGCGCGTCTTGGCAGTCAAATTGAAGGGGATGGGTTGGTTTCCCCTGGGTTACCATCAGAAAGTGTCCCGTTGCTGCGTCTGTCCCAGCCAAAGCCTGGGGCTTCCTGCTCTGCCTCTTCTCACAGTGTTGCTGTGCTTCGCTGTGGGTGGCTGCGCAGCTGGCAGCACCCAGTGCTTCTAGGTCTGAGCTCTGGTAGTGACCAGTGGGCCCCCACGGGGCACTGACAGCTGCCCCGTCACCCTACCGCACTGGCGGACCTGGGGAGGGATCTCTACCTGCGCCTGTGAAGTTGAAGAAGGTCTTGCCTCCTCCTCAGATGGTAACCAAAGGAGTCACTGGACAGAGGCTGGTTTGTATTTCCAAGTTCTTCCTATTAAAATTCTTCCTTTGTGACCTTTTTCCTGCCACCTTTGCTGATGAATGCTTAAGTGTGTGACAGTTGTCATCTGCAAAAACCTGTGGGTGAAATGGATGGTGAAGCAGCCAGAATCCTCCCAAAGAAAAGCCTGAGAAATTGACAGGATTTTAAGACCAAAGGTCTCATTTTCAAGAAGGAACACTGATGGGCTCAAGCTGCAGTGTTGCATGGCATGCTGCACAGGTGCTGGGGTAAGTAGATCCTCGCCGCTTTTGTAGAAAGACAAATTGATAAATTAGTTTGAACTGGATAAATAGGATTTCACTCTAGTCACTCGAGTTTAACTATCCGCTCAATTTGTTTAGTAGAGTTTAAATGAATTGAAACAGTAGTTACACCAGATGCATAGTTTTCAAATTTTGTGGTTAATGGCTATATCTGATGGATTCACAATGCATAAAAACATGATCTGATGCATTTTGCAAATCATTTTGGGAATTGCTGCGCTTGTGGAATGGGAAGGGATGGCCTTGTAACCTGCCCACAACAATGACAGTGCTTCCCAGTAACTAATGGGAGGGGAAGAAGCCAAAAGTGAGTGAACAATGAAAACGTGGCACAAGCCTAGTGCAACGGGGAGTGCTGTAAAGTCTTTATTGTCATCAGCTCAAAAAGACTCTGCAAGTCGCATGCTGCACACATTAGCAGACCACAAGAGGTTGTTAAAGGTAACAGTTACTCCAAATACCACTAAAAGAGGCCAAAAATTCTGGGTTTTTTAAGTACTTGGTGCACCAAATTCAGCTCATTCACTGTCTTATGATTTCTGGCTCTGTCACATTGAAGCGGAGCTCCCTGCTCCCCTACAGGAAATCAGAGCAGGAAGCCAGGCTGGCGTTGTGCTCGCTGCCGGTACAACCTGAGCTTGTCATTGCCCGTGCCTGAGACTAGAGAGGGGGGTGTGGGGAGGTGTTTCATGTTCAGGTTAGTTTTTCCCTCTCGACCCCTTCCATGTTCTGGGAGGTGTTACTGAGCATGTTTTTCTCATCTTCCTTCCCTGAAGACTCTTTAGGAGGTTTTTCTGGTCTACAATCTTAATTATTTTAATATAGCCAAAAGTATTTGATGGGATCAGCTGAAACTGTGTGAGTGCAGGAACACTCAACTCCTAGAACAAGGGTATGAAGTACCGTGTCATCCTTTGCCACCTTCCTGTTGAGACCAAGCTCTACCTTGACCTGCTATACTCTCCATCAAACTCTTCCTCTCTTTCTTCCTGTCCTTTGAAAGCTCACGTCTCAAAGTCATCAAAACTGCAAGCTCCACTCTCCACACCCTCGCTCCTTCCCTCCCCCCCTTTCCAGCTCCTTATCTCCATCCACTGCACTGCCATACAGTGAATGACCACAGCAATTTTCTTCCTATTGTAACTGCAGAGGTAACTAACAAAGAGTAAGTAATTAGCAAAGAATAAAGCAGGGCTGCTATGACTTGAAGTATTTCAGCATGGATGGATGGCTGCCTATATAGTTTAGCAGAAAAAGAAGTTGCTGGATTGCTGGAATTGCCGGCAGTGAAACCGTGGTCCGTTATGTGGGTCAGATGTAGGAGGTTGTAACAGTCCGATTTTAAAATCTATTTATTCTACTCTTCCAGCTTCACGGATATTGCTCAGATCTGTGTGTGTAAACTGAACCCCCATCTGATCAGCACTACATTCTCATGCTCTCTGACCTTTTCGGTAGGTGGTAATTTTGTTCGTACCCTCTCCCGTGACATCCTGTGAAGCCCTCTCCCGCTCTCGCAGCTGACAGCCTTCCCCGCCCTGCGCCTGTAACTGGGAATTTCCCTTCCTTCCTTCTTCCGCAGCCACTGTCGTCCTGTTCTGCTGCTTTCCCGTGCAGGATGTTTGTGCTCACCCCCACATCCGTGCTGGACGAGTTGCCTCTCCCCGTTGAAGCTCCCTGACTAAGGCTTTGCTGTGCTCTCCCCTCCTGAGCCCCAGCTCTGCCCCTCCTGAGCCCACAGCTCTCTGCTGTGCTCCCGCTTTCCACCTTTTGACTTGGGCTTTGTTAGCAGGAGTCCCGCTTCTCCTTCTCCGTCTTTGTGTTCCCATGATACGTGTGCCCTTGGAGGGCTGGGGAGCACTCGGTGCCGTGGGGGCTCCTCCGGTGCAGTGCCTTTCTTTCCATCTCAGCAGGGCGACCTAGGAAACTCTGACCAAGGAGCAAATGATCTGTAGCGTTGTGCGTTAGCAGCACACACGAACTAACCTCTGTACTTTTTTCATTTGTTCTCGTAGGTTTTGAAAAGGAAGTTACGATCTATATATAGCTAGTAGGAAAATGTTGCCTCACAGCAAATTGAAGATGTTTTACCTGATGTGTTGCAAGCAAACAGTTGTGTTTTAAACATGGGTCTTTCTAAAGCTAAGTGGTGGACCGTAGGATTTTTACTGTTATGTTTCAAAGTGAACATTGCTGGTACCTTCCAACCATACCAATACAATATATTCTTGACACAAATGCCTCTCTCTTTTTCCAGTCCCTGGGCATGTGGTTTTATCATACCTCTGTGCTTCCTTAGTGGAATTAAAGAGTTGGGTTTAGTAGCTCTGAGGCAGGAAATCCTGTATTTTCACAGCTCTAAAGATTTCATATTGTTTGATCTCAATAATACCTTAACTCCCACAGCAAATGGGCCTGAGGGAACCCTTCAAATGATTACAAGACAAAAAGCCTGGGTAAATTTAGGCTACTTCTGATAAAACAAACATGGGAGAAAAAGGAGGTGGGGGGAAAAGATTGCCATAGCTCTGAGTCTTTAGGGAGCAATGAACTACTTTTTTATACCATTGAACTCCACAGGCCACGTACTCAGGCAGAAAGGTCTAGTAAATACTGTCCAGCCTACACCTGATTTGTGGCAGCCACACTACCACTCAGATGACTTTTGAACAGTTTGACTGATTGATTTTGGTTTTTACTGTAATTTTAGCTGTCATTGTGAGTAGCAACTGGTGGTGCAGTCTGCAAATTTTCTTCTCAGGAGACCCCCTGTTGCTTCCCAGCTACCCTTCTTTGATTTCTCCTCCTGTGGAGATGCAGCCAGAGGTTTGGCAATTACTATTTCTTTTTGCAAAGCATACGTTGGCTGTATTCAACAGGGATAGTATTTCTGTGTTCCAAGACAAGAGCGGTTTCTGTGGTAAAGCAAAGTCTATGAATAGAAGTCAGTGTCTGGACACATGTTTAAAATTGGTTCTTGGTGAGACACTTTGAAATAACGGACCACAGAAGTTTTCAGTTCTGTCTAGCATAAAACAATATAGATCAGACTCACCACCCATGGGAATCTTTGCACATACTGTGCCAGGCTTTGGTTACACGCTGTGTGACCGCTGATAACTTACAGCTCTAGTTCATGCAAAATTGCTTACTTTCTGTATTCAGACACTGCGCCTTTTCCTTATTCTTGACAGGCCTGGGGAACAAGCCGGTTAACACGACGATGGCAAGAAGACGACAGCAGAAAGGGAGGCTCCGCGTTGCAGCAGGAGCCGAGCAGGGCGCGGGGGTTCCACCAGGTGGCGGTCGGTGGCAGCCAAAGGCTCCATCCAGCAAGCGGCAACCGGCTGCGGGCCCGGCGGGGCGGAGCGGAGCGGCGGGGCAGGGGCCAGGGCCCGAGCCTCCTGCGGCGGCTGCTGCTCCACTACCCACAGCCCTGGTCCCTCCGTCGGGGGGAGGGGAGAGAGGGAAAAGCATCGCTATCGGTGGGAGGAAGGGAGCGTGGAAGAGGTGCATAAATAATGGCAACTAACCCGGGTGTTTGTCATGTCATGATGGCAGAACTTAAGCTGAAACGCAATAATCATTTAAACCAGTTTTAAATCGGTGGGGTGTAAACTAATTGCTGACAGACATTGGAGAATTTCCTTAGATTTATCACTATATATCTATAAAACTTCTCTTGTGGTGAGTATTCTCTATGCAACCTTTCATTCTTTAAATGGACTGTGTAATTGCTTAGCTCTGAATTCAGACTGAAGAAGTTCCTTACTTGGAAAAATTACACCTGATTTCATAATAACTTAGCTTTTCCTTGGAATGTAAAGAATTGTATAAGGCAAAGTAATTTTTCAATGGCTTCTCAGCTGTAGGATGTTTTAGAAATGCCCCGTGCTGCTGGTGAAAGAGGTGACCCTCCCTGCTCCCACGTGTCTGTCTTTGTGCGGGCTTCGTGCCTGGCTGACTCTGCTGCGGAGTGGGAGGGAGGGAAAGAGGCTGGCAGTGCTAGGATCTCCTGTCAGCAGGAGCACACGTGTTGTTCGCTAGGCCGTGATCAGACTCTGGTATCGCCTGCTCCAGCTCTAGGATGGGCTCTATATTATGCAGAAATACCCAGCTTTCCACATCACCTTCACGGGGCTTGTGTGACACAAGCAGTAACGCTACCAGTGCTTATACTGCAGCTCAGTGCTCCTCGCCTATTAAAGGAAACGTGGCACCCGTTCTCCTTTCTGCATCACTCACGGGAGTGGAAAACTCTCGTGCTAAGCCATGCTGCCTGGAGTTTGATTTCAGCAGCAGTCATGTGTTGAGTAGGCAGACTGCAAGAACAAACAAACATTTGCATTGCAGGGGAGAGAAAAGTTTTAACAATGCTTTCACAAGTAGCTGTGTGGAGTTTTGCCCCTACTTGGCTATCTTCCTGCAGAGAAGCAGCTTCCTTTGGATATGTTTTGTTTATACAGCTATATATGAAGGGACAGTTTAGTTTTAAAAACAGAAGGTAGAGCTTGCAATTCCCCTACCCCTCCCCCCCCCTTTGAAAAATCCAGACTCTTCAGTAGAGGTACCCAGACTAAAAATTGCTTCCTTCTCCTACAGCTGCTATTCGCAGAGACAGGTAACATGTCTGTTTATAGCTAACAGCCCTGGGCTATCGTCCCTGGCAGTGACATGAGATAGGTGCTTAAATAATTTTATTTCCTTCTTGTGAGCACATACCATGTTCTTTGCCTTCCTTACATGAACAGAAACACTATGGCCCACTACCTCGTTACCTGTACCAGCCAGGCAGGTGACGGTGGAGAAGGTAACTTGCCCTTTTGTGGGAGCAGTGAGCTGGGGCTGACCTGGAACAGGTTACCTCATCACAGCTGTTCTGTGGGGCCATGTGCTAAACTGCTCCAACTGAAAAATAACTTATTTTTTTCCCCAGCAAGATTAGTTTCCTGCTACAATTCATCACAAGGCACCTCCTCTAATTGACTTGTCTTACCTCTGTTTCCATAGGCTTTTCCTAGCCTCCAGTCCCTACTCTCCTTCAAGCAAGCACAGGAGACACCAGGTATACAGAAGTAAGGGGAGAATTTGCACAGCGGTAAGGTGTTCTTGTTGCACTTCCAAGTCTATTCTGGAAGAAAAAGGTACCCTTAGAAAGCAAGCTCACCTTGTAACAGAAGAATAACTTAAAATGAGGTAGCTTGCAACACTTAATACTTTTCATTAATCAGTAACAGCTACAGTTAACTAATGCCTCCTAACTAAGGAGCTAGTAGCCAAGTCACTCCACATATAGGCCAGGCCCTTGGAATTCATCCCCACTTTCCCGTATTTGCTGAATGATGAACACAGAGTTCAGCTGTATGTGTGTACTAACGCTGTTAGTATAAATCTTAATTTTTTATACTCTGCAACATTTGTAGAGATTTAATACACAGTTAGTGTCAAAACACCTTGGTTTTTTATTTTCATATCCTTTTTGAATCAGGTTAAGCTGTAAACAATTTATTTTTCAATCAAATACTGCCAGCTAGAATTACTTCCATTCATGCATCACTGAAAACAAAAAGGGTATTTTTTCTTAAGTATAGATTTTTCTTTTTTAAACAATGTCACTTTATACAGAAACCAATAGCTAGATTCAATGCACCCTGATTAGTTATGTAAACAGATAACCCAAAAAACCTCATCAACAGAACTAATAAGTTGGTTCCTTCATAGAATGGAAATTAAAATCTCTCCTGACTTGAGGTTAACATGGTCAGGAATATAGAACGTGGCACATAAACCCATCTAGGAGGTGTATAAATTGCACTGTATCTGAATTAACAAAGTTATGCATAATGAAATGCACAGTTTAAATTCATGCTAGAAAGCATTTTTCAATATGAAGTGGTAGCCAACTGGCAACCATAACAGTTAGGTTCTGCACCATCATTTATGGCATTATAGGTAACTATTACATATAGCATACTTTAAAACCCTGAAGGATTGTGTTACTTGAAACGTTCTCCAGGCAGTCATTTGGTTTGAAACATTGGGAGAAAGACTAAAGAGCTTGCCATCTTACACCGATTATGGTACCTTTAACTTTTATGAAGTAGATCAGATATGATGTGTGTTTCACAGTAACAAAGTTGCTTTAATGCCTTTTCTCCAACAGTAGGATTGTGTTAGATGTTTCTGCCCTCAGATTACTGTTGTCCTGGTGGTTTTCCCTTTTCTTGAGTTGGGGTAACTACACTGAACACTTTTCCTGGTTTTAGCTATTCATCAGTCCTTTCAGTATATCTTCAGAGAGTTCCAGCAGAGGGAGTTCAGGGGACGGGATGTCCAGAGGGGGAAGGCTGGGTATTGGAATGTCCTTTGCCTTCCCAGCAGTTGTTGCAAACTTCTGCCAAGTTGCAGCTGAAGAAGCAGTTTCTGAGTGTTGCTGCAGACCCCACAACTCTGACTTCTCAACAAAGTCAGCATCTACATCCAACTCCTTGTCTACTGGAGATTTCTGGAGTCTAGCTCTTTCGGCTTTTAACTGCTTATTCTCTCTCCTTAATCTCTCATTTTCAGCCACAAGAAATTCTATGTGTCGTTTCAAATCTGCAATTTTGGTTGCCTGCTCTTCTATTATTGTTTTGTCATCTTTTGGAGCTTTACTCCCAATACATGCTTCCACCGGCTCCTTTTTTTTCTGAAGCAGAAATAACAGTGTATCCGGGTCCCTGTCAAAGACACCTGGAATATCTTGTGCATGTTTCTCCATGGAAGGGCTGTATTTCTGAGTAACAGGAACCAATAGGTTTTGATCATCTGAGTCTTCAGCAGATGGCTTATAAGAAGTCTGAAGATGTGCGGCTATTTCCTTGTCAGCATTCTGCTGGGTTTTCAGCTTTTCCTCCCTCTTTGCCCTTTTCCACCTCTCCTGGATGAGCAGTAACTGTTTCATGTGACTATCCCTTTGTAGTTCCAGTGATAGCTGAGCCTGAGTAAGAACAAGATTAAATGATTTAATCGGTGATCCCCAATCCCACCTGAATATTCACACAAATTACATGTATGTAAATATTTACATAAACAGCATCACCACATGCCCGAGGGAAGGGGAGGAGCTTTTGTTATTCAGATACTAATGCAACAAGAAGTGCTCTCTGCTTGTACGATGCAACGGATTCAGATATGTCACCCAAATTTAGTATAACTACCGGTGTTGTGAAGGAGTGAGTTAACTTTCCGTCTTTTTGTTTGGTTGTTTTTTTTGTTTGGTTGGGGTTTTTTTGTTTTTAAGTCACTGACCAGGCTGCAATACCTCTGAGCAGGGGCATCAGGAGTTTAACTGACCTATGACGAACATCAAGAAGGAAGGGATTCACTTGCATGCACAGCTATATAATACAAACTATTTGTATGCTTCTGTGATGGTATCTGTGTAGACACATTGATGACACTAAGCAGAGAAGTGCTCCAAGGCCAGATACGTTCCCATATTTAATGAAGGGCTTGGCATGGGGGTTAGCAACTCACAGGAACCACCTGGGTAAGAGGCTACCATTTTTTTCAACAAGAATGACCCTTTGGAGGACAGACAGATGTCTGATCTTCAAGGGTTATTTGCTTTGATAATATTGGCTAAACTCAAAGCCTGCTGCTAAAAAAGTGCTGAGCAGACTACACTACTACATTCACAGATAGATTTCTGCAATGAGTAAGGAAAGGTTGTTCTGGAGATCCCCCGTCAGGATGAATAAAACCAAAATTACAGACTGTCGATGAGATACTCAGCTTTGTGTCTCAGCAAAACAGCTTAAGTGCCTCACAGCAGAAGTTAAATATGAAACTAGTTTTATCACCTACTTGAAGATGCCTTGCAGACTAGAAACCATTGTTGGAGAACCCAGGGAGTTCTCTTGTCCCTGCTCCAAGTAAACTTGGAAAAACTCTCAAGGAAGACTAGCATCACTGCATTTCTAAACCTCCTGCTGCAGTTGCCATGGGTTCAGAAAACTATGCAGAGGCTAATGCCCAAGAGGGGTACAATCAGTCAGGGCACAATATGACACACAGGTACACAACAGAGCTATGGCTGATTCTGTCATCTGCTGCACTCACCTGCTCTGACTGGGTCAGCTTCATAGCATCTGTAAGGTATGCTGCAGGAGAGAAAATTGATAAACACTTAGGACAGGGCTACAAAACCTGAATGTTTCCATAAAAGCTAAGAAAAGGCTTCAGACCTTCCATGTTCTGAATCCCCACTTAAAAGCAGCAGTCCAGAGGCAAAGTATTTACCAAGTTACAGTGGCTGAAAACACCTGCTGTTTTTCAAAAGTCTGAAAAAATTACTGTAAAGTCATCTAATACATGCTACACCCTTGCCATGGCATCCTGTTGGCTCAGGAACCCCAACTTGTTTTTCAGAGGAGGACAGCAGCCATTTTCAGAAGGTTCCAGAAGAACAACTTTCCCATGAAGGGAGGAAACACAGCTAAGGACCAGGCTTAACACACAAGCATTGTCAGATAAAACGCGGTAAGTAAAATCCTCTCACCCATGGCACACCAGCATTATGAAGTCATACTTTTTAACTATATTCTTGATGAAGAGGTAGAGTCCATAGTTCCCCGCTTTTTTCATGAACTTCCCCTCCAAACTAGAAAAACTGCTGGCTTACAGTAAGACCAGCACTTTAGACTTTGAGCATATCTTGTTAGTGCTGAAAATGACAAGATATAAGAAATTCTTAACCAAATTTGGAAGGATGTGAGATAATGGCATAGACTTATCAGATGAGGAAAAGCAATAAACGTTCGATGCATTGCTGGGTTTTGTCTTGGTATATGAAGTGAGGGTAACTAAAGAGAAAACTCTGCACATTAGAATTTAAGTGCTATCCCTTGTTGTTCTGAGTATTCCTAAATACCAAGAAACTATCAGTTTCTCATTTTATGGGGTTTTCCAGTATTTATGAATGGAAAGTGACAATGCCGTGTATCCAGGTTATGTTCACAGTAGCCACTTATTTTGTCTCCACACACGCTCTATCACTGGAAATGTCTTACTTGTTCCATCAATTAAGACCTCTTTCTGCCAAGCAGTTGCCCACTGTCAGCCAGCTGACAGGCTCCAACACAAATAATTAAGCGTGACTAGTTGAATGGACAGGTAAATGCCCAAAGTCTCACTTAGGAGAGGCTGTCAATTAGTGTCAAGGCCTCCCATGCAATCTGCTGTTTTGCTTCAGTTCTGGGAAAGCTGAGCTCATCACCTGTTCTTAGCTGTCTTGATCCAGACATTAGGAAAGGGAAGGAAGTAAAGTTTTGTAAGCAAACATTTGTCTAAGTATTTCCTTTATCAAGAGAGAAAGCAGCTGACTTCAGCTATGAAAGCAGTGAGGAAAATACAAAGTGTAAAGTGAAACTGGCTTACAGCACGTCCCCAACTGCAGTTTGTGCATGGCACGAGATGTTGGCTTCATCTTAAGTCAAGAACTGCCTTCACAGTGATAACCACCCCCAATCAAAACAACTTTGAAAACATCTGGCTTTAGCTACTCATATTAGAGAAGAAGTTTCCCAAAGGGTGCTTGATCTGCACTGAAAAACAGATTCACATTTTAAGAATAAAAGGAATATTTTGCAAGTAACTAGACATTCTACTCACACAAAGGATGCAAATCTAAAAACTGATTTTAAGAGCAGAAATGTGAGAAATACCTACTCACCAGCAGCTTTTCTGTGACAAGAAATTGCTTCTTCGTATTTCCCTGCTGCCAACAAACGGTCTGCTTTTCTGCTCTGCTGGTGTGCCTTAAAAGAAAAAGAGCATTACATCAATGAGGGTTAATCAATAAATAGTTATACCTGTTTTAAAAGTAATCAGTACATCTAAGAAACTGTACTGATTCCAGTTGTCAGGCTTTTAGGCTCTTATTCCCTTCCAAGCTTTATAATTTAATTTCTTTTTTAATACAACCTTACAATAATCTGTACTGTACAGGTAAAAACTGAAGTTTGTTAATGCAGCAAAGATGGTGTGTACACAACAAAATCCTTTTCAAACTGTTCCTCAGAAAGTACATGTTCTCCTTTATAAGCAGGGACTCATTGTCATTGTGTAAAAAGACCAGTGAAGTCAGAAGGAGCTATGAGAAGTTATAAGTATTCAGGACCAATTTACCTGGCAGAGTGCAAGATATCTGAATTACGTTACAACTTACAGCTGGTTTGACGTTTTCTGCTGCCCCATGCCCAAGAGACTTTGCCTCTTAGGTGAAGAAACTGCAAAAGATCTTTTTTTGCTTGCAGCTTACACCAGTTAATGGAAGCAGCACAGCCACAGTTAAAGATATCAAAGTCACTTGTTTACTGTACAACAGTTAAGTCTGTACTAGCACTTGTAAGCCACTAATGTAAACCACTAGGGTAGAGTAAGGATGTTACTGAAAGCAAGCAATTGATGCAAGTATTTGCATATGCTCAGTGAGAAACAGTATTGCATAACCAGCACTGCAACATTCATGAAAGCAAGTCTTTTTGTTATTACTACAAGACATGAATTTTATGGTCCTTTCTCCAAGACAAGCTACATAATATGAAAGGCTACAACCACTAACTGGCAAGGTAACTTGCCAGTTACACAGACTATTCCTGACTGCTTTACTCCATGTTGAGTTTGAAGTTAGCAGACATGGAGTACCAGGCACTGAATCTGTGAAACAATACAAGACACTTAGGAATCTGAAAAAAAGTGTTTGCCTCGTTCTTTGTTTTTTTAAGATTCCTGTTTCTCAAGAGACCCTTTACCAAATCCATACTGACTGAACCTGCAGGGGAAACAGAGCTGAAAGCCTGAAATCTGCCTCTCTAATTCTGTCTCTGACCCATACAAATTATTTATTCCCTCCCTTCACCCAAATAAATGCATAAAACATATCAGCCTTCAGATGTTTGATGAATTTAAGTCACTGATTCACTTCAAGCATGTTCCAGGATCAACATAAAAATGAGAGCATTTGTCCATATCCTAAGATGCTAGAACAGCTGGTTCCCTAGAGGCCTTATGGAATTACACTTTTCTCTGTCTCCTGCAGTCTTGGAAGAACCATCGAAGGTCAGATAATCCAAACAGGACGGTAACATGATTCTATCAGGACTAACATGATACTTATACTAACATCCATTTAAAAAATAAGTTCCAAAACGCAAATCAATCTCTTTGCCATGTTTGTCCTCTAAATTGACATATCACCTACAGTGTTACAGTAAATTCCATTTTCTACCAGAATTTTAGCAGCTCTGATGCCACAGAAGAGAATGACTTCTGGAGAAAACAGTCTTTTGGGCAACAGCTGTTCTTAGGCAATCCCTAGCAGTTATATCACTGCATTTAGATATTTGGCTTTTCTAAAACTGATTTCATATGCTAATATGGAGTGTTCTAAAAAAAACCAACACCAAACCACACAAAATCCCCTCCTGGATTCTCCACAATGATTATTTCAGTTATATTCCTTTTCCTCGTCTTCATTCAATCCTCATAGCATTGTCAGCATTCCGTGTTTCTCCTGCGCTGAGGTTAAATAATCTCAGAAGAGGAAGTGTTTTTCTATTGGAAAATCATCTATTTTATGGCCTTTTTCTATAGACTCCTACAAATGACATATGCTAGAAAGATAAACTTATTTCCCACAGGAATGAACAAACAGTATCAGCTCATATAGTGCCATCTCCTCAGTTATTCATGGCAGCTCATCCAGTAACAGATTAGCTGTGTCATGGACATAAAACCACCCGAGCTAGCTCCTTGCAAAACAATTTTTCAATAAATTAGTATTGATACAACTACTTTTGCAAACTGCACGGGCAGGTCTAAAAACAAGGAAAGAGGAAACAGGGTAGCTAAAGATAGAAGAGCCAAGAAAGCGATTCCAGAAGCCAAGGGTCTGGTTCCATTTATTAGTTTCTACATGTAAGAATTTGGATCTGATTGCTTTCAAAGGTTATTTTCATATGTTTTAAACTACTGGAGCATGATCTTACTCAAATCACTTAAGCACATGCAGAACATTTGAGGACAGTCAGTTGTTATTTGATTAAGCAATTAAATTATCTCCATTCTCAATTAACTCCCAGTGAAGCTGAAGGGAGTCTGAAGAAGTTGGGCTAGACCATGAATAAAATTAGGAAAACAACAGTCCAGAGATGCTAGCAAAAAGAAAAGCTAGCTTTTTCTGATTACAAGGTAAAAATGCCTTTCTTCCTATTACATCAAAATATATAGATATCAGGCCATTTTACTCTGATGCAGAGCAGCAGAATTCCCCAATGGAAACAAGAGGAACCCCAGGGGAGAAAAAAATAATTAAAAAAATCAATGTTTCAGCACATGTGAGAAAGCTAGGTGTTTTACAGTCAGCCATGGAGGAGGAATTCCTCATTTTGTATGTTTTCCTGCTGGTTTGACAAGGAAATATTTACTCATTTATACCACCCTGTGAGTGTTTGTTCCAATTAGTTGATTGTGCAAGGACCAAGGAATTTCTCCCATTTTCTTGGTAGATTATTCATCACCAGCAATTTGAAGAAATTAGTGGAGCTGTTTCCTAGCAGCCAGTGATGAAGCTGCAACAGAAGTACTTGCATGCTTAACAGCCACATATCATGGATAAGCTTCTACATCTTGTCTAGTCTGCTGATTTATTCTTAGTGCTCAGTTATGCTTAGTGACACAGCATCCAACCATTGTTAGCAAATGTATTTTGAACTCAGAGTAGCCTGTATCCCACTATAAACCTGGGAATGGGAGAATTGGTCCTATATCATAAAGTGAAAAAAAATGGGTCTCTTATTCCTGGTATGATGTCATGCTAGAGGAAGGTTTTTACACCAACAGCTCTGTAGTTGCTACACTGGTTACCAACAGATTCAAGGAGGATTGCTTTGACTTTGGTCCTGCTGCTGTGATGATTACTGAAACAGCTGCTGCATAACTGCAGTGAGTTTATATATATGACTTCTCCTTCCTCTTACAGTTGCAGTGCTGGAAATAAATGTAGGATGTGGTGTAATAATAATTACAATTTTTAAACAAGCTATGGAATTGAAGGGGGGGAAGCAGTTTGACAACTACTTCCAGATGTCCCTCCCAATCCAGACGAGCAGGAATTCCCAGTAGGCAAATGGACAGGTGTAACAACTTGACTCTCCTAACAGGAAGCGGGTGTGAGCAATGGATGACCAAGCTAAAAAGCTTCCTCACGTTGCTCCAATGTATTTGTTTCTTAAGGCATTTGTGCATGTCTTATTGCGTCATCTCAGCCACTCTGGATCAACTGCAGAAGCAGGTAAGCTAGACAGCTTTTCTCAAACTTTCCAGCTGTTGTGAGATGTTAAGGGATGATGATACCTGCATTTGTAGTTTGTATTGCTATTCTAAAGAAATGTTCCTATTTGATTCTCCACCCAACTAACCCAAATCATTGCCTATGTAATCTCTGAGCAACAGAATCAAAAAATAATCGAACAACCCTGTAAAGCAGCAATGCAGATCTCCCCTTTGCGTAGTTTTCTTTAGCAGCCCAAAAATTAACACCCAACTTCTCTTTTTCCAATATAAACTAGACAATGATGTGACTGCACACCATGAGAAATAAAGCCATAAGGCCCGCTTGCCAGAGTTCTTGCTGCTCCCTCAAACAAAAACCTACTTTTCTTTCTAGGCATTGTGCACCATTACAACCTAAAGGATTACCACCATATGATCCTAGCTTAGACTGGGGGTGAAAAACAAAAAAAAAGCTGCTGCTCTTCCTCTATGATACCACTTAATGGCTAGCTATTATGGAACAAGGAGTAACAGGAAAAAAACCTACTCAATCCTACAATGTTTTTAAAAGGTAGATGTAGTACTACCCATTTTCAAATAGGGTAAGTCTGCTACCCTCGCCTAAGAGCAGTAATTGGCAACAGTCTTCCTGTAGCTGAGATAGCTACTCTTGTGTATGTTTTGTTTTCCTTTGTTCCCCTAATGGGGACGGCTCTTCACTGGACAAAGCCTTGCACAACATGTTAAGCTTACAACCTTCTCTGGTCATTGGAAGGGACTCTCTAGAAAGTGATATATTTTAATAGGATTATGAAGCGCAGATTACAGTGTCTGTCTTACTAATGAAGTTACAAATGAAGGCAGGAAAACCCAGCTACTAAAATGATGGGGCCTGAGGAAAGCTAACTGTAAAGAAGTTCTAATATAACAGTTTGTAAATATTTTGAGTGAAACCACTGTTTGCTGGTAACATCATCTATTTTATGCTATGGACTGTGGATACCAGTTATCTTTGCCAGAAAGGATCAATAACTATGCTCTCTTACTGCTGAAAGCAAAGATGAAGTTATTCTTTTGAGAAATGAGGGATCTATTTGGGAATTTGTTTCCTTAAGGCTTTACAGGGCTGTTTTTCTAAGGATGTATTTGGGAGAAAGGAGGAGTCAGAAAATACATGTTGCATTGCCCCACGTTGTACAAAAGAGTGCCAAGTGTCTCTTCCATGTGGATGCTTACAGCAGCAGGCCACAAAGGGGGGGATGAGACGGTGCACTGCTGTTCCTCCCACCCCACCAACACACTGTCAGTGCTACTCACACACAGAGGTCTCTTTCAAACCCATGCTTACCAGGAAATAGTGACGTTAGAAACGTTTGAATGTGTATGTGTGCATATGCATTGAAAAAGGGAATGAAGAGAGAATACAAGTGGAAAACTTGAACTGAGAGGTCCAAGAATAAACTACAGCCATCCATTTTTTTTAAAAATAAATTAAAAAAAAAGTGCAATCATGATGAATAAAACTCAGGATAACTATGGAAAATGCTTGTATTTACAGGCAGTTACACTAAAAGTGAAAATAATAAAGAGTTGTATTGTAACTTATGTTGAATAATAGGAATATATTTGCCATTAAGCCTAAAGAAATGGTAATGTGTAGCTTTACCAACAGAGGAAAGCCCTCTTAAAAGTACTCCTTGTATTTTGTGGAGAAAGATAGTTGACTGAAGGAGAAGCAAAAAAAAAATGACAGAACCCATTATGGCTGCTCAACCAATACCACTAGCCACATTAGCTCAATTTTCTGTCTTTGAAAGCCTGTACTTAGCAAGGTTGACAGAACAATGACTCAACTGTAAATTACAGGTTAGTATGACTATAGAGCAAAACAAGTATGTGAAACTCATGAGAATGTAGTCTCAATATTAACAGACTCCTCACTTTGTATTGAACTGCAAAGATGCTGAAGTTCAACTTGCTTGTATGCAATAGTATTAGAATTTAAATAGATGGGCAGACAAGCCACCAGTTGTTTAGCCAACCAACGTTAATTCACTGAATAGCTCTAATTGACTACACATGTGTTCCCAACCTATTCCAAATTTAAGATAAAATGGTTAGACTGAGTTCTTCACCTTGCAAATGCAATTAAGAGATCTGGAATGAAACCAACTCACATTCACACTGCTCAGGTTAGGTGGAGTCTTCAAAACCCCATACAGGCATAGCTGCAGTTCTTTTCTGATCACCTGCAACTTCATTAAGGTGTGGTATCCTTTTACCTAATGCATAGTCAAATCAACCTCATTCTTATCTTTTTTATCTATTTAGTATGATAAAAGCACTAAATGCTTCAACTTGCTTGTCAGAGCCATTCCATATACCTACAGTTCTCCAAAAGCTTTGGTAATGCTTTTCCTGTCCCCATGTATAGTGCTGCAGCTGGTACCACACAAGTCTTCCGATCTGGAGGTTATAAGCTAAATGAGAACAGTCCCACTGCCTTGATAATACACAAAACCAGTCTGGGCTCCTATTTGTAACCCTAAACCACATGGCTCAAGCTGTTACAGCAACTGAGCTACCCCTCAGTAGGCATAACTCAATCATCACAACAAATGGTCCAGTAAACAGACTATTCCAGGAAGAACAATTTCAAAAAAGTGGGGCAGAAAGGCTTCAGCCTGCTGCCTCCCCAGGCCTCTATGAGACAGCTTCATTTGGCTCTTTAAACTGTTAGGCACGCTTACTCAGAGCTGAACTGCATGGCCCAATGATATGCACATAATGCTGGCGTGACGCAGCAGAAAGGCACTGCTGGTAGGTACCCAAACACCAGTGAGGAAATAGTGCTTCTGTCAACCACCCATAGCTTAGCTAATTATGTTCTTGACTAGGAGCTACTGAAAGTTGTTATATGTACAACATGGAACTATTTTCTGTTGTGGTTTAATAGTAGTTACGTGACTGAATACAGCAATTGTTGAGCTTTTACAAGGAGGCTATTACTGATCTGGGCATTCAGCTGAGTATCTGATGCATCATCTCCATATCTGCAACTGCTTTACTCAGACAGATATGCTGCTGCCTCTGTGGGTTTACACCTTACGTTTCCCTTGGCTGAAGTCAAGTGGCCCCATATAGATCACATTATTACTGGAAAAACCAAGATAAGGCTTCCACTACTATGGTAAAAACAGACTTTGTGTCAGACATCTATATAATGATACTTCCATTTTTATTACCTAAAAGCTTTAGGTAATTGAGGTATTCTTTGAGTTCATAAGAGAGTACATCTGCCTTTTTTTTTTTTTTTTTAATTTTAGATTGGAAGAGCAAGTATAGCAGCTTTCAAGTTAAGCTTTATTAAAAAAAAAAAAATCAAAGAAACCCAACTGGATTCAGTAAATGTTTCTATAGATTAACATAATATTCTTGTTTTTCCATTTAAAATAAGAGGTGCAGGCTGGTATTAAGTCTTAAACACTTTGGCCTGTGTGGTTTAAATCCTTTAGACTTCAGTTAACCTTCACAGATGCTTTCTATTTTCTCCTCCCGCTCTTCCATGTTGTATATTTATTTTGCTTGTTGTTTTGCCCTTATGTGGATGTAGTATTCACCTCACTTCTAAACCATTTCTTCAAATAGACCACTGATTGGCTTGCACTGGAATGGTTGCTACCAATGTCTTACAACACTAATATTAAAAAGCTTCCATTATATGAGATTCTTGCAATATACATTTTGTTGTGTTATTCTCACTCCAGCCACTGCTCCATGCTTTCTGTTTTTCATCAAAACAACAACTGTTCAAGCTGGATCCTTTACATTTCAAGAAACTTATAGGCAAAATAGATATTCACCAGATTTTTTTGATTGTATCTCATTATAAACCACACAAAGTGCTATTGCCTTGTAGGAAGAACACAAGGTAGAGGTGGTATGGCTCCTTAGCACATATCCTACAGGAAGATACTGAGGTATTAAAAGTAGAAGCTGCAATGTGTCTGCATGTCAGACTCTGTTCAATGACCAAGTTTCCTTTTTAGTCTCTTCTGGAGGATGATGCTATTTGCCTCATTTTTACTGCATTACTTCTAACCTTCTATTGGTCAGCAGTGTGCTGTTGTGCTTCTTGAGAATGGAAAATCTTCACAGGTGTCCAGCTGATAACTTTTTTTGCTCCTATACCTAAGGTTAAAATTATTGCTGGATGCAAGATCAGGATTCTTTGCCTAAACCAGATGGTGGTAGGAATTGCCCCTACCATAGGTAGCATAGAGAAGCTCTTAACTACATTTTTTTTTTTTCACAGAGCATCTTTTCTTATGAGACTTATTTTCATGCTTTTGCAGTAAAAGTTTTCATCTGTTAAGGAATGTTGAGAGATGTCTTAGTTTATGGCACTGGATTATGTGTGAAACAAGGGTTCAGCTGGACTAGGTATCTGCTCTATGGTTGCCTGCAGGTGCAGGGACTGCACTTGCTCCATCCCAGTCTTAAGTTCTACAGCTCAACCTAAATATTTTATTTGTAGGGTTGAAGAACTGGCTTCCTTATAAGTATAAAAGCGTAAGGATCAGGGCTTTAACCCATTCTTTCAATATTAGATGATGTTTCTCATCTGCAAAGCATACAGTACACTAAGGAGGGAGAGGGAAGGAAGGAAAAGAGGAACAGACAAAATGAATGCTCAAGTATCAGTGCTGCCTCAAAACACTTTCCCATGGCTCTAACAACTCAGACGATGGCAACAGATTTGGGAAAAGTTGTTTCAACTTATTTCTCAACGAAGTATCACTGGATACAATGAATACCTTGAGGGCAGCTCAATGGTAAAAATCAAATCAGCAGTTAGTATTGTAGCACAAGTCCTAGAAAGGTTAGAAGAAGGAAAGATGGGGTTAGACTTGGCATGATTATTTGTTAAGCATGCAACAATGATACAGAAGGTATATAAAAAAAGGAATAACTTTAAAAGGAAAAAAAAAAAGGGGGTCTGAAAAACTAAAGCCCAAATTCTAAAAAGATAGGCATGCTTCTCATTGAAGTCATTAGACTTGAAGGTCAACAATTAAAACTTCCATTAAACAAAACCCACTGTAGAATAGATTATTAAAAAAAAAAACAAAAAACCAAAAACAAACAAAAACAAAACCACAAAACCCCAACAGATTTGGAAAGCAAATCAGTATTTCTAGTGCCATCTAGAGAAGTAAATCAGTGAATTAGAGAAACCAAAATATAATTAAACTTAAGAAAAAGAAATAGCATTGATAAGGCATTAAGATCTAGCTGCATAAAGATAAAATATTATTTGGAGGGAAATGTATCTTTCAGAAGGTAGAAAAAGAATGTAATCGAAGTCAGCAGAATACAACAAGGGATGGCATGCCACCTGTAATTAGGAAGGCTAAGCAAATAGTCAAATACATAAACAATAACTGAAACTAAAAGTCACCAATGCAAATGATTAAGTGCAGTTGGTGTGCTATATGTTGTCAGAGAAATGGAGACATTAGGATATACAAAAACTTCCTAAGGACTTTTTTTTTTTTTTTTTGTGATATCAGCTCCCCAGGAAAATAAGGACAGCATCCATGGTTTCCAGTAATTAAGACTAGATGCTCAAATACACACCTAATGAACAAGTTTTACAGGACAAAGCACCATCCAAGAACTATAGCAAATTCTGATGAAAAGCTGTAACTAAAGAAAAATCAATTTCACAGAAATTAGCAAGCCATGATATACTGCAAGAAGAAAAATGTCTTGTACTGATAGCAGATAAATAAGCCTAATGATCAGTGTATCCAAAACCATTTTGTAGTTTAGGGATTTGTTTTCACCTCTTCTCTGATGGTTTGGCATCTTTGGAAAAGGTTGTGCTTTTCCAATCCACAGGAGCTAAACTTAGGTAAGAGAAGCAAGTAAAATACATGACTCTGGATAGTATCAAAAACTTCAATCAGCATTCTTATATTGGAAGTTGGCACCTTCCCTGAATGTTGATGCAAATCTGAAACTCAGCGCAGAGAGGGACTGTGAATAGGAGAGCTCTGCAAAACTCTAGTTACTCCTGTTCATATCCTTGTAAAAAAAATGCAGGCATGTTCTATCTATGATTCTGTACCCATTCAAGCTCTTGTCATGGAAGTTTTCATGGCGCTTAACACAACATGAAAAGACAGGTCACTTTCCTATATAAGATGATCCATGACTCAATTGTGCAGCAATTTCAA
This sequence comes from Aramus guarauna, assembly GCA_013400195.1. NCBI lineage: Eukaryota > Metazoa > Chordata > Aves > Gruiformes > Aramidae > Aramus > Aramus guarauna. The sequence continues at coordinate 75,813 of VXBL01002642.1, read as the reverse complement.
GAAAACTTGGGGGGTTTGTTTTATTTCAGGACACTGTTTAAAAGGCACATGTGCAGGTGACTTCTGTACAAAACTACATAAAGCAACTGTTTTCCTGTATCATCCATTATGCAGAATTGTCTTGCACCTGGTCCTAGACAGGTGTGGTAACTGCACACTTCTGTTGTGGTCAGAGGATCATCAGCCAGGCTTTAGTCATATTCTTGTCACCTGTACAATCCTTAGTAGGCGGTCTCAGTAAGAAACCCTACTGACTGGTGATATTGGCACTGCTGCAAAGTTGCTACTTTCAGCCATTTACTAGTGAATATTCACTTATAATTTTCTCCTTAGACGTTTATGCACTAGATCTATTTTTAAAAAGGTTTTTATAGTGTTTGTGAAATAGCTATAGTTTATCCCTCCTGTGTTACTGTGCTACAAGTTTGTCTGACTTTAAACCCATCATATCAACAAGTTACAAGAGCTTTCTACTTCTTGTTGTTCCTTTTTTCAATCAGGCCTCCAGCATACAGACTAAAAGTCTGAAGCAGCATGGTGCAGACACAGCTAGAGTGGTTCTGCACCACCAGTTCAGATCTAAATAGACCATCTTCTTGCTACGCTGTCAGCCCTAATTCCACGGGTGGTCTGCAATGCTAACTTTACAAGCCTTTCTAAAACTAGAGAGAGCGATCCAGAAATACCTGACTACCTCTGTATGGAGCAGCCAAGGGTTTGTCAGGGCTGACACCAAGCTGGAGCAAATAAGCTTTTATTAAAAGCTGACACAAGTCTCCAAGGTCTGCATGGCAATGTCTAAACAATTTCTGGATCTAACTCATTCTGGAAGCACTACAGCTGTATTCCTGGTGTGCTGCTCCTGGCTAATTGGACTGCTGGACCAAAGCTATTTTTCTAAGGGAATGTTCTCTGTATCACCACTTCTGAGGCATAGTCAAGATACAGCTTTGATAAACCCACAAGGCAGCAGAGAATTAACTGTTCTTGACTCTAAATCTTATCGATGTGACAGAAACCTACTAATTTAGGGTGTTTAAAATCTGGTTAGCTTTTGCAAAGATGCATTTTTCAGACATCTGTGTTTCAGTTAAACTAAACCTCTAAAGAACTTTGAGTAATTATGGATTTAAAATTTTTAAAGCATTTTGCCTTCTTGAAACTAAAAGAAGCATCTAGCCTGTAGTGGGCCCTGATCACTCTCTAAAACTTTCTGAAGTCACGTAGACATGGCCTGCGTCATCTAAAGCTTTTTTTTCCAGTAACTTCCCTCATCCCTTGCGTTTGCAGCTTAGGCCAGACCCAACACCCCCACTCCCCCGCTGTAAAGGCGCCGCTACACGCCGTTTCCTCTGGCGGTGCTGCCAGGTGCCCCCGGGCAGGGAGCAGCCCGGCTCCCGCCGTGTGCCGCGCCGGCCGCGGGCCCCGCACCCCCGCCCGTACAGCAGCGCGGCCCGGCCACCGCTTTCCCCCGCCTCTCGGCCACGGGATCGGGCTCTGGAGAGCCCAGCGGCGTCCCTCCCCG
>VXBL01002642.1:745-71097 GCA_013400195.1 Aramus guarauna | reverse complement strand
CCATCTTTGGTGACTGAACTGCAGATTTTTTATTATTATTTATTTAAACTATATTGCTGATCTGTTTGTGTATGATTTTTAGTTTTGCATAAAATGTTTGACTTGTGACAGGTAGCTGCATAGCTGGTTTTTAGTATGTGCTTATCATTTCTCCATAAATAATACCAATTTGCTAAAATAGATCATTAGGTCAAATACTTTCTTAGAAATAAAAAAAAACTAGTTCTGAGAAATGTTTTCCATTGTTTCTGCTGCTGTCTCAGGAAAGACATTTAATTTATTGAGTTTTAAGAGACAGTCAGTGTTCATTTCAGGACACGTTATTGTTAGCAGAAAAAGGAGTAAGATGCTGGGTCAGTTTACGACTTATGGAATGGCAGCTAAAGGAAGGGGGAAAATTGTATCAATAGAATAAAGATTTTAGGAGCCGTGTTGCTGAGTCAAGCCAATGGGTTACAGCTTGTCCATGTAACATTGCTGTTCCCCCAGCAAGGCTGGCAGTGACTGTAAGCCCCTCTGGGGACCTGGCCATGCCTCTTCTCATCCAGGGACTGTTAGCAGATGCTTATATGGGGCATCTTCCTTGGCTTGTGTGTGTCAATGTTTTGTTTTCTATATCTAAATCTGATCAAAAACTGAAGGCAAATAAAAAGAAACCTGACAAGATTACTTTTTTAAATCTCATGTTTTAAAAACTGCTAGTGATATGCAGGATTTGCTTCAGAACCATCAATGTTGCCATGTGCAATGCTGTATTAAATTTATTTCGTTTCTAGTGTGATCTATTTATATATTTATTTCCCCCCTGATGGATAGGTAGTACTTTTTGTCTTTGGCAAAATTAAAATATCATTGTACTCTGGTTCTTCAGGAAGCATCAAGTTGCCTATTCCTGAAGTGGCTGTGGAAAGCAAGTAAAACCTGTAACATTATCTGTGTAACATCAGTTGCAATGTGCAATAGTGATGTTATTGCTAGTTCAAAATCTAAATTTGTATGGAGGTTTTCCTTTACTCAGAGAATAGTCTTGGGGACACTTTGTAGATTTTTTTGTCCAAAATTCCAAGATCCTGGATTGCTGGATGTCACATATTCATTACAGATGGTGTGCTAACCTCCATTGCACTGGCCTGAAAATGGCTACCATTTTCTACCAGAGTGTACAGCGTTGTTCTAAGAGATTTAAAGTTGTCCTCCAGAGAAAACAGAACCGTAGTAAATAGTCTACTACATTATCTGTAAATTCATCAATGAAAACAGGATGATTATTTCTTTTCATGTGTTTTGCATGTTTTGCTCCTCCCTAGGGACTGCATGGGAATAGCATGTTGACTGTATAAGTATAAATTAAATGTTTGTCTAAAAGAACAACTATTAAAATGCAATTCTGGGCAGGATGTGCCTGTCAGCAGGAAGCTTCCTAAAATACCCTGTGCTTTAAGAGTGGAATTTTAGAGTAGGAGGGAAGTGTAGAATTGCTATTTACCTGTCTGATGCTGCTTTTGACACACATGATGAGCCAGCTTCATTTGACTGTCACCTCCTTAGGAGGCAGAATTCCTCAGCCCACACTTTGCTTAGCATTGACTACTTCTTTATTTACTCTTTGTGCCTTTGCATTTTATCTGGACTGTGCATTTTCAGTTAAGCTCCAGTTAAAGACAGGCTTCTCAGTCATGGCATTGTAGGAGGGCCCACAGAGCCTCCCACACAGTGCCTTCCTCAAAGAGAGATGGGGAAGTCTGTTTCTTTGAAGAAGCACTTTTGAAACAAAAGGGATTCCCCTATGCCTCTGACAATTTATTTCCCACCACACATGCACAGAGCAATCGGACTGATGGGCCTCCTTCCATTTGTCAGATTTTTCAGAATAACCAGATTGCAGGATCTCCCCCTAGATGTGCCGTGTCTCTTCGGGTTGCCTCTGGGGAATGCCTGAGTGGAGCTGCGGGCAAGGTAGTGGATGAAGGAGGGCTTTGACAACCAGGGCTGAAGGAACCTCTTTCAGAGAGCTGGGAGGTTCAGGACAGTGAATTCTTGGAGAAGGTGGAAACTAAATTAAATCCTTTTCCGGTTAGCTTTCCCTCTTCTTTTGTGTCTATTTGGGTTTTGGCTTCTCAAAGTCCTCTGTGACCTTTTCCTTTATAGTTACATGTGGTCAGCAATCAGAACCAAAAACCAGTGAGTCATTAAAATGGGCAGAAAACTTGCAATTGGAATGCCTTGGCATGCGAATTTTCTTTCTGAAAGAAGTTCAGCACAGCTTAGAAATCACCAACCACAGTTTGGCACTTTCCTTACCTAGCAGAGCAACTGACAGAATTAGAAACCAGTTAGATTTGCAGGGAAGAAAGAACACAACCAAGACCATGTCTGAATAAATTTCCAGTCATCTGTACATAGACCATTTATTGAGAAAGATAAGAAAAGAAAAACTAAATTTTCATAATCCTGATTACATGCAGAGGATTGACCCAGATGCATGATTTTAGCTGTATTTATTATATTTAAACACAATGTATGCCTTCACATGTGTTTACTGGAAAGAGGAACCACAACCATTTAAATTAAATGCATTTTTAAATATTACTGTTTAAAAAAGAAACTATTGGATTCCTACATACTAAGAAGTAATGTATATGACTGCGGTGCTCTAGAATTAATTAGGTCTCTTATTTTAGTTTTAGAATCAAGAATATATTTTCTCATTGCTTGAAGAATAAAATAGCTAAATCCTCTGCTTAGATCTGAAAGTAGTTTTGCCCACAGCAATCAAACTAATATTTTCTTTATAGCTCATTCTCTCTGTAAGCTTTCTGCTGATTTCATTAGGCTTTAGATCAGGTTCCAAGTAACTAATTATATTTATAGTGTGATTTCTTTGCTCAGTACAACTAATTTAGGTAAAGGACTTGGTGGGAATGGTGAAAGGCTAAGTAGTATTCCTTTGCATTACTTTGTCCAGGTGTGAGATACCAGGAAAACTCTGTATTCTTAAGCTCTCAGTATTAAGCTGAGCAGAACCTTTCCTATTGTGAGAGCAAAATGATGAACAGTTGATATACTGACTTCTTCCTTTCTATTGGCTAGGGCTGACTTATTTCTGACAGCAAAAATGGGGGTCAGAAAGAGCTGGCCATTTGAAAGTGGTGATGTGGAATCAGACTTGCCTAAGTGAGGGCATCCATGGTTTTTGCTCATGCTCCATTGCCCCAAGTTTATTTCTAACATTTCTGAATACGTGTTCTCTCCTACAGCCGTACCGTAGAGCCACCACTCTCCTTTTCATCATTTTCCCACTCTTGCCACAAATTCCTCTCACCTATAACCCACGTGCCTGCCCCTGTGTCTCCAACTCAGACCTGCTATTCCACTCATGCTCCTTTGAAAGGGCCAGTGCTGCATCATTACTTCTGTTACTGCCTTCCTAAATGCTGCCACGGGCAGCTGAATAATGCTTCTCTCAGCTGGCCCTATCCACAAAAATAAAAAAACCCTTCAGCTGTGGTTTCTGGGGATTTAAAAAGCTTGGACAAAAGTAGGTTTGTTTAGCAGCTTTACTTTGCTAAAGGATATGAAGGATCTGTTCTTGCATCGCTAGCACCGATTCCTTTCTCTTTTTCTCAACTGGCTCTCTTATCCTAATTCCACAGCTGTGTTTGTCTACCTGGACAGAAAAATATTCCCTTCCTTGCCCATACAAATTGATTCTTTTTCAAAATCCAATGAACATCGCCTACCTTGAGTTCTCAGTGAGAAATTTTCTGGCTGGTTTTGTTCTCCCTCTCTCAAACTGAAAGACAAACAAATAGGCCCATTTCAAGTCAACTTTCTGACAAGATGTCTGGTGTTTGACACAGCCCTGCAGACTATTAGACTATGTTTGGTCTTTAAAAGCTGAACCTTGAGTTTAACAGAGGATTCTAGTGGAAGCCAGCAGTTTTCTGGAGGCCTGAGCCATTACATCATGCTCTGTGATCTAAACTTTACTGAGGACCTCAAGTTACCTCTTTTTTTTTTTTTTTTTTTAATGTTTCTATTCCTGAGAAAAGCGAGAGCTGCAAGACTGATTTATAATATACTCATTCAATTAATCAAGTGAGAGTTTATCAAACCTTTCCAGGCAATTTTGTTTGAAGTGTCTGCACTCTTCTCTGCATCGTATGAGGTGCCAACACCAGTGGGAGTTTGCCTGAGGTAAGAACTGTGGGTTTGGATGTATTCTTCCATTTTTATTAGGTCTTACACTCACAGGAATTTTGTGCTTTTTAATCTTGTAACTGTACAAAAGTTATCTGGGTATGGAGGAAGATAACTTAGTGATTTGCTTTAATTATTCTCATAACTGTTCACATTATGTTATATGATCTAGTCACACTTAAAAAATTCCAAACCCACTTTTACAGCAGGAAGTTGTTTAACTGAAATCCTTGTGCCGTAGCTCTAACCAATATGAAACCAGTAGCTCTACTGAGCTACCAAGATGCATCAATACTCAGAACTCCTTCCCAGTTGATCCCAGTTGATCATTAATTTCATTTTATCCATTTTAGCATTTTAATTTCCTTTTCTCTTTCCCTTTATTATCTGTATGCTTGCCCTTAAAATACTTTATACAGAATGACTTCTAGCAAAAAGCAAGCCATCAAAAAAAAAAGATTCCAGCTAAACACGTTAAATATTTATTGCTCTTAATATTTAAAGTATAGCTGCAGAATTGAATAGTATTTATTTGGAGTGCACTAGTACTGAGATTTCCCTTGCTGGTAAGCATGTCCACATAATACAAGACAATCTCACACCACTTATAATCTTTCAAGACAAGAAAAGAGATTGAAAGTGAGACCAGGACATGAAGAGACAGACAGACTTTGGAAAGGTCTCATGGCAAGTACTGTGCAATGCACTACATTTTTGAATACAATTAATTAGGCAGTTAAGCAGGACTTGCACACTACTTCACTGCTCAAAATAAGATTCAGTGATGTCTGATATCTTGGCATCAGAGTCTACCAAAAAGATGGTCATATGACAAGACTGTTTTCATTTCTGTTTTTAAGGAACAAACAAATGAAAGAGAGCTGTTTAGTCTGTACCAATGGGATTGAAATTCTATGCAAGCATAGTAATTATAACACTGAAAGTTTAGAATTAACCCCTGAGAATATCTAGTTCTAGGATCTCTGTGTTCTTTGTAATAAGTTTTTTTTTCAGTACAGATCATTGCTTGACTTGTTTTGTTGCAGTCTTTTAGCTAGTACTACCTCCAGTATTGGTATTTAGGGTTCTTCATTTAGCTTCTAAAGAGTCATCTAATTCATAAGAAGGAGTTTATCCTCTGTGTAAATAACTTGTTCATTATAAAAAAGAACAATGCCTCAAAATTGTAAGTTGAATCTTTCCATTCTAGGGTGGGAGAAAGATGAATGTTCAAGGCAGGCATAGGACAACATAAGCAAATCCCATCTGACTTCACTATAACAAGAAGTGTAAGTGGATAATTACAATTAACTCTCAAACACAGCAGCAAAAAGCCTGTTCAGTGTTTTATTTCCTTGCTGGCAGTTAAAAATACAATAATTATTACCAAATATGGGTTCCAAATTTTCAAATGAACAGGTTCATTACAGACTTAAAGCTGAAAAGAAAGCTGCTGTCTGCAGCAGTAGAAGCACATTATCTGATTTTCAAGGCTGAAACCATCTTACATTTGTAGATCTAGGCTATGAACACTAACCCCTATCTATCTCCCTGTCCACCTTCTGCAAAGCAACAATAGCGTAGTTTGGGTAAAAATGAACAGACCAAGTGTATTCCAAGTGCTTGACACCCTGCTTCTCAGATCATGGCAAAATCTTAAATAAATTGGGCTAGTTTTTCCCAACTGCAGCGAGGAATAACGTGGGGGTTTTTCACTACACAGGCCATCACCTTTTGGTAAAGGCTCTTGTGCAGAGTGTATGTTAATCCATGCTTTTGAAAGAATGAGAAAACTTGCAGTAGAGGAAAACAAAACATTCATATCAGTTACAGACACTGGAATACTTTTGATGGATCTAATATTCAGCCTTTGGCTGGAAGGCAATTTTAAAAGAACCAACTAGTTAAACTTGAGATACTTCTATTTCCTCATAAGATTTACTTCTCTTCCTTAATCTGTAACTCTCCATAGTGAGTTTCTCTAACCATCAATATGACAGTACAGCAATATTGCCTCATCAGTCATGATTTACTTAATGTTTTCTGAATTTAGTAATATTTGATTAAAATTTAATGTGAACATATCATATCATGCCACATATATTATTGCATCCATTAATCAGGTAACCATAATAATGAAATGTCGGAAGATTGGATGAAAAAGGAGCTGAAGTCTTTGATATATGTTTGGCATGGTTTTGTGAGTGATTAACGAAAAGATATCCAGTCAATTGTGTAAAGCTTCATTAATATACATTTACAATCATCTATGTATTGTATCATCAGATATTTTTAACCTTAGTTAAACTTGATTTTTTAATTTACTGAACGACACTAAAAATTAATAATCCTGAAAAATATATCGTATTCTGTTAACTCTCATAATGCCAGAATGATTCATAACGTGTCTTAATGCTTTTGTAACAAAATATGTACTAAAAATATTGTCAGAGTTAATGGATCAGTTTTGTTATAGGTGGAATAACAAATGCTTTATGCATGGCTCTATAAACCTCAAATTACACAATTGTATTATAATAAATGTAAGTCAGTATTTCCATCTACTTTTTTTCATATGCAAAGGTAACATATGACCTAATCTAGCAAAGCATCTACTCCAGTTTGGTAAAGGAGATACTGAGGACAGTAAGGCTTGAGTTCGTACTTGTATTTTGTTAAACATATAAAGACTTTCCAGATTTAAAAAATAACACCTTTAAATCCTTAGGCTTCAGCTCATGAAGCAAGATAAGGACGTGTTGTCCGGGTAAACTTTGAAAGACGTGCCATTTTTTTTCCTGATATTTGTGGCAAGAAGCAGCTAAGGCACTGATCCTACAGTCTGGATCTGTGTAGGAAATTCTTTATCGTGCGATGGATCTCAGTGAAGCTGTTTGTGTTGGCAGGCATGCACATGTGGATCTTCAGCCATGTATGTTCAGTCAGAGCTGGACACAGACCAGATCAGAACACATGTGCTTCACTTGTAACATGCTGAATATTCCCAATGACTTGTGGTACGTGTCGCTTGTTGTATATAACGTGCAGCGTGCTTACAGTGTGTTCTGGAGTCCCATGCTGAAAAGCTGCAGCTGTTCTATGTCTGTTATTTGCCTCATATCTTCTCTCACTTTTTGTGAGAATTTATTTTATTTAGTTTTCTTTTATTGATTACTGTGAACCATGGAGGACACTAGCATTTTTTCATTGCAGCTGCAGGTAGTTAAATACATTTTTACACTACAACAACTTCAAAAACCAGATCCCTTCAGAATATTTTCAGAACAGAGGTGCCATGTGTTTTTTAACATGGCTTGTAATTTTGCAGTGTATTTGGTTGGAAGCTGTACACTGATCTCTAAACTGAAATATTACCACTTTGGAAGGCTGCTTGGAGATCATAGTTGTGCAGTGTTCATCTGTATAAGCACTGTGCAGTGTATCAGCATCTAGTCTATATTTTTATCCCACAATGTCTTATCTTCAGCTGATTTCTTCAGGATGATTTCTTCAGTAGTGTCTAGTGGGCAAAAGCTTGTAGCAGTCATGGGCTACTTGGATAACGTGGTGGATAAGCGTACCCATCAACGCACTGATAAAGGGCATTAAAAACAGTCAGGCTAGGATCTATGAATCCTCTAAACTAAATTCAGCCAAGATAAGCACATGAAACTCCGTCTGGTACATAATCTGTTAAGAAAGGTGAAACTATGCATTGAAGAAAAAATGACAAGGCTGGTTACTACTGATTTGGTACAAATGTGTTTGTAAACAATCTCACTGAATACTAGCCTCTTTTTCCCTCTAGTCTACTTACTTGGTGATTGACAGAGACATAAATAAAATAATTATTATTCCACCTATAAATAAAATGATCCACCCCTGTGACAATATTTTTAATACATTCTTTACTTTAAAAAAAAAAATAAATCAGGTGTGAGTGCACAAGCTCTGTATATTGTTGCACCTCTTATTTCACACCACTTAGTTGACATGCTACCTTGAGCGCCAGTAGGTCTCAGCATGTGTCTTGAATGTGCAGACCAGCGATGAAGAAGACGACATTGTGTCCTTTCTTTACATAGCTATGAGGAAGGATTAAGAAGACACAAGGTGCAGAATTCTTTCCTGAGCTTAGGTGGACTTCTGAAAATGAATTTGCTTCTGAGCTCCTGTCAGTTAGACTAACCATAACTCATTTTCTGTGGCTGTTAATCCTGCCTGTGAGGGGGTAGGGATAGTCATTTTCTTTGTAGCTGAAGGCAGGAACAGCATCATAACAAATAATGACTTTAGGATAAGCCTAAATGGATGAACTGCAATTGCAGTTGTCCTTCAAAATTAAGAACGAGAGGACAAAAAATGCAGAAAATATGATCTAAACTAATATTACTTTCAGCTTTTGTGAGTGCTCTCTAGCCTGGGACCTGCAAAGGTTTTCAAATGCTAAGGCAATGGATGTTGAAACATCTGTATTAAGCGGTTATTTATTCACATTTTTACAGGTGGGGAAATTGGAAGCACTGGCTACAAGTGTCCCTTGTACAGCTAACAGGAACAGAACAGTGGGTTGTACCCCAGAGACGTGTGCTCTGACTTTTAGACAATGCAATTAATCACTGTAATAGTGCATCACATGTAACGTGCATTTCCAATCTTTTCTGCAAAGCATGCTCTTTTCCTTCACATTCAGAGATTTGGGATAGGAGAAAACCCATCAGAGATTTGGTGACTTTAAACAGTGTTTCATTTTTCATCTTTAATTACAGCTGGACAAATGGTGTTGGGTGTAGACATGGGAAAAGCCATGGATAGCAACTCCTAAGAGTCTATAGAAAGATTCTATTTTTGTCACTTTTTTGGATGAAAGGGATGTGAAGAGGTTGTCTTTGGGAATGTAGCAATTGCTGCAGAGCACTTAAAGTTATTTCCTCCCAATAGCATCTGTTTTTTGGGAGAGAAAAATGCTGAGATTATGCTACAGCCTGGAGGTCTAGCATGTTGATGAGGTAGAAGGAGTCCAAATAAATTAACTGTTGTCAGACTCTGATTCCAGTCACCAGGATTTTAAGTGGTTGGGAAAAAATGGTCTAATGTATTTGGAAAACTGTATCCTGTTTTGGCAAGAAGGAAAGCGAGCAGATCAGAGCCCATTTCTCATGCCATTGAAGTGTTTGAGAACTTGCCTTCTGCTGAGATGGAAGGGAACTTTCTGCAAAATTAAAAGTGTTTGTTACATCCATCTAAAAAGTGTGGCCTTTTTCTTGATGTAAGAAGCTTTGCACAGCTTCAATCTGCTTTTCTGGGCTAGGGAAGTCTGCCTTTTAGCAGTCAAAGGGGATTGCTGTGTGGAATGAACTCTGGCAATTCCTTGTTTTTCTGTTGCTGGATTATGTATATAGTGGTGCGGGGCTTGAGGAAAAAGAACAATGTGAATTTGCCAGTGCTAATGTTCTTGTCCTTTCTTTCTGCAGCAGTCTCTGATATGATGAATGAAGTGTTGCAAATACTTTTAGTTTTTCCTTAATATTATGGATGCATAAAAGGGAGGAGGCGGGATTGTTTATGGCAGACTGCAGCTTGCAGGTTGAGAATGATTTGCTGATGTTCATACTTCTACGTTTTTATATTCAGATCCGATGTTTCTCAGATCCAATGGTGGGCCTAGGAGAATGATGGGAAATGCCACTTACACTAAGCTTTGGATGTGAAGATGAACTTTGTTCTGTTCTATTCCCTTCTATTTATATAGACTTGTGTGTTACAGTTTTCAGCATGGTATGTGAGAACCTAATGGTGCTTTAAGCACAGGTGGTTTGTTCTCATTGGCCTTGCAATTAATTGGGAGAGGAACTGCATGCAGCATAGGCTCTTGTGTACAACATAGGTAGGGCTTTAGCTAGGTGCTGTAGGGTTTTAGTTTGTTTATTTGGAAATGAGGGTGCTGCTGTGTGTAAATCAGGCAGACCAAGGTGATGAAAAGTTAGTTAGCAGAGGGCGATTTAGTTGGGATAACTTGCAGATAACGATTCGTGCCACACACTGAGAACTGGCCATTGAGAAATTTCTGTCTCTTCTGTACAAACCCACAGCCACTCAGTAGAGGTCCCTTTGTGCAGCACTGAGCTGAGTTACAGTACCTGAAATTTCAAATGACAAAGGAATCTTGCTGTCAGACTCTCTCTGCTGAGCTGCTGATACAAAGGGCTGTGGGAGTCGAGTAGGAACACCAAAGCGTCTTCAATTGTTATCAGATAGCTGTTCACAGAAAGGTCTTCCCAGAGTTTGCTGCATAGAAAGCACAACCCACACATCATTGTTATTCATTCGTTCAGTTTAAGAGGCTTGTTTTTCACAGATGTGCTCTTCCTGTTTGGCATTTGTAACTGAGGATTGTTGTTAGTTGAAGAAAAGTGTCATCCAACTATGAATTGAGATTTTCAGCTGATTCATGAACACCTTTGTTAACTACAGCATAAAAAGGAATATGGCTGAGTGTGAAATGTAGGTTAAGCTGTATTTCTACACCAGTATATTATACTACTTTGGAAGGGTGAAAAAAAAAAATCTTAATTAGCAGTTATGCAAAAATTTCCTGCCCATTTTTATCTCAAATAAAATTAGTAAAGCAATTAGAAGATGGAGGTAATTGCTACATATTAGTCTCTCTTATTCATATGGAGTCTATATATAGAGATGTATATATACAGATTTTAAAATAATTAACCAAAATTGCTGTACATGGCAAGTAAAGTAAGCAATCGGTATATTTCAGTAAGGCTTTCATGTCAGAAAATTGGCCAGACATGCTAAGAAAGGGCGGTAAAACCTGAGAGAAGGGGAGGAAATTAATTATCTCAGAATAATGGGACCAGAGCCATTCATGGGTGTATAGTACATAATTTGTGGAGCTTACATTAATGTGAATCTTGAAAGTTTTGATATCTAAGTTAATGCTACAGCCAAGTAGCATGATCGTGGATAAGCAGCTGTTTATTATTGTTCCAGGGAATAATGATCAGATATGAGCTATTTCTGCCTAAGTTTTCTTTAGCATATACATATCATCTCATTTCTAGCTTTAGTAAAAGCATCTAGATTTTTTTTAAAAAGTAATAAAAATGATTTTTAAAAGTAATTTTAAAATAGTTCTTCATGCCAAAGTGCAACTGTGAAAACATTTCTGAATTTTCAGGACTGATTTGACAAAGCAGATGGATTAAATGTGCTCTCTGACAATCCCAGTCACACTGTATCTGGCTGGGTAGTCCATCTCGAGGCATTCACATTCTTCTGAAACAGCATTAGACATGAATCTGGTTACTCTTCAGAAGGCTATCCTTGCTTAGGCTTTACTAGCTTACAGTGAGGTTTTAAATGGTAAGGACATCTTTTTAATCCATAAAAGTTATCCTAAATATTGATAAGCACAGGGAAAGTCCTCATAATTAAGACAAACAGCCTAAACTTTGCCAATAAATTTTGCCAATAAAACAAACTCTGAGCACAATTCTACAGCACAGTGAGAACCCAACATCTATCCTTCGAAAATTAGTTTACTAAATTAAGTGTAAAATAATTATTTTGAATCATTTAATTGACTTTCCATTCTCAAGGTTTTATTTTATTTTTGCAAGATTCTTTTTAAACCTAATATCAAAGATCTGATTTCCTGTATCTGAGCATTGTCAACACATTGGAGAGAAACCTCCAAATGGTAATCAAATTTATTCACTCTGTAAATTACTGCTGTATTTAACATTGTGTGTTCTCGTATTCTGAGAAATCTTCCTCTTCAGTGAAGTTATCACTAAGAAGCCAGCAAATCACTTCTAGTGATATTGAGATGGTATGTGTTTAGTTGGAAAGAATGAGTGGAAGAGGGAAGAGACATCTGGATGGTGTTACTTCTGGAAACAAAACATCCATCATATGGTAGAATTAAGCACCAGAGTGAGTTTTCGGATGCTGCACAAATTGTGATTGTTCCTCAGCACAGCTAATTTCTGTTCTGAGACATGATTTTTTAAGATCTCTTCACTACTAAATCCAAACACATCACACAAGTTGCTCTCCTTCAAGACTCTGAAGATGACTTGGCTCAGGTTGAGATTTACAGGGGTAGAGGCTGTAATCTTCCTGGCAGGTGCCCCCAGCTAATGGCCTCCTGTCCATCCTAGGCAAGAACGGCACCGGCAGCGTGCCCTTGGTTCCAGTCAGTCCTCCCATTACCCAGCGTGGGGTATAGCTTCTATGCTTCCTTCCCAAATGTCCACAGTATATGTGCCTGGGTCTCATCCTGGGGTAGTGTAAGGAAACAGTCCAGGTGTGCTCTCATGCCTTCAGCCCACAGGCCAGGATGGCTGTGGGACTCATCACCCTCAGAACAAAACATGAGGCCTCTCTTTGCATTAGCTTTTCTCACAAGGACTTTCCCAAATGTACAGAGCAACAAGTACGCCCTAAGCAGCCTGTCTCCTCGTCCCTTTCCACAGTCACCTCCTTAAAGGATCATCTCATAATGGGGACTGATTGTCTGTTTGATCTTGGCAAGCCTCAATTTCACACTAAACCATGCGGATGCCTCAGGGCCACCACAGTAGCACTTGTGACTGGGGGTATTAGTGCGTACATGGGTTCCCGCACAATATCTGTTCTGTAGTTAAACACCTCAAATAACCCTTGGAAATTATTCTGGCTGTATTCAAAAGTGGTAGCCTAGCAACTGAATTTTTTTTTTTTTTTAACCAAACAGTGAAGAAAGTGAGTTCTAATCCTCTTGAGGGTGCTGTTTATTAAAATTTCCACCATGGAAATTACAGACTATCTTCCTCTTTCCCGAAAGAATTCTGAACTAGTTGCAACAGAAATATTTCATTTGGTTGAGATGTTAGAAATAGAAAACAAAGAAAACTTTCTTTTTTTCCAGAAAACTAGAAAATATATAAGCATGAGGTTTGTTCGTGCATATATTAAATAGTGACTTTAGAAAATGAGGTTAGACAGGAGAGGATATAGGCTCTTTGAGTGCTCTATATAATGGGTCAAGAACCCATAATGAGAATTAGGGTGCCTTGTAAATGTGTTGCAGTCCCATGACCAAGATTAAATGGGATTGCCCGATCAGCAGTGTGGTGACAAAGAGTTGATGTTCTTTAGCCCATTCTGGACTGCCCTTTCCTCTGGTTGGTGAGGGCTGCAATCCATGGGAAGTGGTCTGCTTGTAGCCCATGTTACTGGAGCAGGCGAAGCCAATTAGAAGTCCTTGTGTATTTTTTGTATATGTTTCAGACTTTGGTGCTCCTGGAATGTTACAATTTGATCAGTTAATCACTGTTTTTAATATCCACCTTCTTTTCTATAGTGGTGTTCCCTGTTGCAGAAATTATCCATCAATGTTCAGTTTACTCACCATATTGTAACTGCTTCGTCTCCCCTGTCCCATTGGCAATAGGTTATTCAGAGACAGCTTTAGGGAAAGAGATGCCAGAAAAAAGTAGTGAAAGATGTAGTGACAACAGAAATTCAAATGCTCAGTGGTCCCTGTTGGCCACTTTAAGTGGAGACAATTACATTAATCTTATCTATAGTAAATATGTTAAGTATCAGAAGTAAGTTCATTTTATAAAATTGAATTGATTATCTGTTGATAGCTGAGCCACATCCAAATGTATAGTAATAACTTTGTTACTCTGAGATCTTCTATTGTATCTAGGGTGCCCTGTTTTCCTCCACAGCACTAACAATATGCATTCAACATGTCAACCCAGACAGGTTTTGGATAATCCTGTCAGCAAAGGTAAAACAGGAGTAGCTATCGCCCTGAAATGTGTAGATGCATACAAATACGCAGCTGTAACACAGGACATGGTTGTGCAGACAACCTACTAGCCATTGCAGACGCTGTCCGGCCCCAGATACTCACACCTGTGCCAGGTCAAGGTACAAATTCAGTGTTTCATTGGGGGGGCCTGACAGATTCTGGGCTGGGAGGTGAGGAGGGGCACCAGAGGGCTCCTGGAGAGTTTCTCCTAGCTCTTGCTGAAATGTTAGTCATGACACCGCACTTGCATGTGTGTGCCATGAACATGTAGGGTACGAAGTATTGAAGCCTCTGGCAAAATACCTGTGCCATTCTCACTGTATCTCATGCTCTGAGCCCAAGACCTCACAATGAACTTGCATCTCAGACTCGCCACCTGAAGGTCTGTAGTTCATAGTGCATGAATTCCTAGAGCTGTCCGATCTTGCAGCTCAGGCTATAGAGCAGGAGAAACAGCGTGGCACAATGCTATGACTGAGGCCAGAGTACTGTTCAGCTGGGCACAGCATCCAAAGGAAACGTGTGAGGAAGTATACTTCCCAGCTCCAGCCAAGCAAAGCGGTCCCTTTTATTGCGTGACCCGACAAATGACGTGCTGCAGGTCAGAGCAGACGGCACGTGAAGGGTCTTCATTAGCTGGTGCTTCACTTTAAGGTGCTTATATAGTTACTGATGTTGCTATGAATGCTCCAAAATAGTGTTGAAGCTCTTTGGTGTTTCAAGCCCACACTGCTTCACCCCTTACAAGCCTATGCCCAGGGAAAAATTATTCTAAATCCTCCCATGCCCAAATTCCAGACTGAAGTGGAATGAACTGCAAAGTTGCATGCAATTGTTTTCCAGGATTAAAACAGGTTTTTTCAATGAAACATTAAAAATATTATAAAGTAACTATTATAAACTAACAAATTGTTTTAAACGAGTTTGCAACATGAGAAATCTAGAAGTAACGTATTGGCTGGTGCTTCAGAATCAGAAAATGAGTCAAAGATCATGGTTTATGACAGGCTTTGCTGTTCAAGAGCTCAAGGACCACATTCCTTTTGGACTGGGAAGAACCCACTTGAAAAGCAGTGTGAGAGACAGTCATTGAATCACCTACCAGTCAGCCGGACAAGAATGCTGGCTGTATGTTGCCAAGAAGGGAGAAGAGAAATATCTCCTCTCTCCCTTGGCAATGGTTTGTGCTAGTTACCTGGAGCAGGCCTTTCCATTTGCACGTCTCCATAGCCACATGCTACATGAAAGCACAAGATTAAAGGAGAAATCTCGTTCTGCCATCTCAAAAGCAAATCTGTCGTCTGCACATCTTGTCTTCATAATACAAGCATAAGTGAAATTTTGTAAATGCTTTTGATTTTAATAATTAGAAGTTTATCTAAGTAAAGGAAGGCATTTTTAATAATGATTCTGCTTTTTAAAGCTGAGAAGGAGAAGAGAAGAATATGCCAAAGGCCAAATCAATGGAGTTTTTGTGTGAGTAAAAGAGGCATGAAGGATTTGATGGTCCAGCCTTATCAATGTCACAAAACATGGGGCAGGTACTTGTATTAGGATCAAACAGCATCACTCAGTATAGGACAAGTTGTATTTAAAAGGGGGATGATGTATTGTAAATGTGATGGAGAACCACATACTCCTTTTAAATGTTTGAACTTTAGAAGAATGCATTAAGCTATATTACGAACGGTTACAGAGCAAAGTGAACCCCATTACTGAAAAGTATGCTTTGCTGTCTATCCCTGTAATGACACAAGTCAGCCTTGGATTTATCGTATAAATGCCACGTAAGAAAGATTTTAAAACCATATGCAATTTAATAAAAATATTTCATGTAAAACCACACACTGAATTAAAAAAGGAAAAGATTGCGTCCTTGAAGAGGCTGTGAAGAACAGAAAACTTCACAAATTCTTGTGTTTAACATCACTTTTTAATATCCTTGCATTAAAAATGAATGATTACTTTTTAATATTACTTGTAACCAACTATCCCCTACCGTATAGATACATTTCTTGTATGATTTTATTATATGCTCAATAATAGTACCTATAAGCTCAGATTTCTTTTGAATGTAAATGATTGGAAACAATATCTACCCTAAAGCATCTTTAATGTCATTATAGATGGGTAGGAGTAAATTAAGCGGTATTTAGCCACCAAAGTCTTTAATTTCATTGCATTTGAGTAGGAGTTAGACATTATGAGGTCCAATTAAAAAAGTCACTAATGTTTTTACATCTGAGTAGGAGTAAATTAAACAAAATCACTCCTGAGCTGCTAATATCATTTTAATTGAATGTCATTCAGTTTCTAACTGCTGTTACAACACAGTAGATAATGAGTCAAGCTCAACAAATCATCTGAGCTCCAGGTACCATGGCTACTAGGGATGAAGGTAGAGTTTAGGGATGGAGAGGGAAACTGTTGGAAGTTAGGAAGCTGACAGGAATGATAGCAGACCTGACATCTCTTGGTTGATGAGACCTATGTTCATCTAAAAATATCACCCTAACAAGAGCTAATCTAGCAAGGCTGCAAGGCAGGTCATTATTTCTAGTGTTCAGACATTAAAAAAAAANAAAAAAAAAAAAAAGAAAAAAAAAAAAAAAAGAAAAGGAAAAAAAAGCATTTATCCAGAAGATGCGATTTACAGAGTGAATGCTAGAAAGGCTAATTCCATTTATGCACACCTCATGAATAATTCATTGTTTGATTTAATGTTAATCTTGATGATGAGACAATGGTGAAACAATACTAGACAATATATAGACTTAAATATGTGAAAAATAAAAAATCATATCCTATCACAAGCATTATTATTTTTTGATCTATAACAGATAATATTGCATTTTTCCTTATACCTGGAAATCTTTTCACTTCGGTAAATAGCAGGTTTAAGACAAGCTGTGGCACTTCATATAGAGACTGTTAAAGAGAACAGAGTGAAAAATACCCTTCACTGAAACTCCAATTACTATAAAACAGTAGATATTTTCCCCTAACAGCAGTTCAGCCCATTACAGAATGGTGGGCTTCCATCAGGAAAAACTGCAGGGTTTTAAACCTGTTATTAATTTGTGAGCATCAGATCTGTTCTGATGTTGCTGTATATGTACATGCCTGACTGCTAAGAGCAAATATTGCTTTAAAATATGCATTTGCTGTAAGACTGAGAGACCAGGGACTTCTGAATGAGGCTCAACACCTTGTTCCAAACTCAAGCTGGGTGTTGGCTTTGCTTGTAGTCACACACTTTCATTTGGCCTGTGTGATCAAATGCTCCTGTCATTTTACAGAAAATGGTGAGGGCAAAGACGTCATTATGGTCTGTGCGTGTGCATGTAGCTGGAGCTGCTTCTTGCTCATATTACATGTTCAGAAAGTCCCATCAGCTATCTCTTGGCTATGAAATCACAATCATACAGTGAGAAATTTGCAATTCTGACTGTTTGTTTCTTATATATGAGACAACTGGAGGAAGTCCACTTTAGCAGATACCATAGACCTGCCTTTTCTCTTTCCTCTCTGCAAGATGGAGGCCCTTCAAAGGATCTGAGACATACTGCTTGTTCTTCCTCCATGGGTAGGGAGAAAGTCAGTGCAGAACTGCAGAACTGTGGAATGTCTTTCCAGGGGCTTGAGGATACCTTGTTATAAAAGGATGGGTTACATGTAGCTACAGCAGCTCCCTCTTCCTCAGGGCTTCTCCTGCAGTCCCTGTCTCCAGATAACAGGCTGTACCAAGTGGCTAGAGCAGTCACAGGAAAGACGTCTTGTGGCTTTCCAGGATGGAGTCCCCCCTATTCTCCATCCTAAAGGTTTGTTACTTGACCCAGGTGCTGCTAGGTAGATTTGAGGTAAATTCCAGCAACGTGCTTTTGGCCATAGATCTTACCCCAATTTTTGCAAGGAGCTGCCTGTGTTGCTATTCTAGTAATGAAAGCATTGTGCTGGAATGGATCCTGTGCCAATGGATGATTCTGAATACTGTCCAGGCTTTGAGGGCAGCATGGGTCTGTGGAGGTGACTGCATAATATCAGTTGTAGGATAGGAAAGTTACAATTCCCTCTTGGCAGAAAGAGCAGAATTTCCCAGCACCAAGGACACTGTCTTTTCCACTGCTTCAAATATGATGCTTTGACAAAAATGACTATTGTCAAACTCTGCTTCTTCCTGAGTATTTCTCTTATTTAATTGTGAGATTCTCCATTGACTCTTTCAATTATAACCCGCTATATGTCAGTCTGTAATTCTGGTATCTTTTACCTGTCTTGCAATAAATTAATGTCTCACTAGACATTCTGCACAACTTGAAATAAGTGGATGAAGAAACAGTAACTGTCAGCGGATGTAAAGAGGGAGGCAATCCACTAGACTCTGCAGAACCTCCCAAATGAAAGGCTAGAGTTTGGGTCAGTTAGGAAAAGAGGATGGGAGGTAGAATTGTTCATTTACATAAGTTTTTCTTTTAGGACTGATTTTCAAATGAGCAAATAGGAGCAGAAATTCCTGCTCAGGATTCAAGTCTGGCTACTTTTTGCATTCACCTTCCATGATGTGGAACACCAAGGAGCCCCAGTCCTGAATTTTGCTCCAGTATTCCCAGCAGGCAAGAGAGCAAGGTCTGTGAATTAAGACTTAAGGCTTTTATGCAGGGTGTGTGAAGAAAAGTTTGAGATCAAGCGTGGGCTAAGCTCTCTGTGTAGATGTATTGTTGCAAACATGCTCTGGGACATACCGAATTATATTGTTACTTAGGGGGAACAATGATGAAATGTTTTGACGTAGCCTTTTGTCTTTTCTGTGTAGATTGTACTTGAACATGTTACAGCTTGTTTTAGCTAATACGTTACATAGGTTGGCTGTGTCTTGTGTCGTTGAAGTTCCAGTGATAGCACTGCAAAAATAATTACTAAAAAAAACCCTTACAGCATCTACTTGAGGGACACTAATGACTCCTGAGGAACTTAATGACTTCTGTCACGTTAAGATTTACTAAGTAGGTGGGATTTTAGTTATTGAAATGCAAGGATACAGATCTCACTTTGGAATACTGCTTAATGCCATGTCTGTGGCTAAGTGGCCATTTATGAAACATTTTGCATCTGCACACAAAGTTAATCCAGTTGCTCTCTGTGTTTGTCAACCATAGAACATAAAATTTCTTCAAGAGGTCTAAGAACTACTATCTCAGTATTCAAATATTAGACCTGGATCTTACTTTCTTAAAAACAAAACAAAACACCCTCATTGCAGTCTTCTATTGGCATTCTTCTCATTCTTCCATTGCAAATCCTAGAGTCTGAGGGCTTTGTGAATTGCACTTTAGAAGTGCTATGGAACCAGGATGGGTTGCCAGGTAAAGAACAAAGATCTCTTACCCACACAAATATTGCTAGGGTAGAAGACTGCATGGCTGATACTTCTGCTTGCAAGGAGAACAGTTTGGCTCAGTGAAGAAAGTTGTCACAGTGCATTAGAAGATACAACTACTAAATGTTTTGGGATTTTGTTTGTTTGTTTTCCCTCATGTCAATCCTGATTTGAGCGCTTGCTTCCCTGAATTTCTTTTAGTTGATCAGGGAAAGTTCCTTAGCTACTCAAGTGTCTGCTGTCTCTGGTTTAGCAGTCCTTTTGGAGGCTTTTATCTTAAGCTTAAAAAGATTGATCAAAACAGTCTTTCAAATAGACCACTTTAAATCAAAATGTATATATTTCTCAAAGATTTCTAGGTGTAGATATGGTTAGGCATGTCTTATGTAAATTTAGATTACTAACGAATCAGTCTTTCGCCTCATGTTGTTCTTATAGTCAAGCACTTAGTTTCCTATCTCAGAAATATTTATATCCTTCATAGCTGAAAAGTTGAGTTTTGCTCAGCGTGTGTTAGTTCAGAGCTAAGGAACTCTTTCCCATATGACTGGAACATGTAAGCTATTCTCAGCATGTAACACGCAGATACCTCTGAAGTGCGTGGGCACAAAATCAGGTAGAAGAGCTCTTGAAAATGCATCTGGTTTTAAACAAGGAACTTTAATTTTTTTCTGTAACCATAAGTTACGGAATTAGTTTGATGGTAAGAGTTATGTTTACATTGTGTTCTTAGTTCTTGCTTTGAAGTGTGGCAGTAAATGTAAAAATCAAACTACTCATTGAATTAATCACAGGTGAATCTAGTTTGACCTTTTGCAAATGGCAGGACATTCAGTGCTAGCCGAGGGCAGGAATGGTGATCTTGAGAGCTGTTTGTTCATAAAGTTAGAAGGAAATCACAGAACTGGCTCTTTATGCCCTCTGCTCAGCCATGACCAGAAGAAAGCTGAAACAATGAGGTACTGGGGACTCTGTACCTGAACCACCTCCTCTGTAAATTGATGTGCCAGAGTTGGTGAAGTTATACTCATTGCAGGTTTTGCACTATTCTGACAGGTGAAAAAATCATTACAGGTTATGATATCTGTGCCATCTGCTGCAGGCATTCACTTTGTATATATTTCAGAGCACTTACAGCTGGAGCCACATTAGGCCAGCCTGAGTTTCACCTGAGCAGTCTTGGTGTTTATGTGCTTGTGAAGTATTTGAGTTAGAGAGAAACCTGGGACACTAAAAGTCTTTATATGAAGGACCCAGGGCTAGTACTTTTAAGGCAGAGGAAGGACTGCTAATCCTTTTCTCCCCATTCTCTATGGGCCGTGTACCCTGCCTGTTTGGGCATGGCAGTGCTGCCTGCAACCCATTGTTCTGGCTGAGTCTCAAGGAAGAAGAGATGTTGCACCTTTGCCTATGCAAGCGGCTAACAGTTGTAAATGGGGTTATTTCTTTAGGGGTACTCTGTGGAACATGCATGATCCACTTAGAAGCTAGATTTGAGCCCAGACAGGCAAATTCTCTGCATATTCAGTTGAAGAAAGATGCCCTTAGAGTACAATTTATGGCATTTAAGTCAGATGCTTAAAATTAGACGGTCTGTATGCATTTTGGTAGCCTTTGTGTGTATGTTGTATAGTAACCTGAAAACCTGGATGATAGGAATCTAATGCTTCCTGAGCCTGTGGGCAAGACTGGCTCGATGATTCACTGCGTGGATACTCACACACAAATGCACTATATTGTCTTTCATCAGCTCTGCAGAGAACAGGACTGAGACTTGTGAAGTCTGCTGCCCCTGCATCTTTCTTTCCCAGGCATGCAGTCATCAGAAGTACTGCTCAGATAGTACTGGTTTGCTTACCCTCTTACAGGATGCAGAGAAGTGAAGTTTTGCCTATAATTTGCTACACAGTGTTTTCCTTAGCAGCTGGGAGTTTGTCATCAGCTTAGAGAGTTTTATTGACTTGGTGGCGATTTTGGATCGCTAAATCTATAGAAAAAAGAAGCTTTTTGTGCTTTTATCCTGGTGTACTTTTAAAGGTTGCTTATTCGTACCCCTGTAGATAAAACTGCAAAATGACGTTTTAAACTTCAACAAAGGCTAGTATAGAGTGGAGTAGTGCATTCTGAGTACAAGTTAAATGAAAACACAAATTATTTAATCAAAATCAACAGTATATCACAGATTTAAATAGAGTTCTTTAGAAAGTAGGTCACAAGCTAGAGTTTTAGATTAATTTAATGACTTGCATAGGAAAGTATGTACCTATACTTGTAGTTATTTTCTCTCATAGGATCTCAAATTTCACAGTTTATGTACCTGTGCAATAAACATGACTAGATGTTGGCAAAGGGTCATCACAGCTCCCTTTTTATTTTTATGAGGTTTAGATAGTTTCATTCTTGTTAAAACTGATGGAAGTTGAGTTCAGGCAGTCAACAACTCAAAAGAAATGTAGTTGTCAGAACGGGTTTCCAAATATAGCCTTCCCATGTACCGCACACGAGACTTAACTGTTCTGGCATCCAGGTGGAATATGTCTGTGGTTCCCTGGTATAAACCGAGTACAATACATCGCTTTTAACATCTTGTTCTGAGTATCCTGGATATGTTTAGAAAAAGTTGGTGCCAGCTGGCAGATTGCTGGTGAGGCTGAATATGTGAGGCTGCCGTTCTTTCAGTGTCGTTGCAGCTCCACCATTCCTTCATCCATTGTTCTCATCCTTGTAATTCAAGAGAGATGCTTTGCATGCATCTTCTCTTTTCCTGAGTTTCCCAGGCCTGGTTTTCTTTATCAAACCTCACCTTTGCCGCAAATTTTGTTGTAGGAATTTTTATTTCTTAATCAAATTCAGGCAATTAGTTTCTTTTTTTTTTTTTCCCCTAGCTAATTGCTTTTACGCTATTCTCACTAATCCATAAGTGCCAGTAGTCTCTGAGATACTGGATCTCGTTTAATTTCCAAGGAAGCAGAAGAGAGCTAAAACAAGAAAATGTCACAGCATAAACACAACAGAAGGAAGGAAAAAAAACTAGATAAAACAGTTTCTTATCCTCCTACTTTACATTCATTCACTCAGCCATATCACATGTAACATCAGAGCATTATCATCTCTTGAAACTTACTTATCAGAAGGAGAGTGATAAGTACATCCCCCTTAATTTGCACAATTGCTCAGTCACAGAGCCTGAGGAGGAAAGATTATCTTCCTGCCCAGTAACTAGTATAGGTTTAAAGGTCCCATTGTTTGTTAGTAGAGGCTGTCAATATTATTTCAACATTTTTTCCCCAGAAAATATGAGTATGAAATCAAAGCTGGTTTCTTTTGTTTGTTTGTTGTGAGTTTCTCTCTCTCTCTCTTTTGAAAGGATAATTTTTTATTACAGTATTTGTTTTAAAAATGCAGACAAAAATCTTTGAAACTATGGAAATGTTTCTTTGGATATTTTTTAAATTAAAAGTGCATTTTTAGTCCAAATGACTTTTCACTTAGGAATTTAAATTGATTTTAAAAAAATCAAAGTGAAGTGTTTAAAAAATCTTGAAGGATTTTGATTGACTTAATCTGTGTTGTATCTGGGTCTCCATTTGTGGAAAGTTTCATCTTTTTATTCTGATTCCATTATTTTCTAAAAATAGAGGGCATATTGAAGAAACTTAAGTATTATAATTTGAGCCATTGAGAGGAAGAGCTAATACTCAGACTTGAAATTATATTACCCCATTTACTTGAACACATAGCAAAAAAATTAGGATTTTGCACAAGTTCTAGTTCATAGGAAGTCTTAGTTACAAGAATAAAAAAATCACAGGTTATGTATATAGGGAGTTGCACTGAAACAAGAAGAGCTCAAAGAATCAGAAGGTAATGACCTTGCTCAGAAGCACAAGCTGCTTTCAGCCAGTGTCACCTCAATATTTTTGCTTTTTTTTTTTTTTTTTTTTGAATGGTGCTTCCATTAGCTTCCCAAATTAGCTCCAAATTTCAGAGCAGATTTGGATTTGCTTTTGCTTTGAAGAAGTGGGTTAAGCTTTATTGTTTTCCTACTGGTTAAGCGAAAGATTGATCTATTTTATCCATCTCAATCACAGTTAGTCCAACACTAAAGTCATTTGATAGCCTAAGGAAAAAAAGGTAACAAAGGAGAATCAAAATTTTGGAGCATAAAATTTATTAAACTTTGTCAAAAGCACTAGAACTTCAGATTTTAATCCTTGCCTTTTATAAATTATTACTAGTAGCAATTTTTTTACAGTTAAAAAAATTATTACCAAATTAATGTGTAACTGGGGAAATAACATGATACTTTTTTCTATGTCAGAGACTTGGGGAGGAAAATTTCCATTTAAATAAACCAAACCAGATTCTAGTGTATCCTAATGCCTTGGGATACAGTAGAAGAAATGGAAAAAAAAACCAACACCAAACAAACCTCAGTCTCTAGCACCACATTGACTTAAGCAGAACTCTGCAATGGAGTATTGTGTTTTCAAATTATCACATGATATAAGTTAGACAGTTTTGAAAGACAGGTTTTGAAACTTATGCATATACTTTTGCAATTTATTCAGAAGATTTATGTTGTATCATACTATTTAGTTGCAGGTGTCTGTGTTAACCTGATATTCATAGGTTAATATTTGAAATATCACAACTTAAGGTGTTATATCTGTAATTGTCCCTCAGGATATAGCCTATATAAGCAACACTTGCAATAATTTAAAAAGATCTGAATAAATAATTGGAAGAGACAGTTATGAAGTTTTAAATAAAATATTTCCATTTCAAAACCAAACCAGGTGAAATGGAAGCTGTATGATAGATTGATTTGAACAAATTTCTCATTCTTAATTAAAATGTTTATTGTTCTGAAATTAAAATAGTCTATCTTTCAGACTGAAAAGTTAATCTGTGCTGTTCAAAACAAAAAATTTCAATTCCAAACAAAATGTGAAGTAAAAATGTAACAAGAAGATGCTGTCCTTTTTAGAAATTAATGGAATATTACACATGGCATGATGGAATTTTTGTGTTGTTTTTTTTTTTTTTCTTTCAGAAAATGTGTCAAGATTCTGGCATTTTGCTTGCATTTGAGATAGGAACAGTTTTGAGATCTTATATTCTCACAAGATGGAGAAAACCTTTCATTCTGGGTAGAAATTATAAATGTAGTGAGGGTAGGTCTGTGATTTATCCTTCCCAGAACCATTGACCTGGTGGATGAGTCTGAGTGAAAACTTAAAAGATATCAGTGACAGCAAATGTAAAGACAGTTCTTTATCCAGACATTCATCTCTGAACATTGGTGTAGTGGAGAAAGTATTTGGCCTCACACCTGCTTAAGGTTTACCACATCCACTGTTGCCCTTGATATTTTGTAAGCTCTTTTTCTCAATAATTTTTACATACTGAAGTATTCTGTTGCCTGAGACTCACTATCATATGAGACTCGGAGAAATCAGCTGATACACAAAATTTCAGAGATGAAAACCAGGGACAGTTTCTGATAAATCAAAAAAGTAAATGCCAGAGAATGAGATTAAATATAACTCATAGTATAATTCTGAAAGTAGCTATCTGACTGTGGATCTATAGATTGAGTTTTTGCCTGCTGTAGATATATTCATCATAACAGAAAATTATTTTGCAGTCAAACTGTTAATGATATACAAAACTGCTCAAAGAATGATAACTGTAAGGACAATTGTTAAGCACCTACATAAGGGAAGATACTTATGTTAGCAAGCCTTTGCTCTCATGGAAAGAAGCTAGCTGTAGCGTAGTACTAATTATTAGTAGGGAGCTGCTTACTTTTCTCATATCAGTGTAAATAACACCGGTGAGAAATACACTGTCTTTGAATTTCTTTTGGTGAGCGCCTACACAGTGGGTAGGAATGCCAACCCTCTTTCCTCCAATGCCCAAATGGATGGTCCCCACACAGTGATTTTATATAACAGCCTGTCATGGACAGGATTAGGCCATCACAGCAAAGCGGACACTTTTGTTTATCTCCACCAGCAAGAAGATGTTTTAAAGGCCCCTCAGCTCACAGGCTGTCAGACAGTCAACCTCATCCTCATCTTGGTGCTCTTAACTAGAGGGTTGGTCTTGTGGTCATCCAGCTACAGTTGCAAAGGTAGTGCAGCAGAGGATGCAGCTGATGAACATGGGACAGATACCTTTAGTGCTGGGGGGAAAAAGATTGCTTCTCCAAAAACCTGAGTATTTCCCTCCTACCTGGGAGCAGTTCAGGGCATTTAGTACCTCACAGGAATATTGCAAATCCAGCCAGCTAGTTAACATTGCTAATACTTTTGAGCGGGTCAGCTGAAAATGGTGATTATTTGTACAGTAGATGAATAACTGATAGGCTTGCCATTTTTGTGTTTAGAGCGTGTTTTGTGGCTTAATGGTTTCTGACAAGCAATATGAACAAATGCTAAATTGAAAAAGGCAATAATATATGGAAGCTCACAAATGTGAGTGTCAGTGGCAGCAATTCGTTCTTTCTTGTTTGCTACCCAGCCACCTCTCATTATGTTATTCTTCATGTCTTAAAGTCGACCAATTCCAGGGACAAATCAATACTAGGGAAATCCTTTTGTCTTCTTCTAAAGCATAACATGTAAAGAAAGTTCAGTCAATATGTCTTTTAATAACATCTCATGGAAATGGCTGGATTTCCCTTCATGTTCTATAATTAATTGAGCTCCTTGCCACCCACAACGTATAGCTGTTCCCCTCTATAATTCTCTTTTGGCTTAATTATCATTTGTTTTTCTGTTCTATTTGTCTTTAGCTATTCTTTTTCTTTTTTCTTTTTTTTATTTATTTTTTTTTCCTATGGTGTTGGATGTGCTTTGTACTTAGTTTTATCTTTCTGTGCTTTTGCTTCTAAATGTCAGCATAATTTTTCTGCCTTATAATATCGGAGATGTTATAACCATCAATCAGTCCAATAGAAGAGCAGAAAAGATTAGATACCATTTATCTGTATTGGTTGCCCATTGTAATGACCCAGTGGACAACATGAACGGATAATCTGTTGCTTTGATGGAAACTAATTATTCTTAAGAGTGACAGCGTCGAAATAGCTTTTGTGACATTGTTTTTAAAAATGATGACTACCTAGTCATTGCTAGTGTAAGACCGCAATTCTGTGCTGTTCCTCAATGATTTCCCTATATAAGCAGCAGGAAACCTAGATTATTCTTTTTTAAGGAAAGAACCCTATTTGCAGAGACAAAAATATCTGACATCCCATGTAAAATGCCTATTGAATTTAATACAGAAAACACTGTGCTAGCTGCTGAAAAGTAAAAGTGCACTGCTATCTTATTTCTGTCGCGTGTAGTTGATCTTGTTGCTCTGTGAATATGAAGCCTGTTTTATTTTGACAGCTAATGGTTCTGCTAGTGTACTGTGCTGGCATTTCACCTCTTGAGAAGAAAGTTTCCTGAAGCTAAAATATATGTCTAATTGAATGATGGAATTAAAAGCAAGCGATACAGTTAAAAATAGCTGCTTCCATCCTTTCCAGGCACATGTAAATCACACAACTTTTACTCCATGTCAATTAAAGAACTGGGGGGGAAAGGCAAAAAATAACTGTGCCTTGCAAAAACTTGCAAGAACCTCCTTAAAAATTGCCTGTGTGAGGACTTGCTAAATGGCAGGATTCTTCAGCATATTCTGAACACGTTCAAGCTATTGTTGACTGGGGACGCGTGGAGGAAGAGTTTGGGCAATGGAGTCTCCTCACTTGTACAGATAGTCTGTCTGTGACCTTAGATCCTTGTGTGTGCCATGTAATGGGTGGGAAGCGCTTGCATGGCAGGTGCCACATGCCTTAGCCAGAAGTGAGTAGTTTCTTGAGTGTCCTGCAGCTGTTGCTAAGCTTGTGAGATTGATGGCCTTTGGGGCAAATTGAACAGGTGAAGTGTTGTTCTTTGGTAGATTTGCTTTCAGTGGGCACACTGGGTGTGAGCTGTGGCAGCTGAAGGGCTGATGCTGCTCCTAGGTGTGTGATGGGCAGCTGGAATTGGCAGCGTTTTCATCCCTGTTGTCTGGTGAATTACTGACCCATCTGGGATGAAGCAGAGCAATATCCCTGTCTTCCTAAACAAATGAAGCGAGATACTAAATTGAGAAAGTTAAGCTGAGTCCCTTTAGGTAGATGAGTGCTTTTTCAGTGCTGTCATTTGATTTCTCTGGTCAATAGGAGTGGGATCTCTGGAGACACTACCAATGGCCTGGCCTGGTCAAAACGTCATGTTGGCCATTTTCATGGTCAGCTCTGACATTACTTAATCTCACTTGGCCTGTTGTAAATCAAGATGTCAGCTCCACCACGCTGCAAACCCATGTAAATGGGATCGTGAAACTTTGATCTCTGCCCAGCACTAAGTGCAGATCTGTGCCACAGGTCTGTGGTCTTCTGTGGTCTCAGTGAACCCAACACAAGTTGAAATGGTTGAAGAAATTTGAAGGCTTTGAGGCAATATTAAGGCTTGATTGCTGCACCCTTCTCTGCAATGCTTTCTTGAAGGGATGGAAAAAGAAGGCTCAGAGATTAGGAGAATGAGCTTCCTAATTTGAATAGTTAAAACTGATGCATATTGTGAATACTGTAATAGCCAGCACTGGACTAAAGTTGTTTTCATGGGCACTAATGAAAATTTCTTACTTATATAGTTATTCGGAGTGAAGAGCAATGGGTAGGTATAGAAGTCTACACTGTTAACTAACTAATAACCTAAAATAACCTAAATGCATAACCTAACCTCAAAAGGAGACTTAAATACTCCACAGCAGAGCTTCTAGAAATCCTTTTGAAGCATCTAAGAATTAAATTGTGGTGGTATTTCAGGATGGAAAGAGTCAATGGCACAAAAGATTTAAATGGTTTTGCAGTGAGCATCACACACTGGAAATACGTATTTTAAGAAGCACACTTAATTCAGTGTGGTATTCAGACCAGTCCATCTCTACTTTTTCTTCCACAAGTCTGTCTTCTTCCCTCTGCAAAAGCAACATAAAGCTATGGACTGATGAATTTTGCTGATTGCTAGAAACTGGTTTTGCAGGAGCTTTCAGCAAGGTATGCTTTAATCCTGTATATGTATTTTATTAGAAATACATTCAACAGAGACATCGCTATACCCATTTCAAATGTGCTTGTGTGTGTGTATGTATTTTTTAAAAAGTCTCATAGAAATCCCCCATCTCTTCCTATGTTTTTCTCATTCTTAAATTGCTCTGGTGGTAGAGTCTGCTGTAATCAGCCCTTTTTAAAATACACAAAGCAATCTGTCATCTTCTACACAGCATTTCAGATCTTTCCAAAGTGTCTATCTTAGCATCACTGAAAGAAAAAAAAAACCCTGATGTTAAGAATTGCAAAGTTAATGGTTAATCAACAGTGTCTGGTCCCCATCCATGGGACATCTTGTAGAACAATCAAGCCCTGCTCTGTCATAGTCCCAAGCAGTGATTGCTTCTGCATCCTATGAGGAATGAGGCACTAAGGATGAAGATGGAACACCGCAGTAGCTAATTAAACAAGGCAACTTACAACTAAAGTACATGCCTGGCTAAATAGGCTGGAGTGCAGAGTCTGTCAAGCTGATCTGTCTTTAGGTGCTTTGCACTCTTCACTGTACCTGGTTGAACATTAACATCCCAAATTTGCTGATTTTCACCAATATCCTGCCACATGCAGAGAACTAGCTGAAAGGAAGCTGGTATTTTTTGTAATGTAGTTCCTTGAAGCATTATCCTAAAAAAGACATCAATCTTCACCGTTGCAAAGAAACAGCACAAGATGTTTTAAACATTTTGAAGGGAAAATGCACTGTCTGTACTTTCCTATTTCTCTTCTACTATTTCCTCAGTCACTGGGCTGTATGTTTTTTATAAGAATTTGGAAAAAAGTATCTAAAGAAAATGAAGGAACAGTAACAAAGCAACTTATCTACTCTTCCCTGCCTCTTCACAAATTTTCTAACCTTGTCTGTGGCTGAGCCATTTAAAATTGTCTTATCTGTACATTTCAAAGGTCACTAAAACAACTTTCTGAAGAGCCAGTAAAGAGAGCTATGCAAAATAAAAAGCAGGAATAAATATAGAGGAAAAGCTTTTCCTCAAAGCACTTTATCTTCATCTCCTGATCCTGTCTGGATCGAAAGAAAATCTAAAATGCAAAATCTAAAGGAAATAAGCAAAGTATTTGTTGGAAATAGACATCAAAAAAGGAATGCAGAGGTTGACGAAAAATGCAGATGCAGAAGCACCAATGTGAGGCGGGGAAAAATAGCACCAAGAAGCTGAAGCTAGTGCCGTTGTGAATAGCGATCTGAGAGAGGACAGCAGAGATCACAGACTGGTATTCCAAAAATCTGTGAAAAAGTCTGTGCTGTAATAGAAAGATATCAGTGTAAGGAAAAAAAATTTAGCGAATTTAGCAATAGTTGCTAGTGTCTGGGCAGAGCTGAAAATTAATTTTTCTTTCCTGTAGGAAAGGTTGTATCTTAAATGTTAGCTGATCTCCTGAAATTTATGTGTGGTCCAGCAACAAAGGACTATGCAAAGAAGTTGGAATATACAATATTTGGGCCCAAGACTCCTAAATGATTTTGATATGAAGCTAAATTCTTAAGAGTTAAGACTCTTCAGAATAACTGGAGAGTTTGGAAGGTTTGGAGTGAGTGCCCAACTGACATGGGAGAATTTTAACAAGAACCAGCACTAACTGTTTGTATCGGTGAAAGAGTAGGAATGGGTTTGAGTGGAGGGTTTTGACCATCTATTGTGAGTGATGCAAATTTTAAGGTGATAGTTAACGTGAAACATGAAGGTGCTTGTCCAGATAGCTGGTGATAATGCGCAGCATAGCTGTCATGAGGAACTGTTTGATACGGTGGAGGAATGGAACAAATAAGGTAGGATGGAAGTATAAAAATTGAAAATGTACACATTTACATTCAGGAGCCCTTCCAGGGTATGTAAAGGTGTTCCTAGGAAATACTGGCCATCCTGTAATATTGTAATTAAAGGCAAACAAAATTTTTGAAAGTTCGTGAGTGAGACTGGGAACCAAACCCTGTCTTCAAAAAGGGTTTAGGCCACAGAAGGATCTGCAGTGTCTGAGCTGAAATCAGGATGTCATATGCAGCATAGACAACTAGTTCTTGAGCAATAACTGGGCCCCAGGCCTTCCTTTGTGCTGCAGTTCATACTCTCACTTTTCTCTGGCCCCCTCTTGTAAAGCGGCTTTAACTGGAAGGCTGTAAAGTGCCCATACTGCTGATGAGGTAGGGTGATGGAGGCTTCTCAGAGCTGAACACAGTTTCATGCATTTGGCAACTGCAAGCTTATTGCATAGAAGTGCACATATTACATGTAGTTAATCCACCTCCTGTGCTGAGAAGGAGTATCGTACAGAAAGAATAGTCTCTGCACTGCTTGTTACAGAGAGACACTCTGAGCAAGTCCTTCTCTGGGCACTTTGACAAGATCCTGGCTTTGTAATGATAAAAGCTTCTGGATGATTTTTAATGCCACCAAGAAATTCCTCTGGGTTTGTATAAATGTCTTGGTCCTTTAATGTCTATTTCTATTTTTTTTTTTTTTTTTTCCCCAAAACTAAGATATTTCTAAAGCTGCCATTTGATGACAGAGACCTTTTGTAGAAAATAGTAGGGAAGGCTAAATTTTACTAAACCATGGGCCAGGGAAGTACACTATAAAAATACTGACATAGGCTAAAGTCTGGAAGTGCAGATGCATCATTGCAGTAACTCTCATCTTAATTGTCTGTTTTCTGTTAAATCAGTGAGAAAATGCAAATTGCCATAATTGGAATGAGATTGGACTTAATTTATATTCTACATAGCTGAAATAGTTTGTGCATGTTTTCCCCTACAAAAAAAAAAAAAAAGCCTTTTGAGTTGTAGAAAATATTCAGAGCAGTTTTCAGATACATGGATGTATTCCTGCTTTCAGTGCAGTAATTCAAAATGGAAAATCCTCTAACTGAACCTGAAGCTAAAATAAAAGCATCTGGGATTTGATTTATCCCCGTACTTCCCTTTCTCCTCTTTTTTTCCTTATGGGAAGAAGGGAAAAAAATCCCAAAAGCAGAAAACCAAACCATTAAACTTTTTTTTTGATTGAGTTTTTCAAATCCTCTGTTGTACCTGTGCTACATTCCTGAGATTGAACAAAACCAATCACAAAATAAGTGGAAAAGTATTTACTCCTATTGACATTATTTAAATTTTGCTACTTGCTTCATCCAGCGCAAACTGGCATAAGACTGAGCCAGACAATCTTTCGTTGTTCAGTAAAAAGCACCTTTCAAATCAGGTGATCTATCAGCCATGTTTTCAAAGGCAGTAAGGTGCTTAACGCCCCTGTATCTCCTGGTGAGTGTGAAGATTTACCCAATCATTCCTCATTAGTGTAAATAACTGCCCCAACCACGATGATCAGTGAATTTGTTCCTAAAGCTTAATCTTATATCACTTGCATTTCAACTTCAAGGAGAGCGTTATGTGGGTAAGGAGAGAAGTGATGCCCCAGTTGTACACTGGAGCTTAACTTTCTTCTGAGTACTGAATGTGCAAAGTTTGGCTAATAGCAGTCAAAGTTTTCTCGTTACATTGATATTCACTGAAACACCTAAACTAACCCTGAACTGATAAAATTAGAAGTGGAATCAGCAGAATGCTGCAAGACAATATTTCATTTCCTGCAAATGTTTTTCCTGCTAATAAACATCTGCCAGAAAGGACTCCTTGGAGGCAAGAACATCTGAAAATACGGAAAATTTAAAGAAGTATTCTTCCATGTTGCTAATGACTTGGTCAACTGAGAGTGTGAAACACAGCTCATTTTTGTTTGTTGTTAGGCAAAACATGCTTGATTCCTAAGTGCAGAAAATATGAGCTTTTGATATCACTACTTAGTCTAATTGACTCATCTGAGTCCTGTTTGAACCCTATGATTCATCATTTTTCAAATTAGTAGGGACATAGGTAGGATAATCTGTGGATATAATCAGTAAAACATTCACAATGCTTTCCACTGTAATGGATTATCCTGTCATTTACAGTATCTCTTATTTCTGTTATTATCGGGGCTTCACATCCCAATTAAAAGCCTCATTAGTTTGTTCCTGAGGAAGCTGCCCCTCTGCATTGCTGCTGACAGCTGAAGGAAGTGTGTCAGCTTGTTGTGTAGAGCATTATTTGCTTGAAGTTGGCAGCTCGCTTTAGCATAGCCGTCCTCCTGCTACATAGGAGATACTTAAGTGTCAAGCGTTTTCAGGCCATCCATCTTCTTTGGCCATTCCACCCACCCATGCTCGAGCCACATCCACCAGTGCTGGTGCCCCTCTCTGCCTTCCCTTTGTCTTTATGTCATTGTCAGTTGTTCAGTTTATTCAGTGATTAATCATCATTTGGAAGGTTCTGCTGGGAGTAAACAGAAAAGGGGGTATTCCTGCAGGTGGTTTCTCTCTGATTAGTTAAAGCCACAATGGCTGGCTGCTGAGCCTTTGTTTCGGCTTCTTCTGAAGATTGCACGGGCTTTTTCCTTACCAGAATTTAACTGGGCTGGTAACCGTGGCCCTGCCTTGGGTATCCTACTGGTGTATGCCGAAAATTAGACCTGTTAAGCTCAGCGGATTTGTGCCGGTCTAACAGAGGAATTGGCTCTTTTGCAAAGATTGGTGGAGGGGTTTTGTAAGGAGTGCCTTGTTACGTATCCACGCTAACCCTGTCACAGGTTTAGCAGCAGAGTTTTACTCTATTCATTCAGAAACACCTGCCTGGCTGCTTTGTGTGTAAAAGGTAAAATGTCGACCAGATGATAAGGGCAGCTCGGCATCTCATTTCTCCTTTGTATTTACACCAGCTATTTGATGAAGTTAAGTAATAATAATTTTCAATAACCTCTGAGAAGGGGGAATGATGATATTCAAAACTGGAAAACAAGGGAGTTGTTCTAAGCTTTGCTTGTGTCTTCTGAATAGTGGCTTAAATGCAACTATTTCACTATGTCATAAAACATGGTTAGTTTTGCACCTCTTTAGGTCACGTGAAAAGTTACATAAATATTTGATGTATTCTCTCTACTTCTGTATTCCTTGACAATCATAACTTACCAAAACTTATGTTCAGTAAGAAAGCTAGTTGATGACAGTAACAGCTATGCCATGGTTCCAGATCTGTTAGCTGGCCTGTGTATTAAATTGCTCTTCATATTTCTCTTGCAGATTAATATTTCTTTTTATGCTGCAGCAGCTTTTAATGTCATCAAAAGGAGACAAGATGAATAAGATATGTGTGGGAGGATGAAGCAGTGGTCACTCAAAGTATCCTGCTGTTTACTCTGGCTGGAGAGTTTATAGTCCCTCCCACAGGGCAGCTGGCACTGGGCTATGATTTTAGTACTTGCATTATTTGCAATTCACAGCCTCCAGTCATGAAATGACAAACTCTGAGCAGTCAGGTAAACTTGCAGCAGCTGTATTCTGACAGGCAGACTCACAAATGTGATGGGGTAACTCTGAGTGACATGGTGAAAGGATACTTTTTTTGCATGCTTACTGTTTGTTTTATTATATGCGTAAGAAAGGGTGGATGGGTGGGTAACTGTGGGTGGAAACGGCTTGAAGAGCGGCACAGCTAGACTTGCTGAAACCTGAAGAAGATGCAGTCTGGGGCTTAGGTTCTTGTATGTTTAACTGATAGCCTTCTCAAATTTTTTGTGCAAAAAGCCCTTCTTTTGGTGGTTTTTACCCTGATTCACAAGGGCTCTGCTCCACATCTTCTCCACATGCAGGAAGTGAGAGGCAAGAAATCCAAGGCAAGCAAATAGCGGTGGTGAATGGGATAGCTTTAAGAAGAGTTTTGTCATGCAGACCTGCTATTCTAGCTCGACTGGGTACGGCCATAGTGAGCATTCCTCTGCCTGGGAATGATTCTCCGGGGGTGTTTCAAAGAGTAAAAAAGCAGCCTGCTTGCCCTTTATTGTCCCAAGGCCTAAGCTAGGACATTTCGGGGGAGGGAGGAGAGATAAGACAGGCCAGCAGTTGCATGTATAAGTTGGTACACGGACCCATGTCCACACCAAGTATGCAGGCATGGGTGGTAGGTAATGTGCCAACAACTGCTGTTCTAAGCTGCCCCAGCATCTCTTCTATTNGAAGAACAAAAGAAAAAGCAAGCTTCAAAATAATCAAGATTTTGAAAACAAGTTGTTTGAAGGTTTATTTGCCCATATTCCTCAGAGCTTCTGGAAAGTCTCTGTCTAACATATCTCACCAAGGCCAAATTTGTTTGTTACCTAGCAGCATTTATAAAAATGAACACAGGGATTTTTCCAGAACCACACACCTCTAAGAGGGAGCAGCACCTTGAGGAAAAGCACTAAAACCCATATGGCTTTTAATAACATCACAAGACCTGGTAATACCACTAGCTGTCACAATGAGAGGGCTGGCCCACCTGGTTGCATATGAGGAGCCCTCTTACAGTTTCTGTCTGTGAAGGACCTCTTATTCTTGTCTCCGTGTACTCCCACAGATGGGGGTGTGCGCATGCAAACAGGAGTCCTTTGGCTTTTGCAAACCTGACTAATTGTGTGGTCCAAAATGGGAGGCTTGGTCTAAAAGTCTAGCTTGCTGATCACCAAGGCTTTTCTTCCAGGAGTTCCTTGGGACTCACAAAGAAGGAACCTTCTCTGGCTTGACCAGTCTTGGCCCTTCTTTGCACTTACTCTGCATTATCAGGAAAACCTGGCTGTAAAATACTTGTCACTCATAGTTTTCATGTTTTGCCAATTAATATCTGACTCATGCTATATCCCAGCTGTTTCAGAGTCTTTTAAAACTACTCGTTTATCGGTGTACATAAAATTAAAAAAAAAAAAAAAAGTCTATGAAAAGGCCTAGACAGTAATGGACCTTTATAAAGACTTATTCAGAACAAAGTGCTATTGGAAAGAATTGAATTGCATTTTTACGGCTCATGTGGGTGGGTTCTTCAGATAAAGTTCACAAGGTTGGCTGCAGTTTGTTTTTCATGAAACATAAGAAAATGGCAAAGATGGTGGCGCAGTGTAGCTATCACAAGACCTCTTGCCCTCCTGGTGCTTCCACTCCCTTGTCATCCCACGGCCAGCATGGAGGAGCAGCAGTCAGCAAAGGGCAGGGGCCAGGGACTCCTGGGGGTACAAGGGACCTTTCCCCTTTAGAGCAGCAGGCATCTTTTCTTTCTCCCCCCAAAGCAAAATCCTCCAGGAGGTGTAGCCAAAAGCCATCCTAGCTGTTGAGGTCAGCATGGGGTGCATTTACTTTTACTACACCCAGTCCTATGTTTGGTGGTACGGTGGTGGCTCCCCAGGGCCATGAGTGGTTCCTCCACCCCGGGGCCAGGCGGTCTCCGCAGCCGCAGGAGCAGGGAAGACCACAATAGCTCATTAATGATTTTGTGGTGGATACTTTTTAACATTAAAATTTTCCCTTCATGATTATTTTTGCTTACTCAAGCTCTACCTAGCACATCATAAAACTAGGTTAATAGGTCTTCACCAAATTGTTACGGTTATTGTTTTTGAATCAAGCTACAAAATCAGGTGGACTTTGTATGCAAGCATAGGCTTTACATTTTTCAGTGAAAGGTAGGTTAATTTTTAAAGCATGGAAATTAAGTTGGTGCGTTGTCCATAAAAGGCACCTAATTTGCCAAGAATTTATTTGAAAAGTAACATTATTCTCTTAATTTAGGATGCAATTGTGAAAAATTTTCTAAAGGTTTGATTTAAAAGAAAAATACTTAAAAACAAAGAAACGAGGCAACAGAGAAGGGGAAATCAATGAAGCAAGCTGAATACAGCGGGTAGATACTAATTTAAGAAATAGCAAGTTATCATTACTTTAAATACACAAAATAAAGTACTTATACTCTGGCTTATGCCAGAGAATCTGTACATACTGAGGGATTTCAGAAGGTGATTGTTTTTGTTAATTAATGCTGATAATATGCCTGGTACTGTACAGTGAGCTCTACCCTGTTGTTAATAGCACAGTCCCATCAATGTAAAGACTATACTAAATTAACATATAGATGCAGGTGATAGGCATCCTATTTTTACATAAATTAAATGTGCACTCTGATCCAGCACCTTCAAAACTCTTAGATGCTTTTCCTCAGACCTCCTGTCACTGGAGCCATTTTGGGAATGGGGCATGATGCTGTGATTAATTCTAGTTCAAGCAGCTATTTTTAGCATTTGCATATTTCCTATAGAGCAGAGCCCAAGACTTCACTCAGATGAAATCTGAACTGATCTGGTCACATGTGATCTGTGTCTGAAGGATGCTGGAACAGCAAAGGAGTGTCATGCTTCAAAACAGCAGAAAAGCCACTGATCCTAGTCTCCTCTATTTTTAAACATGAGTAAACCAGAAATACTTATATATTTTTATATATGTGTGTGTACACACACATATACATACATATAACATAGAAGGTTAACTTTTTGTGTTCTTCTGGTTGGTGTTGGGGTTTGGTTGGGGTTTTTTGGGGTTTGTTTTTTTTTTTAGTCTTGAGAGCCAAAGAATAACTTCCAAATTATATCGTACCCTTCCTGTACTGGTGTGCTTTTCAGGAATAAGATCTTTTTGGAAACAGGATTTAAGTGGTTTTGTCCACTTAGACCTCATGAGGTGTTAAGTTGATTTTATGTGGCAGTGGGTCAGCAGTGCAGCTACCTTATTGAAGAGCTGAGGGTCTTCCTCTTGTAGCTAATGATTCAGTCCTCTTACCACTTAGTCTAAACCATAGAGTTTCAATATTGTTAAAGGCACTAAATTTTTTGCAAATGGGAACATCTTAATCAATATATTGAAAATTTTCATCTATTAATATTTTGCTTCAAGGAGTTGCTTTTATTTCTTTTTCCCCCAGTTACTTTCATTGTTTCCAACAACGTATTTTATGATCATATAATGGTTCTGTATAAACCCTCAAGTGAACTCATTAATGCGTATCGGGTTCATCAGTACATAAATAGCTTCCACTGCGTGTAGTAGACAGACCATGTTTGTCTGCTGGGGCAGGCAAGTAATGTTGGTTGTCTTTATTCATTCTCACACTCACTTCTTACTGCTCTAAAAGTTTCTACTTACATGTTGTTCCCTGTTGATGCAATTTTGACGCAGGTGATGAGTGAAAGGGCAACTTTTGGTTTCTCAACTAAAATAATGAAGAAAAGCAATTGGTTCACTAAGCCGTGTTACCTTTATGATACATTAATTATTAAGGAAAAGATTATATGGATCAAAAGTACAAAGGCTTCTTAATTAAGGGCAGTAAAAGGAGTACTTTTCTGGGAACAAGAGGACAATGAAACATAAATGTGTGTACAAAAATATGCACCAGAAAAAACAGAAAAGATTTGTAAACATGCTCATTGTGGGGGGAAAAAAAGAAGTGTATTTAGCTGATAACATGGAAGACTTTGAACTGCATGAGTACTATTTCTATATAAATACTTCTTCCTGCAGTGATGAAAAGGGAAACAGACAGTGAGCAGCATCGCCTTTCTGGCCCAGTAAAACTGATGAAAGCTTCTCAGCCAAAACCATATCCAACTGGAGAATAGAATTTTGTTCAAAATAATTTTTTCCTTGGGAAAAGGGTGCAGGTTTTGATGGAAAATTTTCTTATCGTTAAATGTAAGAATTTCAGTGCCTTGGATCTTTTATTCAGAACCACTAATTACACGTCTAAGTCTTAGTTTCACTCCCCCTTCCTCTTTGTGGTGACTTTTCAAGGCACCTATCTTCTCAGACTTCAGAAAAATGACAAGGCAGCAGAAGGGAGAAAATTAAATTATTTCTCATTTTGCAAATCTTAGTAGTTGATAGTAGCAAAAAAATATTTTTGCTTCCATAGGCTCAAATGTCCGGCTGCGAGGTCAAACCAGACACAAACAGACATTGGCCTGCAATGGCTAAGAAGCTAGAATAAACAAAAAACTAACAAAATTAAGAGAATTACCTGGTTAACTAAGAATCATTCATATGAATATATATTGCAGCTTGGGGTAATGTCCCTCAGCTGATAAAATGTTTTATAGCAATGATCATAAAACCACATGCCATTTCCTTTGTTTATATTCTTTTTGAGCTTTGAGAGTACGCTCAAGAGATCTTGAATTGTGTCTCCTGAAATGACAAACCTACACAATTCAAGTGTTGTCATACGATAGGTGTATGAAAGAGCGGAAATCTTGCAGATCCCGCTGGCAACACTGATGCCAATAGCGTTGGCTGGAGGTGCAAATGTTCCTGCCGGAGCTGTTGCAGTGGAAATGTGCACCAGATGAACAGCTGCCCTCCTCGCTCAGCAGGCAGATTCGGCGTGCTGAAATAGCTGCTACATAAAGCACGGAGAGAAAAGAGCAGATAAGCACTATTTCAGCTGTAAAGCACAGGAAGATGTGTTTCCCATTGTAGCTATAAAAAGTATTTTAATATTTATGTAGCATTTATTCTCATGTCTGTGAGTGTGGGATTTATACAGATTACTTGTTGTACATAAAGATAGGAAAATACCCCAAATATTCCATTATGTTATTTATTCCTCCACAAGCATCCATTACACGGTTTATTTTCCAATTAATCCTTACTATCAAACAAATGTTATTCTCCTCCATCCCCAATGGTAACTTCCTTCTTGTGAAACATTTTTTCAGTGGCTGAATTAATGAAATGATGCTTGCTGATTTTGTTGCTGTTACAAGAATAATTGTGTAACAGCAACTGGGAACCAAGAAAGAGTATTTACAAAAGGAGAAAATGCAGTAGTCTTCAGAAAGATTATTTTCATGGCAGATTGGAGGGAAAGTGGGAGATAAAGAAATGGAAGTGATTAATTATTTCTCCTCTTCCC
Organism: Aramus guarauna; assembly: GCA_013400195.1. NCBI lineage: Eukaryota > Metazoa > Chordata > Aves > Gruiformes > Aramidae > Aramus > Aramus guarauna. Next base: position 31,730 of record VXBL01002642.1, on the reverse strand, counting down.
CAGTTCTAGATGTCTTTTAGCATGGCCCCTCCCCAAAGCTTCCTTAAAAACCTGAACTGTGAAAGATGGAAGTTCTTCAGATGGATAAACGAATTATTTAAAGGTAGAAAGCAAGGAGCAAGAATAAATGATTGGGTTGCTCAGTGGAGAGATGTCACAGGAGAGTCCTTTGGGTACTAGTGCTGGACCTGGGCTGTCCTACATGTTCACAGGTAATCACTTGTAAAGTGAGTGATGGTGTAGTAGTGTGTTCACTGAGGGGACGATATTTAGAACAGTTAAAGAAAAATATTGAAAAAATAAAGGCTTTAAAAGATGTGCAGAACAGCTTCATCCTCTAGAATGTCTAGGAAATAAAACAGGTTGTGGAAATTCAGTACAGATTAAAGTAAGTTAATGTACATGGGGAAAACACACCCAATACTGGATGCTCTGAATGGATTGTCATTATAGTGTTATCACAAGTCTTGAAAACATTTTAGTCAGTAGTAGTAGTAGTGGACAAAAACTAAACCAAATTGGGAAAAGCAAAGGAAACAAGATAGGAAAAACAGTTTGGTCATTGCAGTAAACCATGAGTGCAGTTGAAGGGCTAGCACTTCTCTGCATGGAAGAGAGATAATTGGGGAAGAGATCATACAAACCTGTAAAATCCTGACACTCTTGAAAAAAGTGCATAGGGAATTAGTATTCCTTGTCTCCTGTCTCTGCTTATACAACTACCAGGAGCCATCAAAAAAAATTATCAGATTGCAAACTGAAAACAAGCAAAAGAAGTTACTTCTCCACTCAGTGTGCAGTTAAACTTTGGAAGTCACCACCGCAGGATGCTGCAGATTGTAACAGGCTTACATGGTTCAAAAAGCAATTAGAAAAATCAATGGAAGAAAAATCCATCTGCTAGATGCAAAGATGCCTTGCCTGGCTCAGAAAGCTCCTAAGCTGCAAATTGCTGCAGAGTGAGAAAGTGTGCCACAGGACATAGCACTATATACCTACCCTGTTTTATCTTCTTTCTGACAATCTGCCACTGGCTGTGGTTGGGACACAGGATGGTTAACCACCTGACTTGCGGTGGTTGTTACTGTCAGGTGATGGATACAGTCAGGAAGGTGGAAGCAGTAGCTTGCCTTTCCTCAGAGTTGTGGAGGTCTAATTACAATGGGTAGTAAAGGGCTCAATGGTAAGACAGCTGCTTGATGCATTTTCAGAGAGGAAGTAGGTAGTGATTTTTGGGAGAAGAGATGGGGCAAAATGGACTGAGATAGGAAAAGCTAAGCCTCTGGAGTATCATCTTGGCTATTAGTGTTGGCTTTTGCAAGGAGGAGGTGAGTGTCACTGTGTTTTCACAGGGAGTTACCTGTTTGAGGCATGTGAAAACTGCTGCTGCAAAGAGCTGAGGTAGGTCATCATCTGCCATGGTGACCACAATGTGGCTTAGAGCCAGGAGAGGCTCACCTCCTCCTGTCCTGCACAGACAAACCTCAGCAAAAAGCAGACTTGTCAGGCCTTTTGGCACAGAGATAGGGCAGAGCTCTCAGGACCTCCTTCCATGTGTACCATTGGAGTGTGCAGTCACACTGGCTATGAAACCTTGAGCGAGTGGAGGTTTGCAAGGTTGGATCCACAAACAGCCTGGTGGGCTTTGGTTGTATTCTTATCTGTTTAGGTAAAGGTGACTTCATTTTATTAAATTTTATTATTCAAATTTATATTTGCCCTAGGAGGAATGAGAGTTTTGCTTTACTCTCCAGAGAAGAATGCAAATAGATGGGGAGTATGTTTTTTTACATATTGAGTATCTGGTGGCTTAAAGGTTGAGCTCAGTTGCATAACCCAAGGAATACATGTCTCGGTGTACTAAACAATTACAAAGAAGTCATTGTTTTCTGGTATTCTTTCTTTCCTTTTTTTTTTTTTTTTTTAAGTAAAATTCATATTTGAAATCTCTTTTGAGTAGCGCTTTGAAGTAGAGCGTAGCTCCCAGAGGTGGGTAATCTTAATGTTAATTTACTATACAACAATGTGCATTATTAAAGGACATGTGAGTGATTCATCCAGTGAACGAAGAAAAATTATTCCAAATGATTATTGATGAGTTAATCAAGATAGCCACGTCAACTTTCTTTTGTCCATTAGTGTGAACAGTATTTCACAATCATAATAATAAGAGCCAAATGTTAATGGCTGAGGTAATCAGACCCTAATGAAGAGCAGTGAAAAGTGCTCTCTTTAAATAGTTTACAGTTTTCATAATCACTGGAGTGGTCAGTTGGTCCCATGATTCTTCATATTTCATAATGTGTGTTTACTATCAGCTTTTGGTTTTAATTTCCTTTTTCTTTCTCCAGAAGGTGAGCGAACAGAGAAATTAAGAAGCATAAAGCTGTGTAATAGCATACCAAATAAAACTAATTTTGTAACCTGAATTCTTACTAAGAGAAAAGGATTTTACACCTGGAATTATAGGTAGCTAAGAGCTTACTTCTGGCTTTAATTTCTGTTCTTCATATAATTCTTTTGTTGAAAATAATCACTGTCATTTTTAAGAGCTCAGCACAGGCTTAAGCCTTATCCAGCAGACAAAGACTTTTGACTGTTTTGGTGTAGGAGCCTTTTGGGGAAGAATATTTTAAATGCTATCTATCCTTCCCAAGTTGTATGCTTGTGCTCCAAAAATACGCAGTTTGGGAACTGGGTTTTTTTTGTGACCAATCCTGTGAGTAAATTTACTCAAATGGCTTTTCAGGATCAGTGCCTTCTCCTTGTTTTTATACTTAACTTGCCTTTCTCTCCCTGTAGTATCTGGGAGCATTCTTTAAAAATATGTTTTCTCCTTCAATGTAACATTTGAAAATCAATTAAAAAATACATAATTGTGTGTAATTTTAGGCCAACAGACCCATCAAGTACTTGTAGTTCTGACTGGTCCACAAAACATCTGTCCAGTTTCCTTCCTCTTTTCCCACGTGATGAAACTATCTAGCACTGCCTAGTAAAATTGAGACCATTAGTGTAAAAGATCAAAAGCCACAAAATTAGAAAGTGCCACAGGAATGTCCTAGGTCACTGCAGTGGCTGCAGATAGCAATAAAAAGGGAAAAAAAGCAGTTTGGCCTGGGGGGGGGAATGTCTTTCTGACTTCAGTGGTCTTTTCCAGTTCTCTTTCCTAGACAAAAACCTTTCCATCTACAAGTTCCTCATTTGATGGATTGCTCTGAAGGCTGGAAGGGGTAACTTGAACAGTTCGGCTACTCACAGTTTGTAAGGGGGTAAGAATACAATGTTATTTTGCCACACCACATATCTGCACCAGCTCTGATGTAATTTTGGACGGGAACATGGTGTCATCGCGTTGTTCCTCAGGCTGCTAGGGGCCATGAACCAGACTGGGAAAGACCTTTCATCAGCAGGCCCAAGCTCAACTAATCTACGTCCTGCAGACTACTCAAGCCTCATCCCCAGAGCCAGATTGCCTGTCTCGCACCACTGTTGTCTGGATGCTCGTTGCAAGGGGAGGGTGAGTGTGATAAATCTGCCTGCTGAGATGCTGCCTTGCATGCAGCTCCCCAGAAAAATCTCTTCCGCTTCTTTGTGTGGCTGACCATGTTAGTGGGAACTTAGGAACCTTGTGGGCTTGGCTCACTTGGCAAACTCTCAAAACATTGCAGCGTGTGCTCCAGGGGAATGGCAACTGTGGACCATGATGCATCTTTAACCCCCTTCCCCTTCCCCAAACAGGATAATAAATGCATCAGTGTCCTCCCTAAAGGTCTCCAGGAAGGTGTCTGCACAGTGTCAGGTAAAGTGCATGGCACCAGGGGAAGGGAGCTACCAAATGAGATTGACCCTCTTCTTGCAGGAGGCTCCTTGGAGCTGGGGGGTATAGAAATCTTCTGCTCCTACCATTGGATGCGTGTTCGAGCCTTTTGCCCTTGAGGGGAACTATTGAGCAGGAATACAAATTCTCCTACTGGTTAGAGCCTGCCCAGGCTGCAAGGAGGCAACTGGCATTCTACATTGTGGTATAAAACATTTTATTTGTTTTTCAGACTCAACTTTTTGGGAATATTCTTGGAAACCTGGGGGATAATGGTATCTGGGGATGCATAAACATGCTGATAATTACAGGAGATATTTGCTGTGATTCTTATCCACCACAATGCCTTGAGATGGTACAGACAGTTACAGTGTCAAACGAGAAGTGAGAAGGAAGATCTGACAACTTTATTATGGTTATTGCTGTTTGAGAAGCCACTACACAGCTAGTAAGTGTACACTGTATTTAGCGTGTCTTGCTGTTTCCTCCTGAAAGAGAGAACATTTTGGATTGTTAGAATAAATGGCACAGTAGTGTAGGTCAGAAACATGCTAACAAATAGAAAGTAGAGGCAAAACTTGCCTTAAATTTATGCTACTATGTGTGTGTGTATATAGCAGCATGGCATTAGGAAGGCTGGGGGGTGATATTTTTCTTGTTAGTAGCTTGTAAATAACTACTTTATTTTTCATGTTCTGTTAGCTTCTGTTGCTAAGCTAAATTTGCCCTGGTGCCTCTGTGTACGTTTGCTTATGCTGTCTAGGGATGGAGGGAAAATGCAAGCATGTTTTTGGAAAGTGTGGCCAGTCTAAGCCATAAGTGTACATGTGACACCAGACACTGACGCATAAAAATCAGAAGGACCAACTTGTCCTTGCCTGATAGCAACTGTTGAAGTCAAGCTTGTCTGGCAAGCTGTGGAATAGAGGTAGTCCTGTAAGTTCAGAGTTCCTCTTCTTCTGGGTACTGAGGGTTTTGGCAAGTGGATTTTATAACAAGTTCTCACTTTGTCCTGAAATGACCTGGTCAAAACATAAGATGTGGCCTTTCCCAGAATCTGGTGGGAATGAAAATCAGATCTGGAGCCAAATCTGTGGTTTAGCACATCTGTACTGGAAAGAGAATATTATACTTTAAGTTATAATTGTTTGATATACCTGTATACCGTATATTCTACCCAAGATTAAGCTCTCTCGTGCTGTTTTGTGCAAGAGTTAACTTGGGATGAACTGCCTTAATAGGAATTTCCTGAGTCTTGATCTTGACCCTGCCATGCTGCCTATTCCTGCTCACTTATGTAATGCTTATTTTTTTAAACACCATTATGTTATATAAGCTATTAGTAGGAGACTCAAATTATCACTTGGGTAAGCTTTTGTCTCCTTATCTGTTCTTTGCACTATCTGACCTTTAGAAAAATACCATTAAAATACATTTTCTGCTGTATATAAATGATTTTCAATGAATTGTTTACTCGAGATATGACATTTACATGCAGTGTGAGTTACTTATGCACGTGAATGAAGAGATTGAGAGCTTTTTTTATATCAGGTGCACAGTACCACGTTTCTGTGTCCACCTGTGATCAGTGGCCTTGTTAAGACCTCTGATGGTTATTTTACAGGTTACAATCAAATTTTTTGTCCATTGCTGTGCTGCTGCTGATTTTACTTTTAAACTCTTGTTATCTTCTTGCGACACTTCTCTGTGAACTTAGCCAGAGATGCAACATAATGCTGAATTCTACTGTATCTCTGTGAGTCATTAATTTCAACCTATTCATGTCCCCATCTGGTTCCCTCTGAGGCTGCTGCCGTTGATTGAACCAAAGCTTTGCGTTCACACAATATGTAATTTGTGTAAATGTATATATTGTTTAGCTCTCTGGCTCTTAGTAATCAATCCGTCTGTAGCAAAGACGTATCTTCCCCCAGGAAGGGAGGTGGGGCAGCAATGGTGTTGTTGAGAGCAGCAGTCTGGGATTGCTGATGGCTGCAAGCAGCAGCCTGATGCTGTACTCCTGCGGGAAGACCAGTGCCCTGAGCTGTAGGAATAAAAAACAGGACTCGGCATCTGAAAGAAAGTGCGGCCCATGACATGAGGCAAGCCAGCACAGAGTATTTCATGCTCATTCCCTGCAACCACCTCTTGCAGCTTCGTGCCTGACTCCTCCTGTGTTTGGAACAAAATCCTTTCTTCTTACATACCTAATCAAGCACGATACGTAAGCAGCTGGCTGTAACCCAGCATGAGACTGAGGGTGTATGTGAGAAAGATAGAGGTAAAACAAGGTAGGTGAAAGCCCTCCCCAAAGTTTTTGGACCACTCTAGTGTCTTCCAAAGATATCAAAATTCCTGTTTACAAAGTGAGACAGCAAGCAGCCTCTTCCCATCTTTAGGGCCTGCATCTGCTTGTAAAAAACATACCAAATACAATATTGGATTTTTACATTTTTCTGTTTCTTCTGCACTTGGCTTAGCAGATGTGTCTGTGTACCCATTCAGTCTGCTTCCATGCGTCTTCTGCAGATACCAATATGCAGCACGTTGTCCTTGCATTCATGTTGGCTCCCATTTACAGGCTGCTCTCAGTTCTTTCGCTCGCCTGCCTCAAAGCCCTTCCCAAGTAGGGGTCAGGCAATGGCAGGTATATCTCTGAGCTCACAAAATGGGAAACTTCGTGCTTAGAGGGGTGTCTTTGTTACAGCCAAATCCTCTGCCAATTTACTTCAACTGTTACAAAACTTTAGCTTCCTTTCTTTGAGAAACATGATCTGTCAAATGATTCAGTGTGGGGGTTTTTCCCCCCAAAGGTTCCTCTTTTTTTTTTTCTAAAACAAGAAGGTAATTTACAATTTAGCCAGTCTGCATTTTTCCTGGATCTGACCATTAGTTTTGCTAAAAGGAAGAAAAGTACAAGGAGTACCACTGACCATAAAAGGGCAGCTTTTGTGTTTTGTGGACTTATCTTGTGGTTGATGTTCATATGTCTTTGCTGCTTCCATTCAAGCAAATACTGGGATTGAATTTGGCAAATTAACATAACAATGTCAATGTCAAGACCCATAACAATAAAGAGGGAAAGTTCTTATTTACAAGATAGTGTCTTAACAGCCCAGTGACAGAGGAACACTTTCCCTTCTTGAATTGTGTGAGTCATATAATCATGAGGAAAATAAGTCAATAGTGGTTAATTTGTTGGTTTATTTTACCACTGTTGGGATTTTTGGTTTGTGTTTTTTTTTGTTTGTGGGTTGTTGTTTTTTCCCCAAAAGAATTCCTAAGAACGCAACAGAAATGTAATTTATCATGCCCCCATCACAGTCTTCTAGCTTAATTTTTCAGAAGCACCTAGGTAAGCTCTTTTTTATTCCTGCAGTTTTGTTCAATGACTTCAGCTGAGGAAGACTGGCACCTGCTTGAAGTTGCACCTGGCAACTTCAAAATTTTCTGAGAGGAGAGTGTGACTATGCTGTCTGGAAGATCTCCCATCTGGTGCTCTGCAGCTTTCAGCTGGCTCTGAGGGCCGTATCCTGCTCCAGTTGTATCTGTGCAAGGTTTGTTACTGTAATTTCATTGTGCTCACCTGCATGTCAGAGAGTTGGGTCTTAAAGGCCTCATTTAACCATACTGTTTAAATGGGTTCTTTCTCCTGATTGCGAGGAGGGGCATGTCTGACTCCTGCAATCCTTAATCTGGCAAATACCCTTGTAAAATCAAAGCAGCAGCACCTGCGCTTTCACTAAGTGACCAAAACAGGGCCCTTAGCATCAATACAGGTGGCTTAGCAGGACTGCTAACCTATGTTGATTGTCTTCAGACTGTTACTGGAAATACCACATTTTGTACTGATTGTGCTTAGCTTAAGACATTTCTGGGTATAACTGTTGTTGGAGTAACATCCAGAAGAATTGTATTCAGGCAAAAGGTCCTAATCTGTGCCCTTGGATCCACCCTGCCAGCACCTTGAGTTTATGGAAGGTGAAAATATTCACTGTGCTGCAGGATCTGATTAGTTGTTTGCATGCCACTTTTCTGTAAAGCTATTGGCCTCCTTTTGCTTTGCAGAAGGATATTTTCCGTGTTTTCATGACTGTTAAAACCAAATGTAAATGCTGGTGGCTTACAGCGCTGAGATTTTGCTGCATGGGGACGTTGGTGGGGAAATTTGTCAATAAATTCTCCGAAAGGCTCAGGATGAGCCGTGTTGGGAAACCTGAGCCATCAGCTGTTTCCTCATTTAAGAAAATTGTTCCAAGTTCATTGTAGTTCCCAGTACTGAAAATTAATTATAAAATTAAATGCTTAAAAGAGTTATTTTGGGGCTTATAACATCTTAATAAAACCAAATAGGAATGATTCAATTGTTTATATGAAGGACTTCTTCCAGGAGTATTTGATTGCTTAACTACAGTCCTCATTAATTTTCTATGACTCTGCTTGTGAAGTTTTTCTGCCAGTTAATATTTGGTTTTGTTCCTCTTTTAGCCCCTCCTTTTGGAGCTGTGTGGCTGTTCTGACAGCTTTCGGTAAGATGAGTGCATGTTTGTATGTGGGCATGTGTGTGCGGGGAGCGGGGGGATTGTCCTTTTTGGTACCGCTGTGTCAGTATAATGGATGTTTTGTTGTCTGTTGAATTGATACAATAAATATCTCCTGCTTGATAACAAATACTGCAGTGTTTTTAAAACTTCTTGCAGTTAAGGCAGTATGTTTCAGTAATGAAAAAATTACATTTCTAGTAATAGCATTTTATATTCACTTCGAAGTGCTGTGGATTCAAATTCTGTAGTGCTAGGTTTTAATAATGGCTTTTCTCTTTGATAGCAACTGTTCTGTTTTATTGTTTTATTGACATTTTAGACCAAACTGAACACAACAGTTTTGAACAACAAGGAAATAGTAAAGGAGACTGAAATATTTTTAGTTATTTTTTTTTTTTAAGCAGATCACTTTTTGGAAGGCTGTATTCTGCAGTCTCCAAAATGTTTAAGTTGCTGTCGTGTGAACTCGTGTGAGAGGAGGAAGACAGAGAACTCGAGTGCCCCATTCTATAGTGTGAAATGAAGTTTGTGGGTGGACTTTTCACAGGGCCACATTATGCTTTGTCTCCATGTGACACGTTGGTTAAATGGACAGGACAAGCCTTTGTAGTTTTGCAATGTCCCATTGTTATTTAGCATATAAGATCAGCACAGTATTGGTGCAGCTGTTCATAAACTAGTGATTGGGAAACCTTGTGCAGGGCAAGACAGAGAATGTTATATCATAATTTTGAGTCTGAGTCTTGAAGATGCTTCTGGCAATGCGAAACACTCCCTTTTCTTAAAAAACATGATTACCTCTAATCCTCATTGTGTGATGCTGCAGATGGAGACAGTACTGAGCATCTATTAGCAATTCAGATACACAGGGCTGAGGTTGAAGTTTTGATCTTTTATGCTCTCCAAGGATCTCTGAAGAGTACTTTTGGCCTGGGGGTTTTACACAGCCCTATTTTGTGAGAAATGCTGAGCTCCTGTTTCTTTTCTTTCTGCTTTGCTGAGGGTGGGGTTCTCAAAGCCACTGCTGAAAACTTCAGTTGTAGCCTGTCTTTTTGAAGTAGTTGCATTTTAAATACTTTTAGAGCTTAATGTATTCTAATTTCCTCTGGAATAACAAGCACCTTCCTCTAACGGTAGCCGAGAGGAGACTAACTAACAACACTTTTCACACACGCTCCCCAACTCATGCGAAATCTTATACCCCAGGGTACCAGACCTGCTCTGCTGACCTGGACATTAGCTGTTACCTTTAACTTTAGCAAGGAAGGAAGGGTTTGACCTGAACTGTGGATTTGGGATGTTTGCTAGAAGGCTGGGGTGTATAAACCAATAACTAGATGTCTTCATCTGTTGCAGCTGCCACCTTGCGTCAGGGGCTCCTGGGAGCTTCTGCTGTTTGTAGAGTCCCAGAGAGCTGGTGCCGTGCAGGGAGAGCAAACTGAACGGTCAAGGGGGTGTCAGGTATGTGATCATCTGAAGTTTCAGGTGCTCTGGAAAAGCCATACAAAAATGCTAGGGTGTATCTGAAGCTTTCCCACATTCCTTGTCCAGGTCTGCATTGGTGATTTGGAAATTTAGTTTTCCTGTATACCGGAAGGCTTGTTTCCTGGATACTCCCAGGTTTTATCATGGTCACTGAAATTCAATGTACAAGGACGGATCTGTCCTTGCTATTATTTACTCATAGGTGCTTAGTTTCAGAAGCAGCTATCATGGAACAAGGTGAAAATATCAATTAGTGTGTTGATCACACAGAAGGCAGTATGTCACGCATATATTTCTCCTGTTGAATGTGTACAAATATGGGACTCATGAGATGACACCGTGTGTTGCACTGGCTGTTATAGAAAAGATTAAAGCTTAGAGCAGTTTGTTTGATTAATTCCAGTGTAGCAGAGTCCATTGCTAGTATGTGACCAGAGGCACTGAGATAAAGGATGATCTTTAGAACATGTTAACCGCGGGGGAGTGGGGGCAACTTTCACAAAGGTCACGGAAAAGGGTCCGTCCCAACTCAGTGGGTAAGTGGTCTCCCTGCAGGAGAGAGCAAATGCTGCTTTTACATTCGTGAGGCTCTTATTTGCTCACGATGTGACAGTACAAAAGACAATCAAAATGAGTTAATATATTCATTCTTTTCTTTTTTCTCTTTCTTGATGAGTCATTGTAATTACTGAAAACTAATCTATTTTCCAACATTAAAATATTGCATTGGGCTATCAATATTCTAGTGTACTCTTTCATGTTCAAAATGTGAAAGGGGGTTGCTAGAAGATAACTTCCTGTAATTAAGCAGCTTATATGTACATGCCACTTTTCAGAAAAATGAAAAGAATAATCTCAGAAAGGATATTGTCAGGGTGCAGAGTATGAAATGATACATTACACTGTCTTACCTTATCATTATTTTCCATTAATGAAAATCTTAAACCCCCCCCCCCAAAAAAAAATCATGAAATGATTATTCAATATTTTTGCCAGCGAATATTCTCACATCTGTGTATTTTGTTGGGGTTTTTTTCATACAATCAGAAAATACTGCCTACCAAAACTCTGTTGATCCTTTTATCTCTGCACAGGGTCACCTGGAACGATCTCAGCTTTTCCATATGCACAGTAAAGAGATGCTCTTTCCAGTGTCAGACTTGCTTTCTGGTCCAACAGGTATGCAAGTACGTGCTGAGGTTCTATTACTGTGAATTACATATTTATAATTTTTAAAGCACCTCTTTTCAGAAGCAAATTAAACTCTTTGGACAGGATTTGTAAAGTTATTGAGGTTCCTAAAATGCAGGTAAACTCTGGCTGAGATTTTTAAAGCAAAAATCAGGACTCTCAGATACTTCGGAGAAACCAGGTTAGTACATATTTGCATCTTTGGGCCAAATGTGGCTGTGAGGAATTTCCTGAGGACAGGATTTTGGAACCACTGTCAGTTGGAGATGTCCCTTAAGGTAACCATTCTGCTGGTGAGCCTGGGCTTGCCTGGACTCTCATAAGCAAACAGCTTTAGACTCGCTGTTGTTAACGATGTCCTAAACTGTCTGAGATAATATCTAAATATTCCCAAAAGTCTATTTGTCTTTGTGGGTGTCCTTGTTCCTTGTTGAAAAATAAAAGAATGCCATTAACATATTTTGTAGGAAAATGAGCCCATCTTTGCTTTTTTTTCACCCATTTCCTTTTGAGAAGGAAGAAAAAAAAAAAAAATCAACCTTTTGATGACCAAGGTACTGGCTACATTCACAGGTTGTACATGTCATGTTTTTGGAGTTCTTGGCATTGCCAGGACAAGAGGTTTAGGATTATGAACAGCTTTAAGGTTCAGGTCTTCAGCAACAAAGCTGTCTGCAAAGCTGATGTTGCAGTATCTTTAAGCAAACTGAACTCTTCTAAACTGATGGTTGGGTTAGGAATAAGGACTAAGTTTCTCCCATTTTGCTATAATTTGGAAATATTCAAGGTTGAGTATACTATAGTCAGAGATTTGAAGCCACTGCATTTCATTGCAAATGTACTCATTGTTAAAAGACAACCTAGATCTGGTTGAGAAGCACACTACATCCACTGAAGTAACCATGTATTTGTTAGAATTAATTGTAATGGTAAATCCCCAACACAAGCAGATGTGCAGCTTGGTGGCTGAGACTTGTTCAGTGCCCCAGGCAGTGGCGGGCAGCACCCACTGTTCAGCATCTGCCGCATACAAGTGATCAGCCCCAGCTGCTGTGACACGCAGGTGAGACGTAGTGTTGGGAGAGCATCCTCGCTGTTTGCAGCAGCCAGGAACATCTATCGTCTGGCAGGTCCACCCTCTCTCTCGATGGAAGGAGCCCTGCCTGAGAGCACACGCTTTGGCAATACAAAGTTTATATAATATGCAAACAGAGAGCACATATTCTATTATAACGAGTAATTAAATGAGTATATAATTATTGAAACACTGATCTGGAGTTCTGATTTACTTGCATGAAGATAATTTGTACTCCAATCCAGTGCAGGACTTGGATGTCTGTTTAACTGTAAGTCTGTGAGCCTCATTGTATAAGTATCAAATGGAGCACTTGCAGAAGCATTTATAAGATCATGATCATACTGGTGAGAGATGAGGAAGCATCTTTGTGGATGGATACGCAGGAAAGATGCCACCTTCTTGTGTTTTTTACAAAACAAACAAAAATTGCCTAGAGTAGAATAAAAATCATAATGGCAGAAAGATGCAGTGAAAAGCCTGACATTCTTCTAGTGTTCAACAGCCTTCATAACAATGCACCTTGTTCTACGGCAGAGTGTCACCAGCCAGAGTATTTAGATCAGCAGTAGGCAGATTCATGATCCTGCAAGAAAATTTATAATCGTGACAAAAATGGAATGTAATCCAATTTTCCTCTTTTTTACGTATTTTATCTTGAATTGTATCTTATGTGACAGGACCGCAATTAATATCTCTTGTAAAACAGAAGGCGCGTTAAATTGGTCTCATTATGGCTGCTGAGGTTTTGTGCTGCTGCTGAAAGGGATTCCCCCATTATCTGTGTTTGACATGTACTCCTAATCAACCAGGCCGATTCTGCTTTATCAAAGGTCTGTCACATGAGTGGAGATAATATTTATTCTGACTTGTACTGTTAGCATAAAAAATGTAGGTTGCGTTGGCAGACACGTAACCCTCTGTCACAAATGGCCACACAGAGCATTTATTGAGGTGTTCCCTTTTGGCAAAGGTGGTGCTAAATATAGCCCAATTCACCTTGCCATGTAGGGGACTCGGGTCATTTTGGTTTCTTAAAACCTCTACTTTCAAGGGATGTTTATGAAATTAAATTTAAATAGACTGTGAGGAAATCTCACAGCAAGAGGTGTTAAAGGGCAAGACTAATATCAATTCTGCAATTTCCTCCACAATTTATTGATGAAAGAAAAAAATAAATCCAGCAGCCCTACATATCCAGCTTGCTTTGGAAGCTTGTTAGCAATAAGAGGTCTTAATGTGTATCACAGTATTACCGTACTGAAAATTTTCTGAACACTTAGTTTTGTTTCATGTTGATACTCAGTTTATTAGGGATACAGATATTTTCTCTGTTTACAGAACTGTTCATAGAAAATTGATGAATTTTAACAGACATGATACTACTTTAGTCTGTTTAGTCTAGCAATGCAAATACACTAACAAAAGGCTTAAGAACATGACCTGTAAAAGTTTGCACAGATATTTTCGTACTGTTAGAGTGTTATGTGTTCAAAAGAAACATTTGTAGCTGTAATGCAGCCTCATGTGTTTATATGAGAAACCACCTACCCCAAACTGCAAACCAAATGCTCTCTTAGTTACATGTAAGACATTTTGCATAACAGGTAGATCCATACAAATGCTATATGTATATAACTTATATAAATGCTACAGACTAATTTTTGATTTTTCATCCTTTTCCTTATATATACAGCATCTCTTACCAGAGGAGGATGCTTCCTAGTCTCCAGTAATACAAAGCAGTTTCCAATTTGAAGGAGAAGATGGGAACTGGGAGGAAGATGAATTGCCGTTGCTCATGCCAACTGTTGGAAAGATGCTGCAATATCCTGACCAGGACCGATTGTTGGGAGAATGACAAAGAAATGAGGTGCAAGGGTGTGATCAGCTATGGGAGTCCTTCTTTGGTTGTTTAAACTCTCTTTTTACATCAGCATAATTTCTTTCATAGGTTACCATGAAACTGAGAGGACACTGACCTGCATTTTGCAACAGACCCCTTGGTATGGCAGTGCTGAATATTGGCTAATATTTCAGACAAGGTAAATGAAGCCAGGAGAAAACAAGCATCCTTCCTCCCCAGAAGGAGGTGTCGAAATGTGATCACTGCAGAAGTCACTGTCACATCAAGGAGGAAGGTGAGGAGTTGTAAAGGTGCTGAGCCTGAATGAAAGCAGATACTGTCCTGCAAGTGCCTGGAAGAGGTTTTGCAGGATAGCCCTTACAAGCACTGTTTAGTGCCAGATCTCTTGGCCTCTCCCTTCCTTTTGTCCTGGGGCTGGTGGCTGAAACACTGGGTGTGCAGTAATCAAATGATTTCCTAGTCACTATTCTGTCCCTGGGAAAGCTTTATCTGCTAATGAGGGCCTTATGTTTATGATTTGCTCCGCTACGCAGAAAAGCTTTAACTGTGACTGTAATTCTGAAGACAACATTTGTCTCTGTCTACAAGACATCATCTGAGTCAGTGTGTTGATGCCAAAAGACTGGGCCCTTCATTCCCTATTGAGAAGGGAGGTTTCCTTTCTTCTTTCTCTCTTTCTTCCCCTTCCAAGGTGAAAAGGTCTGTATTGTTTCTCTGGTCCCACACAGAATGATGGAGGAATAGCTGTATTTTACAAATTAACAGAGACAGAACACTGCACTAGAAAGGCTTTAGTCTGATTGTTCTTAGGCACAGTGTGTAGAATATTGAAACATCATGTGGAGATATCATATGCTAAATCAGTCAATCACAACTTGAAAATTATTAATGCATTTTTAGCCAAAATATCCAAAACAGGTGAAGCTAAAAGTGAAATAATGTAGATAATACTCTTTCCTTTTACAGACTTATCTTCTCTGAGCTCCCACTATTGTGCGTACTTCTAACACTGTGTAGCTTGGTGCATAATTAATGAGCTTAGTATAATGCCATATTTGTTTATTCATATCTACTTCAAATTTATTAGATGGAATATCCTGAAAGTCGGTGTTGGAAATCAGAAAGCATGGAGCTAATGTTTTGATGAATAATTTGTTGAGAAAGGTGATGCTTTTGCAGACGTAAACAATCAGTTAAATAAACATGACAACAGAATGGCCCTGGTGGGGTAGTGTCTGCCCGTGAATCTTAACCAGTCCCATTCACACAAAGTTCCTGCAGGCCTTGTAGAGCTGCTGCCTTGTACGTGCACTGATCCGTCTGTCAGCTGCACGGTGGCAGTCTGGGTGAGCCGGAACTTCCCAGGCATTGCTGTTCTGGGAACAGTCAATGGCTGCATCTTACTTTGCAGGGGGACAATTGCTCCCAGCTTCAGTAGGGTTTGGAGCCAGACCTCTTTTTAGTTCTTACAGTACTCGGAGAAAAGGATACCTACATGAACTGCACTTTGCGTGGATTGCCAGAGCACAACTCTGCTTGTGCTTTCAAATTTTCATTCATTTTTATTGCACAAGGTATTGTCTTAAGCGCTTTGCAAGATGTGGCAGGAAGGATGCAGAAAGACAGGGCCACATTTCCTGCAGTAAGTCCATCTTTCCCTCATTAGTGAACCAAGGTCTCAAAGGGAAAGTCCAAGAGTTGATAAGGGCAGGGCATAACTCCGTTAACAGGGCTGAGTGGGCAAATGCTGGGCAGATCATAAGTCCAGGTATGGTCTGCTGCAAGAGGTTGATGTTCTGTAGGAACTCTTGAACTTAATTAGCAAACAACAGAGGCCAAATTCTTTCCTCTGTATCTTCCTAATCTGAAGGAAAGAATGGAAAGAAAAGTCTTCCATCTGCAGAGCTCAGAGATGTGCATTATCCCAAAACAGTGAGGCTGAACAGATAACTTTTAAGTATTTAGGCCAAAGATGAGCCTTTAAAGAGTCTTTCATTTAGAGGTCTGGAAAACTGGAGAAACAGAGGTGAAGATCTCTGCTTGCACTGAGAGCTGATTTCTTGAGGTCAGTGATACTGGGGTCAGTTTTGGCTGGTTGTGGAGGACTTCTGTTGTTTTAATAATTGCACAGAGACATCTCAAGATTTTGTGAAAATAATGTAATGAAACCAAAGGGCAGTGGTTTATCTGAAAATACTGAGATGAAATATTTGTGTTGTGAATGTTAGACTGTAGGAGTGAGGCTGGTATTTTGCCAGAAAATGTGATTTTGGGGAATTCTGTGGAAATTTCAAGAGATTATAAACAAAAGCTGTCTAGCAAAAGGTATGAAATCAAATATTTTTGTCTGCTGAAATAGGCTTGTTTAAAAATACTACTGTTACCTGAACAATTGAATGGTGCAGGGGGTAGGGGAGGAACTCCTGTTCTTCCTTTAATCCTCCTTTAATTTCCTTCTGACCAATCTCATTTAAGTATCAAGATGACTGATTTCTAACTGCACCCAGCAAAAAAAGAGAATTGTTTCTTTTCACTCTGTTTAAATTTAAAGTTTGATGTAGATTTTTAGAAAAAGAATGTCTTTATGGAAATTGACAATGCCAATGGACTTAGAGTTTTCAAAGGAAACTCAATCCAGGCTTCATCAGTTCAGTTACTAATATATATGTGTGTTTATATATATGTATGTATATATATACACAGCCTCTGCCGCACTTTTGTTTTAGAAAGAACTCAAAGAAGTTAGACTTCAATTTAGCACCTTATCTAAATATTCCCCATAGGTAGATGTGTACTCAGCTGACTAGCTGCTAATTCAATAGCCGCCCTAGAAACGTTGTCCTGACACTTTAATATCACAAAGGCCTTCTGTTTTAATTCCTTATACATAAGGAAAAAGTGAATGGGTTCCACTGTGAATAGGACAAGAAAATGGCATGCACATGTGTGTGAAGTTAAACATATGTGTAAGTGCTCAAAGTACTGCAGCCAGTACTAATAAAAATTACAGATTTGGTAATTTTCAATTACTTTTTCACTCAAAATGGTTGATGAATGACTTTTTATTCTGGTTTGGAGAGGTATTTTATTTTAGAGTTTATACAGTATTTCAGATTGCACAAAACATACAGCTCTTACTGGTAGAGCAAATAGAAATAAAAAATACATGCCTGACTCCTACAGTCTAACATTCACAACACAAATATTTCATCTCAGTATTTTCAGATAAACCGCTGCCCTTTGGTTTCATTGCATTCTCTTGACAAAATATTGAGATGTCTCTGTGCAATTATTAAAACCCCAGCCATTATGCTGGAAAACTGTTCTGTGTCTGCCTGAGTCTTCTCCCAGTTTCTCTTAGTTATTGCAGATGGCTTGAAGTGCCTTCCTTTTTTGTGCTTATATACAATGCCTATCTTGCATCCGTATTTTCTATCCTCTAGATAATACTATATTAAAACAATGTGAAAGTTAAAAGTGATTTTGGCAATGTATCAATGTTATTTCAGGAGTAACCTTGTTCTTAATTTTCTATTGATAAGTAGTATTTTTATAATAAATTAATTTTTTTTCTGGCAGTCATTATTCATCAAAAAGGATTTTTGTGTTTCTCCGAATGGGTAGGTCAGTGCCTTTTTATTGGCTTTAAGCCTAAGCTTCAGCAAGTGTGTGATCAAGTATACCGGAAAAATCCTTTGTCCATTGCTAAACCTTATGAAATTGTAGATCAAAAGAATTTTCCTATCTTACAAGGACTGTGGTACTATTCATGGGCTAGAAATGACTGTCAAAGTAATAAAACAACTACTGTTGTCAGGGAAAGATTAAAAGCAGCAGCTGGATTGTACACAGTCAACTTTAAAATCTTTCTCTGGGAAGGTAGATGCTTTAGAAAATGATCTGGCTTTTCAGTTGATTTGCCATGATTGGCAGCCCCATAAAATGGCTACTGACACAGGAACTTGCAAAAGAAAGAAGCCTTTTTTTCCCTATAAAGAGAATATTCTGCTTCTTGCCTTCTCCCAAATTGGACTCTGCACTTGGAAGTGAGATGTAAGGCAACTTTCATGGCAATGATGGGTGCCAGCCTTTTCCTCTGTTTTATCCAATTTACCTATCCTCTTTTTCTTCTGAAATCATTCCTGCTGTCAGTTTTCTGCAGCTTGTATTTTAACCTATGTTCTTTTTGCTATTTTAGTTTTGTTCCTCGAGTTCATCTGTACATTTTGCGATTCTCCTTAAATTCAGTATATTGGCAACATCAGTTTCCATGTAATTTTTCCAAGATCATAATCAGCTGGAACAGTACCAAATACACCTGATCTCTGTTGAGATTCTACATTTATTCCTGGTATCAAGTAGTGAAATTTTTTAATTGTCTCCCAAACTTCTAGTCATCCTGCTCCTCAGATGAGCATGTGTGCAATCTTTGAAACTTTATTTATGCAAGGTCGGCATAATGGTTTCTTTAATTAATTCCTTTCTGTTTTCATGGTATTTGTTATTTCTAGCCATCCAGACTTTCTTGTTCTTCTGAATGAAGTAGACTATCTTTCTATTTGTATCACAAGATTTGGCCATCTGCCTTGCACTTGTTGGTGATTTTTCCCAGATTGTTGTTGAACTGGGGTTTTCTTTCTCTATAGCTTCTTGATTTATGTTTATTTCTTAACCTCTTCCCTCAAATATTTCTGACTACATAACTTGTTAACTTGGAGGATAGTTTATCTTTCTTTCATCCTGACAGTACTGCTGGAAATCAACTAAATGGTTTGCAACCCTTTTCTTCTCCCTGGCTTCTGATTCCAGCCCTCCTAGTATATCGGATTGTAATTCTGGGCTTCACATTCCCCTATGAACATCACTGCACCTCTCCTCACCTCTACTTGGCTAGCTTAACAAATGTAAGACCTGTTTGCCTGTGCTGTGTTCCCTTAGGGCTGTGTGCAACAAAGTAATGAAATGGACAGCTTTGTTCCACTGCATCCTTTTTTCCAGGCACTGGTCTTAAAAACATGTATGTGTTTGGCTTTTCTGGGTATAAGAATGCATGTGTGTTGCATAATTTGTCCCAACTCAAATTTATTAGTGGTGGCTGGGCCTGTAATGTGCCCGCTTTGTAAGCACGTACGTTTTCTTCTTGCCTGTTCAGAATCTGAGCTTGGAACATCCTGCCCCACAGTTATCAGGTAACATCAGCAGTGTTCTTTATATTGGTGCTGAGGATAGAAAACTTCAGCTGGGAGCCAAAAGTTGCTGTCCCTTCTGATCTTTTTTTTCAGTGCCCTGCCTGAAAATCACAAGCTCCTGCAGCAGGTGACAGCCAAACTGATTCAGAAGGAACAGTGTGCAGAAGAGCTGCTGAAGAAGAGAGGCGCTGGATGCAGCCGCTGGCACAATGGCAGGCAATGTGGTCCACTCTCTCAGCATTTACCCTGCTTATAAACTCCCTTTACCCAAATCTATAAGCACCACCCTCTGAACGCCTTCAGCGTCTTTTTGGGCTCAAGCTCTAACAGCGGCACCAAACCTTACCCTCGCTGACCGTGGGCCTCGGAAAAGAAAAGGACAATGTCTGATGTTTTTTTCAGATCTTTCTGAAGGAGAAATATGGATAAAAGCAAAGCTCTTTGTGACTGATTTTTTTCACTATCTACTTGAAAGGCAGTGGGTCAGAATTAAGGCATTTTTGCTGTGGAGGAAATGTGTGGGATGTTGGCTGCAAGCCAGTAGCCACTAACATCCCTGCTGCACTAGGAATACTTGAATGAAGTGGGCGTCAACCTCGGGAGAGCGGGCAGCACTACCTACATCAGAGGAAAACCTCTTCATTGAGATTCAAGGAGTAAAAATATTGAATGGAGATAAACCGGTCAGGTAGATTTTTCTGTGAGGGACAGTGAAAATGCAAGAGTTGTCATCCAGTCTGGAAGAACGTCCTTTAAGGTCCTGTGCCTGTCAGGTCTCATTCATTCTGCGGGAGAAGAGATCCATACAGTCTCTGACTTCTCTGACAATTTTGAAGTTTCATCTTCTAGTTCTGCTTTCTCGACACAAAGAACGGTGAAATAACATCCGGAAACTTTCAGCCAGTAGTCCTTGCTATAGCCAGTCTTTTAGTATTTTTTCCAAAACCAGAATAAAGATCTGAAGTGTGTAAAATGCTTCTATAGAGTATAATTTATTCAGACACTCATCCTGCTTGTGTCCAGCTGAATATCCACTCAGAAAAAAAGTGATTTCTGGAGTTCCTTTGTACCACTAAATTATGAATCTTGAAGACAGAATGCTCCCAGTGTTGTCTTTCTCATTGTTATCTGCCTTGGTTACAGAGTTAAGCCACGTTGCTGAGTCAGTCACCAGTTCTATCCAGTCTAAATATGACCACATTTTGGTTGAATCCAGTCCATCATCAGAACATCATGCCCATGAAATAGTTTTTCTTTCCAGCTCCAGCTGTAAGCAACAGATTTTTTTTGTCTGAAACTACAGATCTGTTCTCAGTATGCATAAGGGAAAGGAGTTTCCCATCTTATTTGTGACATCATTGAATTAGTAGAAAGTAATATTCATTCTTTCAAACAAGGAAAATGGCAATGATGGAAAAAGAGAAGGAATTGTTTTGGCTAAGTGTTCACACTGAACAAAAATGGCCATATAAGGACAGAATTGCTAGAATAGAGGAGCACAAATACTTTAAAAAGCATAGAAAAAAGAGAGATCCTGGACAGGTGACAAAACTACTTCTGTGTAAATCTAGATGTTTACATGGTAGTGGTGATTTAGATTTTGGATACAGTCATGTGTGTTGACTCAACCATGTCTGGTCTCATAACACTGAGGTTACAGAAAACTTGGGGCTAGAGGATGCTAAATGACAGCTAACTGACATGGATGAAAAAAGTGAATCTGAGCAGGATTTGGGAAGACTAGATCCATGAACTGGAGCGGGTCTACCAAAGCAGACAAGGTAATTATTTGCTTTGCTTTTATTATGGATAATAACTTTGTGTTGACAATTTGCCTTTCAAATTCTGATTTTGGAAATGACTTGTAACGGTGTGTTTGTGGACAATTGGTTTGCAGTGTCCTACCTCCTGAGCAGAAAGCCTGGGGCTGGGGGGAAACAGCCTTAGTGCCTTGGGGCTGTGTAGTTCCTCTGGCTGGTAAACTGAAAAACAGAGCAGGTCTAGGAGGGTTGATGGGTAATGTCTGGTATGAATCAAGCCTGTAAGATCAGGGAAACAAAGGTACTTGCTAGCACAAAACTAATTGTTGAACATACTAATGAGTTGGAAAAGTAAATTAGGGCTGCAGCTTGAAAAAAGGGATGAGGCTGAGGAAATGTGTAGCCAGGAGAGCCCATTAATGGATGTGGTAGACGGTGAATTGCCAAGGTAGGTGACAAAACACAGAACAGAGCCGGGAGTCAAAAGTCTGAGATGAGGAGAAGGACCTGGAAGAACATTTAATGGCAGAAACGTAGGAAGGAGAGAAGGAATGATGCAGAGAAGGTTTGGATGTGATATTGGCAGATGCTTAGACACTTCAGCAAGAAAAATGGTCCAAGGGGTAAAATACTCAGGAAAGTGGAAGAAAAGAATATAACTATAATGTCTTCTACTGTGAATAACCTTTGTTTTTCTGAGATCCCTGGGTAGCAAGCAGCAAATTAGCAAATCCTCAAAATGAATTTTGAAAGTAACCGCACTTTCTGCTCTGAGAGAAAAGTTTAAAACGTCTAACATAGTTTTTATAAGGAAAAGGAAAATGTGCCGGAGGGCTGAGAGTTCTTAAGACCAAGTTATAAACCTTTGAAAATAGGATTTTTTTAATGGAAATGCAGAGATCATTAACTATTGTAAGCACCTCTAAGAATGACACCTCTATAGTAAATTACATTCAAATTAATATAAAACTGTAAAGATTCCCTGACAGCTTTGATTATGTAAGTTGATTTTAGTAGTTAAATGTTGACTTTCTATAATGCATTCTCCAAATATTATACTGAATGCTGCATCATATATAACAATTACCATGTCACAGTGCTATTTTGTGTAAATTAAATTATTGACAGCAATATAATTTTGTATTCACTTTATTATTTTGATTCATTTTTCTGTCAAAATATACAATGACTCTTCACTAGATTTAGAAACCAGAAAAACTCTTTAGATGGTGAAGTATTATTCTCCATACATTATTTTTCCTTAGCCTGTAATGAGGTTGGGGGGGAGAAAGGGAAGCAACATTTCATTCCTGCTCTGACATTGTGTGTGTTTTTAGACACGTTGTCAAATTTAAATCGTGTTATGAGTGTGCTTCTCAGCCTGCAAAGTCCATGGCAGCCCTGGACAGCCTCTCCAGGTGTGCTGCAGACCTGGTGTTTTTAGTGTGCTCCAGCACAAGTGCTGTCCTGAATCACAGGATGAGGTTTATGACATGTTGATAATTCAGCCTGGCTTTAAGGAAGGTCCATTGTACATCACAGGGTGAATACTTCCTGTTCTTTGATATTTCTTATGGATAAAAGTGAAAAACATCATCTGTTTGGTGCTGCTCTTTCTTCACACCTTTTCTTCCCATGTTCTTTGTGGGTTATCGCAACAGTGAGCATCCCTCCTTGGGAAGTACTTACAGGTTGTGGTTGTAACTGCAAATTGATACTTGTAATGCAGCACTTAAAGTTTTCTCATTAACTGTCCTCCTGATGCATACCTTGTCAGCTCATCGTGACCTGCTCGAGTGTGGAAATTGGGACATCAGCTGCATCTTCCTGCTGGATCTCGGCTCTTCTCCAGGCAGGTGCCCTGACCTCTGCTGTGGAGCCAGAAAGACACAGGCAAGCCCCAGAGTGACTCTGAAACATGGTTTTGGGTGCCATCCTGCAAGGTGGAAGAAATGGGCTCAGCTGCATTTAGGCAGAAAAAGGGCTGAATCCAGTGTGCCGCACACTGTGGACAAGGACTCTAATGCTGGGTATAAAAATTCCCTCCATTCTGAGTGGTGATAGAAAGACTCAGAAAATGCTGATCATCTCAGCTGGTCCAGACCAAGGAGGTTGGGAAAAGCCTACTTTGCAAATCTCAGTGGGGTTTAGTTATGGCTTAGTTGCAGCCAAGCCTTAGTCACATCTACATTTGCTCAATAATAAAAAGCAAAGGCACATCAGCACTCCTGAGAGTCTGGGAAGCAGTTTCTGGTCCCTGGACCAGTAAAATGCAGACTCTTTTGTGGCCATACAGCTGTGGGCTAGGTCCCTCTTCAGCAAACTGTCCCAGGTCTGTGCCCCATGTAGTGCCCTGGGAGTCTTAAACATAAAGGTTATCTTTCAGATGCTCTTTGCAGTTGTGTTATTCAGCTGTACTGAGCATGTGGAGTTGAGAAGGCTGAGAGGAAAGCTGCAAGTTGCCAGCATGGTGGGGATGGAACAGAGGAGGGCTAAATCCTCTCTGAGTTCGCCATGGATTTAACAGTGTTCTCCAAATACACCAAAGTTCATTTGCTGTTGACACGAGGTTGGGAACACATAAATAAAATATATTCACTTTCTGTGGAAGCACAAAATTGCAAAAACTCATCTGATACTGATGAAAACTGCTCAGCTATTGCCCTTGTGTTTAATTCAGTATGAAATGTTATTATATCATTATGTCTGCAGCATACACCAAATTCCCTTGTACTCAGTTTTAAGGGACAGAAGCCCAAAGAGACACTTGGCAGTCTCTGTTGGGGATTAGTGGTAGTGCTGAAAGTAGATGTCACTTCTTAGCCTGGATCATTCCTTTTTCCCTTTGCTTAGCCTCTCTTTGATACAGCACATTCAAGATCTGCAATGTGGTGGCAGTAGTAGTAGTGTGGACATGGAAAAGAATCTGTTTGCTTGAAGACTGATTTGTTTTTCTGTTAGGTGGCCTGATAGAAAAACATTGGAGCTCTGTCCTCCTAAGATAGTGTTATTAACGTGTATTCTGTTGGCAAACTAAATGTATTAACAATTATTGCAGACACAACTGTGGAAGCCCCATGTCAGCATGACCATTTGTGTTAGCTACTTTATAAAATCCCAGGAAGTCATTGATGGATGGAAGAATCATTTCCTTCTGGCTTCTCATCTAACTTTTTAGCAGCCACCCCTCCTTTGAATGCTTAACTTGTAAGGAAGGATCTTGTGCCCGTATCTTTCTGTGTGTAATTTCATGTATCTTTCCCTGTATGAAGCAGTTTCACACACAAACACATGTACAGCAGTACGGTTTTAATAGAACCGGCTTCACTTGGGAGCAGGCACATAGACTTGGGTCTTCTTCTGGCAAAGATACAAAATGCTAAGCAGTGATGCTGAGTTTCTCATTTGGCCTCATTTCTTGTTTGGTTTGCCAATGTGGGAGTTAATCGTATAAACACAGAAATATGGGGGCTAGGGAGAAATACCTTCTGTGCTGTCCTGTTTGTGTAGCTCTGTTTCTCACTGGCTTTGTTAATGTATTACTTACATTATGGCAGGGGTGATGAGGAACAGGTGGCGGCGAGAAGGAGTTAATGTGAGAGGACATGAAGAAATCATGTTGCTGGATAGGAAATTGTTCCTCCCAGCATATTTCTGTGCTAGCCCATACAAATGGGACTCTATAACAGTATCCTGTGACTACACCAGAAGATACAATGGCTTTGAGTTTGAGTGTTCAACAAGTATATATCCTGTTCCAGCTAATTCTGGCACCTGAGCTTTTAGGTGGCACACCCTTTTTGTGTGAGTGCCCAGACACCGTGGTGATGAGCTACTAACCTGGTTACTAACCTGGAGAGAGGAATTTTGCAGAAAAGGAGGACTTAAAGCTAAACCAGAGCAAAGAGGAACTAACAGCTGGTTAAGTTATCCTGAGAGTTGGGAAAGATGAACCTGCTGGGCAGGTATTCCCTAACAATGTCATTTTGACTTTACTAGCCTGCCTTCTCCTCGATGTATCCTCTATTTGTTCAAAGAAAATCATCTGCTCCTCTCAGTTATTTCAAAGCAAAGTCACAAGAATAGCTTGTTCCCACTCTATTCCAAATATAGCTGTTGGCAGCAATTGCTGAGATAAGGGGGAAGGAAAAGGAACTACCAAGGAAGAGGAAAGGCAGGAGGGGGAAGAGAGGAGAGAGAACTGAAAAGGTTGGACAATAGAGAGGAGAGAGAGAGGTGAATGAGAGGGGAGGTGAAAGAACAAGGACCGTGCATCACAGCAGAGAAAACAAAGATAGAAACAAACTCCTGCAAAACAGGTGGAAGCAGCCCAAATACAGAGTGAAAAGGACCGTGCCCACCCTCAGGAGAAGTTTGAGTTTCAGCCTTGAAAAGTAAACAAACCTTAAATAAAATCATGTCCAATTTTGACTTTCACTCAGATTGTAAGGGTTATAGCATCAGAAAACTTATGCTAATTTACACTGCTTGAAGATCTGGCCCTAGAAATTTTAAAGTAAAACATGTTACTTATTTTAATCTCTTGTGGGATTTAAAAAAAAAAAAGAAAATCTCAGCTCCAATAAACTTTGGTGGCAGTTCCTGACAGAAAGCCATCCATTGGGTACCTTTGCTGAAAATGAACCTGAACAACCTTCTCCTCAGGGGTTCACAGTCAGGATGGTCTTCTGGTGAGACTGGAGCATGTAGACATGGCCTTGGGAGCAGAAAATAAATGACAATAAAAACTAAGGAAAAGGCAGAACCACACTCAGACTGACTTACCCAGGGCAAAGAACTGAGGGTTTTTGAGGCTCAAGGCAGACTGGTTTAAGACCAAAGCACAGAAAAATGAGACATAAATGGAAACAGGTTTTGAGAAGTGGCACATAGACAGGGCAAACGCAAATGAGTCCTTGGCAATCTAGAAATCCTGTGACTGGCTCCAGCTTCCCTGGAGGGGTGGGAAGTTTCTGAGAAACACCCCACAGAGCTCTTCTGCTTCTCTTCTCAGAAGACTGCTTGGAAAATAGTGCCAGAGTTTTACTTTCCCTCCTGGTCTGCTGAAAAGAGATGTCATACATGACCTTACTCCTCAGCTGAGGATAAAAAGCCGTACCCAGATCTGAAGGCGCTGTTCCCTATAAATAGTGAAAAAAGTCTTCTGACAAGCTTTCTAACTTCTCAAACACTGGGGAACGGGACCAACAGGAGAACTGAAAATGTGACACTTTCTGTACTTGTTTTATTTCAGTCCTTCAAGGAAGGAGGCCACTTGCATCGTTAAGGGATGTGCTCCATTAGTCTCTCTCTGGACTAAAGGCCCAGTGCAGCCATGGGACTGGGATTTATTTACAGAAAGCACAGGAGGCACGTTAGAGCAGGAAATACAAGGGTAAGTGAAACTAGTTTTGGAAGAAACGACTGGAAGGTAAAGTTTAGCAGTCAGACTATTGCTATTCCGAAACAAAGTCATCATTATTTTGAGAGTCTCATCTCGTGAACGATATGTGTGTCTGAGATACTTTCCCTGTTATGAGAAGCAATTTTTTTTA
Source organism: Aramus guarauna (assembly GCA_013400195.1). NCBI lineage: Eukaryota > Metazoa > Chordata > Aves > Gruiformes > Aramidae > Aramus > Aramus guarauna. The sequence goes on along the minus strand of VXBL01002642.1, from coordinate 5,244 downwards.
TTTTTAATTTTTATTTTTCTTCCTGCACCAAGCATCATGCAGAGCTGCTATATTAGCCTTTCAGTAGGGATGCCCCCTCTGTGGCTTGCTCCCAGCACCTCTCTGGGGTGGGTGGTCTCCATCCTGACACCTGTGGGAGGGCTCCAGGGGTCACAGCCTGCGCGACAGCCATCAGGCAGCCCTGCTGCCCTGGCCGGCATCTCTGACTCACAGGACTATACTTCGGTCTCTCTATAGGTAGCGCGCCTGTGATGTAAAGCTTTAGGGGTGCTGCTAGAGGGTAAAACACCTGCAGCACTCAGCCCAGCGCACCGCTTTTTGCTCAGCTGCCGTGTCCTCGCCGGCTCCCGGCAGCGCCTTCCCCCAGGAGAGGGCAGTGGAGCCCGCACACGCTCCCCGCTCCCCTCCCACCGCCCGCGGGGAACATCCGTTCCCTCGGGTGGTACGTGAGGAACCAAAGGGCTGAGCAGAGGTAGGAATACGGATTTAATACATATGTTAGAAACCGTGTACGGGAATATCCAGGAAGCGTTCTGCACATTTAATAACGAGAATAGGGTTTGGGTAAACGAGGTTGTTGTTGCTTTTATTTGACTGGAAGTTTTCTGTGTCACACATACTTGTTTACAGCCACACAAACTTAAACTAGTAACTTGCTGATTCCACACGGGTTTGTTTAATTCCTATAGCCCGAATTAGAAAATGTTATTGACATTTAAATAACCCTTCAGGATGCTGCTAAGGCTCTCCCGAGCCAAATCCTCACAATAAAGTCATTTACTTATTTCCAATTTACAGGCATTCATCCTAAGACAACATGCAGCCTTGGCTGAAAACTGCAGAGTGTGGTTTCAAGGTACAGTAATTAAGGGCAGACTGGGATGCCTTCTCCTCTACTCTCTAACCATCCCCTTCCCCTAGCATGCCAGCAGCCAGGCAGCTTGTTTTCTGTAGGTTCATGTTTACAGCAGGTTTCCCTGGCTGGGTACCAGGTTTCAGTGGCAGGCCAGTACAGTCACAGCGCCTGTATCAGGCCTGTGAGGGGCAGGCAGGGTAGATTTCAGGGAACTGGCTTTTGCCTTCAGCTTGGGAATCCAGCAAAAACCCCTGGCAAAACAAAAGGTGTTAGTAAACCAGCACTTTTTCCTGTGAGAACATGACAGATCTCTCTACCTCCAGTGGAAAGAGGCAAATACAGGAAACTCTGCTTTGGAGAGAAGATTTTCTCTTTTCTGTGAAACGTTAAAAAAATCCCACCAGCCCCAACCTGAATCTAGTCCAGACTTAGGACAGACGTCCCTTGCTGTTGTCAGAGGACAAGGTCACTCACCTCTTGTACAGGAACAAGTCCCTACTCCCAGCTGAGTCCCCACTCCTGAGGGGACCTGTTGAGCTGGGGCTACCTTATAACGTTCCCAAAAGCAGTGGGGTGTGCAGTGGAAGTGGCAGGGTGCGTTTCCCAAGCAGGTCTACTAGCATTGTTGCTGTTAGCACATGAGGTCAGTCGAGTTTTGCTACAAAAGCATAGTAACCCGCTAGAGAATTTACTCAAATGTGTGATGTTAAGCTGGTTAGATTGTGTTGCCAGCTCTGCAGATGATGAGCTGCCTTTTCTTCCTCAGCCACTCTCAAGCTCAGCTATGGAGGCAAGGACAGTTTTATTTCTACAGCTCCTGTCTCAGGTACTTGTGGTAGAGAATGACTGCAGGAAAATACACCCCGTGCAATGTCAGCTAGCACCTTGTTAAAAGACCAAATACAATAAATCCAAAGTGGTCTGGTTTCCAATAAATGGGGAATAAAAGAGAAGTTCTGCCCTTCAGCTCTGAACCTCCTCAGTCAGTGCTACATCCAGTCAGACGTGTCATGCACGTGTGAGGCGCAGCTCCTCTCTTGGTGTGAGTGGAGCTTTGGCAATTTACACCAGCAATCTGTCCGTCATATGAAACCAGGTGGTTTATAGGAACCACAGGAATCAGTAGGATTTTTTGCGTGTGAGGCTCATTGACGTCAGTGTGAGTTGGATGGTCTAACCCTCGGAGTCTGGTATAATCAGCCAAACGGGGATCAAAGGCACAAAGCACATGCAAAGCACTACAGCAAGAATATCTGAAAAGGGACCAGAAACATTTGAGTTTCATCTGTCAACATCTTCCTGAAGACCAAGCACTAACTACGTTTCCATCTTGCCCTGCACCAGATCCCGCTGCCATTCAGACAAAGGTCCCATTGAGAGAAGTTGAGTGACTTGATTGTCCCTGTAAAGGCTGGAAATCAGACACAATTTACCCCGTTCTTGAGAAAGCTTTTAAAATTAACCAATAAAGTCAACTCATAGTAGTATTCCTTAGGTGAAGTTAGCCAGGAGATACGTTATATTTTATTAGTGTCAGTTCTTCATTGAATCCTTCTGCGCAGTAGAAGAACAGTAAATTTGCCAAGTTAGTTCAAAGGCGGAATTGAGACCTGGGGAGGTTAAGGTGGGATGTGAAACCTTGGTGGTTCTTTCTGCTGTATGCGTTATGATTTAGTGTCAGCAGTGGGCACGTGGTATTTTCAAATAATACAGGAAGATGTTGTAGAGTATCCCTAAAACCTGTATCTGATACATCCGTGACGTTTTGCAGTAAGGAGGACACTACTCAGAGTTACCTGTTTCACAAATTCATGTAAAGTAACTCGCCCCACTGCACGACAGATTCCAATATTTTGTTCTTTCATAGTAGCGATTAGACCAATTATAGCTCAGCTGTAATGGAAAGGTACAATACAATTGCTCCTACATCTCAGTCAAATTTCCCAGAACCTGTCTCTCTCTTTCTGTCTCTCTGTCACAATTTAACTTTTAAATTGAGATGGGTTTTTTAAACGAAAATATCTAGAATCCTATTGAAATTGAACACGAGCTTTCTTTCAACTGAGTCTTGTATGCCAAACTGTATTGGCTCTATATTAAGTGCTAGAAAGGACTGGTAACAAAATCTACGTTAAAAAATCAAGTATTATGTATTTACTAATCACTGTGCACGCTTCCCCGATCACTCTAAAGGAAAATATCTAGGTTTATGCCTACTATTCCTTAGCAACTGTGACAAATACCCCTAAAACTTTTACTTTTTCAGGCACGCTCCTGTCCAGCCTGGGCTCTGCGGTGACCGTACAAGTAGTGAACTTGGAGCATTCACCAAAGGCAGTGAAACAAAAACAGAGGAACTGGGAGAAGCCTGCCTCAGCTGGGGTGCGAGGTGCTGCATGGATAAAGAGGGGCCTGGGAGACAGACGCCTGTGACAGCATTTGGGACCCAAGGCAGAGGTAAGTGGTCGTGCCATGGGGACACCCAAGCACGCCTCGCTTCTGTGGCACATGCTGTAATGTACTAAAACCTGTAAATAGCGATAGCTGCAGTTAAAAATGTAAGTGAAGAGTTTTTCGCCTTCCCGTGTATTCTCTGGCTTGTTGCTTTGGAACAGGAGCGCGCTTTCGTAGCATCCCTCACATGTTGCTGTGTCTTGCTGCTGCTCCGGTTGTCAATGGGTTTTTTTTCCCCGCAGACCACCAAAAAGGGGCCTTGCACGCTACGGACCATATGTGAGGGTTGCTTTCCTAAACGCAGGAATAAACAGCTGTAAGATGAAATATTCCTAAGTAATGAGATTAGCGATGGGATACAGCTTTCAAAAATAATTACATCTGACACCCTCATCAGCAAGAAAAGATGTAGGGGCTGCAAGCTCTGAGCTTGGGAACAGCATATGAAAGATTGGCTTCTCCTGGGAAGGGAGGCACAAGGGAGGTTATTGTTAGTACTTTGAAAAAAAAAAACAGAAAAAAAAAACCAGCTAGAATTTAAGCACTCTTTGGTTTGATACCCTCATTAGGGAGGAGATCATAGGGAAAGAAAAGCAAAAACGGGAGTGGGAATGGTAGGGAGGCTGGGGCCGCGGGAAGCTGTGGAAGGGGACACGGCGGTGGAAGCAAGAGGCTGGCCCGGGCGGGGTGCGAGCGGCGGGGACGGGACGGGACGGGACGGTCCCCCTTCCCCTCCCCGGCTGCTCCCGCCGGCACAACAACAACCCACCGGCGGCGAAGCAGGCGGTTCCGTTTTCGCGACGGTGTATATAGATCAGACGCTTTCCAAAAAAAGCAGCGACGCGCTCGCTCTGCTCGGCGCCTCTTTCCACTCGTAGCTAAGAAAAAAAAAAAATTATTATTATTTTTAAAGAAAGGAGAAGCCGGATTCCGTGAATGCGGCTGTTTTCTGACCCGCCGCGGTTACGGGCCGCTGAGACAGTGAGCAGGGTCCGGCGGGGCGGCCCTGGGACCTCCTCTGCTTTTCCGAGCTTTTTAAAATTTTCCGGAACGAGCCCTAAAAGGGCAGGCGGGGCGGGGCCGGATCCTCGCCTTTTTAGGACAAGGGCCCCGCCACCGGAATACCCCCCTGGGCGGCGCGGCGGGCGGCGGCGGGGCGCTGCCGGCGCGGCGGGGGCTGAGCGGGGCC